>CM067375.1:3207663-3807663 GCA_034401795.1 Chaetoderma sp. LZ-2023a | reverse complement strand
TAATTCCTCTCAACACTCATCTAGTGCTACTCATAGACTAAGACACGTCAACCAATATATACGTGTGTCTTCATCCTCTTTTTCATTTCGGCCACCAAACCGTTTACGGACTCTAAAAACATAAACCAATCTGCACATCCGCCGATTGCAATTACTCACTTAGGAAGTAATTAACTCTTCAGCGCATAAGCTTGAGCAAGGCGCCAATAGATAGCAGTGATAGCCAATAGGTGCTAGGACTACTTAAGAACAGCTTCATCAAACTCCAACTTCACCAACACCAATAAGTGCCAGAACACCATCAGCTACCATTAACAGGACCATGTGCAAGATATTTTGTTAGGCTTCTGCATCTTTACCAATTAGATTTTTATATATCTCGAATTTAAGTTATTTTATTATTCATTTTTTGCACTACAGACCTACAGAACTGACACATTAGTAGATTCTTAATGGCAACACTGCCTCATTAGGGCCGTTTCTCATGCCTTTGTTGTAGACACGCAAAATGGCACAATTCCCTAAACGTTATATAAGCTCAGATATCTTGTATAGGACTTATTAGTATTTAGGGACAGCTGCTCCACCGAAAGTCGGCTGTTGAATGTAAAGTCACTTTCACGGCTCCACGACCATTACATAATTGGACCGTATTTATGTACTTGGCCAAACAGTCTTTTATAGCCTTCTAATTCTCTTGAGCAGTTGTCTCTTCCTACACCTCTCCGGCCATCTGGCCAACGACTTGTCTTGGTAACTCCCTCTGCCTATTTTGGTAAGAGCCGATCGCTGAAACTACTAGGTTTCTCGATGGCTAGGACCAAAGCGGCGACCTTTCATACATTTCCCATAGTACCTTCACTGGTACCTAATAGAATAGTCTTTAATCCAAAGTAGGTTTCTCACTGTGGACACATTAATTATATAAGCACAACCCTATTAGTGAACCTCTTGGCACTTTTAACATAATTCTAATGCAGCTAAAAGTTAGCTCCTATGGAACGAGCCTCAAATGGCTCATTCTTGCCACTTCAGGTGACTGCAAAAGACGCGATAGTTGACTAACTCTTATGTGACTGGGAGAGCTATTAGGCCACCACGTCTTTAAGGAAGGTCACCATAATTAGCTATTCGTTTCTTCGGCCTGCCGCAAGTAGATGTGGTGCTTACTTAACGCTTATGTTTTGTCTTGCATGCTTTTCCTGTGCTATATGTGATTGCATCAGACACTTGGTTAGGAGTCGCTCTTCGGCTTCAGTACCAGTCGCTCTGGCAATCATGTACGCGCAGTCGGCCTGAGAAAATTGCTCAATGAGTCAGACCAGAGATGGGGGACTGAGCACATATGCCATAAGTACCTGTGTTCAAAGGTTAAGTGTGAATAAGCCATTAGTGGCCTAAACATCTCTGTGTCAGGACCCAAAACTTAATTGTATGGTCTAGCTCCATCAGAAGGCCCGCCAAAAAGTGGCAGCATACTAACTTACTAATAGGGATTCGGCTTGGACGACTTCTGTTGAAATCATCTAGCTGTGTCTACCAACACGGAATACAGTACGCATCCCAAAAATATACTTAGGACACACATGAAATTTATCCCATCTTATTCATTGCCGGCTTGGGATGATCAGTAGGTTGATCCTCCTCCTCCACCTTTGGCATAGAGTTGGCCCTGAGATGGAGGCCCACGTGAGCCATTACCCTCGCTGAGGCGAAAGCTTCTCGTTACAGAGAAGTTTATCCCCTTGTATTTTGTTTGAGGCCCATCTGAGGCACATAGTCCTCGTAACAAGAAATATCCTGCCGGCAGGGTTTTGATACCTACAAGTTCATAACATTTATATCTAAACAGCGTAGCAGCCGTTCCTTGTTAGGAAAACTTGAAATCCCTTATATATATATATATATAAGTCAAATATAAACGAACAAGTTTTGGGCCTGATCATCACCTCGATGCTGAAAGTCAACTTCAAACTATTTTCTTAAATTAGTCAGCTCTTGCCTGGCTGAGCTATAAAGCCTTATTTGACAAGGTAGTGACAAATTAACTGATTATGCAATGAGATTTGGGACTGACGAATAGCTGGGATGAGACGGCTGTCGTTAATTTTGGCGGAAATGCTTGCCCAGCCCCACTGGAATGTGATCATTTGAACAGTCCTAGAGGCTGGTCTCTGTATCCCCTGGAAGCATGCACTCTTCCTCCCACACCCCCGAGTCCGGCTAATCAGCAGCGTCGGTGCATACTACAGGTACGGGTCAGGCGAAGAAGATGCCAAGACGGGAAGGCGCAGAGCTGCTGGAGCTACAAGTACAATAGCATTCATGACTCAGGTCGTGATCTGAATAGAAGAGCCTGGAACCACATCGGATCAAGTTCTGTATCTGTGTATATCTTGAGAAGTGTTGGTCCAGTGTGACTCAAATTTGGTGTGGCCATACATCAGGATTCTAGAAAACATGTTGACAGCACTCAGATTGTCTGACAATAGCTTGGTATTGGAACGTTGCTGTTACATAACACATAATGTGGGATGTTAGGGTTATGCATGTGGAAACTTCCCAGCATCGCTGGACCAAATGTGAGCATGAACAGCTTGTTGTTGTTGTTGTTGTTGTTGTTGGTGTTGTTGTTGTTGTTGTTGTTGTTATTTGGTTTTGAGGTAAAAAAAGTCAGACACTGAGTTAATACACTTAGTGTATACTGGAATACATCTTTTCATTGATAATGCTGCAATGCAAAAAAGTAGAATCACCAAATCTGTAGCACACATCGATAGTGTGGTTGTCTAGAGGGTTAAATTTATATTAAGTCAAAAAATTCAATGTCGATGTCATAGGTTGATTTAACAATCTCGCAGCTGCAGGTTACCAGACAACAATTTCAGCGAGTAAAAAGCTCCCCACTGGCTGAATATTCAGAAAGAACACCTGACCGTGAGTTGTTGGTGGCTTAGCCACCCACAACCCCCTGTCAAATCTTCTTCAAAATATCCAGCAAGTAGAGCTATAACCCTTGGGATGTGTCATCTGCAAAACTCAGCAGCCATACGTTCACATAAAAATGAATAATAAATAAATTTAATTAAATATGATTATGGTTATTGATATGGTAGAATAAAAGATAACCCAGCAATGGCCAACATGATTCTAGTACCAAACAATTTTGTTCTTAAGATATGTCAAACCGAAGTGTAGAGGCACAGTAACAACAGTATTATCAATGTCATTAACAGGTGGTTCTTCATAATTAATTGCTGGTAATTACTGTGGTGTCCCAGTGCCTCACGATGCAGTAACTTTGAGTGAGGTTCAATTACTTGATTTGGTATGTATGATTACTGTATTCCGCGGCTTTAGTTGTAGAAATCCTACAGCTGCAGTCATTCTTTGCTTTTGTCCACCGTGTCTTGTCCTCAGTCAAAATTATTAGCTTCCTCAGGTCCATTCTTGAGTTGAGTGTACCTAATCCTGCTTTCTTGAGGTCACCTCGTAGCACGCTCAGCAGATTTATGCAATGACATCCTCTCCTGGCTCTGTGCTTGCTGGCTCCGAGTAGGGCGATTCCAAGGCTCTCTGTACTGGTGTGTCTTCTGGCATCCTTTGCACATGGCCAAACATGGACCATCTTTGCTGGGCGACTTTTACAGACAGTGGCGACGCAACGCATTACACATCTTATAAAGTGCATCGTTGAAAATTATGCTGTCTGGTCATTAGTGTTCAGTGATGTAGGAGTTTGCAGTGACAGGCGTCTAGTATGTCTAGAGCTGCCTTTGGGGCTGCCCAGCTGTTACAGTTACATCATCAAGGATACGCAGATTGCATTGTATATACATAGTCTTTTTACCAAGTGCATCTTTGATCTACGAATTCATAGCTTCCAGAAGGACTGGAAAGCTATATTCCCGATGATTCAGCGTGCAGCAATGTCAGCAGTACTGCAAAGCAGTGAGCCCAGGATTTTACTTTTCCTCCATGGTTCGCCGCCACAGAGTGTATCGCCATTTTCTTTAGGTTCATGCTTTGTAGTTAGGTATATGTGGGTGAACTCTGTTTTGGATTCATTCACAAAGAGATTCTCAATTTTTAGTTTGCTTGCAGCTATTGGGAGAAGTTCATCAGGGGGTTTCTTTTCCACGTCTATAAAGATCCACATCATCGGCACATTCCATCTCTAGCGGCATGCCCAGTGTTGACACCGGGGGAGGTGGTGGGGGTGTTTGGAATTGTGGACTTTTCCCTGCAGCAGTCAGGTAACAGGTGAAAACCACAGGGGATAGATCATCTGCTTATGGGGAGCCGATTGATGTCTCAAACTCTACAGACTTCACTGACTTGACTTGTACTCTCAGCTTGGTGTCTGCAAGCAGTAGTCTCACTAGTTGTAGCTCATCTTCATTTCAACTGGCCTGGCATAGTACATCTAGGATGTTTGAGCGTGTTATTGTGTCGAAGGCTAAGGAAATAAGGAATGTCACCATCTCCATTGCTGTTGCGTGTGCCCTCTCCATATGATCCCATGCATAAGTCAAGTCTTGAGCTTTTGTCCGCAATGCCAAGTTTACCCAGCTTGGAGTTGAAATCTCCACACATGAACAGCTGCTATCTAACTGGGATAGCAATGGCGGAGCTCAGTTCTGCATAGAAGGAATCTAATATTGCTGAATTCTCTTTGGCTCTTTCTGTAGTTGGCCCATATGCGTTGACTATGCAACACTTAGTGGTGGTGCACTTTCGTGTTGGTATAGCCAGCGCCAATAAGGTAATTAATTACTTATCAGACACAACAAACGAGCGAGAACTACAATTTATACTTTATCATAAATTGATAACTGAAATGACACAAATGTGAGAATGTTTATTATACTAGGAAAGCAAGCGAGAGCGACATTCAAATAACATGCCCATGTGGAGCTTGAGAGCTTCGAGTAATCCACACAAGGAGGTATATAACAATAATGGCACAGGTCGATAAATGCAACACGATCACTGACATATCTGGAACTAATGACATGGTCCAATACCCTTGGTCCGATTACGAAGCCTAATCCCCAGTAAGGCCTGTTCTTGCTCCATGAGTACTAGCTTATGGCCTTCTGAAGTTGCTTTAGCTACGTTAGTCTCTTGAATGCATGTAATAGCGATTTTATAGTGTTCACAGTCTGCACCCAAAGTTTGCGTCTTTGATGTTGCAGTCAGACCACGTATATGGTAAGCTCCTGGGAAGACTGCATCGTTCGAGGATGTCGAGCACAGTTTCTTGTTAGAAGACAGTTAGACATAGTCAGAGTTGCCTCTGTATGTGGATGTCAGCCCACAATCCTTTGGATTTAGTACTTATGAATGAACATTTCTTTATTAATATGTTTATAGGAATTTTGATTAATAACCTGTGCCCATGTCTGTATTGTTCCACAGTTTTGAAGCTTGTATGGAAGGTTTTTGTTTTGAGATTTCCATTCTATTGTATTCTGTGTGAAAGTTGTGTCTAGATCTGGTGTTGTATGAGTGTATTTCAGTGTTTAGGTTAAAGAGAGAAGACAGTGAATTTGGTAGATAACCTTTGAAAAAGGTATTTTAGTATAGTATATAATTGGAGATTACCAATATTTTCGAGCTTTAATAGATTTTCTGCCTTGTAAACTTTTAGGGCCTCTCCTGTTTGTGCAAAAAGTTTAATGGCTTGCTTTTGAAGTGATTTTAGTCTTGCCAGTCTGATTTTATATGTATTAGTCCAAATAGTGTTGCAATAAGTAATTTGTGGGGAGTATTAACATGCAGTATAATGTTTTTCGTATCAAATCAAATCAAATCAAATAAACTTTATTTGCTGCTATTTTATTATTATATATACATTGGTTACAGGAATCCATCAAAGGCAATGCCTATAAGGCGATGGAACCTTTACATATATAACGTTCAGACATCACATTATCAAAGACAATTCAGCAACACTCTTACACATAACATAGACAATAAAAAGGAAAAGAGAGAAGAAATAAATGTTATGTAGTAAGTTTGATTTAAGTCATTGCATGATCCCAATGTTTCTTGCCACCTTAGATATTATAATCTCTATATATTTCTCCCAGGTTAGATCTTTATCCAGGTAAACACCTTAAAGTTTCGCAAAATCAGCCTCCTGTATTTCCTGATTAGCAATGTACGGTTTTGGTAAGTCATTTTTCTTTAGTTTTCTAGATTTTTGTAAAGACAGAGTAATTAGTTTTTTCGACATTCAGTAATGATTTATTTACTTTAAACCAGTTTCTTACTTTTTCCATTTCTTCATTTACTTTTTTGGATAGTGTTTCTATGTTCTTATTGTAGCAAAAAGCATTGGTGTCATCATACTCTGTTTGATAAATAACATGTTATCCAATTTAGGGCAATTCCTCTCATTCAATAATAAGATAGGTTTTTTTATTCGAATGTTATGATCAATTATGTCAAAAGCCTTAGAAAGGTCAAGAAATATGCCAAGAATAGGTTCTTTGTTTTCTAGGGAATTTGTTATTTTTCCAATATATCTCTCAGAGCCAACATTGTGGAGTGATTTTGTCTAAAGCCATATTGTGTAGTGCTGGGAATTGGTACTATTTGTGTGATCGATGATTGATTTTATATACTAACCGATGATCAATTAATGATTGATCATAACAGGTTCTCATAGTTTACCCATTTTGAATGCAGTATAGCATGTTCAATGATAATTACCCCTTTCAAATGGAGTCGCAGGCATGACAGATTCTTAATAATTTAAGAAATAATCTGTTGAATATTTTGAAACTAATTTGACTGGAAGATGTTGCTGCCTTAGGCAGCAACAGCTTCCAGTCAAATAAGTTTCAAAATATTCAACATGTTATTGGTATGCTTGCTTAGAAAGTAACATACTATTTCTGAGTGCTGAAAGAATTAATGTCTTAGACTAAGGAGTAATACTATATAGTTGTAACAATTAAATTTAAATTCTTTTCCAAAAAGCATTCGTTTTCTAGCTTGACCAGCTAAAGTATATTGATAAAGTCAATTTATAAACACCCAACATCGATTTCTGAAATCAGGATCGATCGGTTGGTTGAACATGCAAACCAATCAATCATCAATCAAATTGATTAATCGGAACAAAACTAATATTGTGTTTTGTAGAGAATAAAATATTTATCTAAGAAATTTATCAGTCTATTGTAGAAAATAGTGGAGTTACTGAGACAGGCTGGTAATTAGTGAAGTCAGAAGAGTCCTTGGCTTTATATTTTTGTGCCACCCGTGGTATTTTTAGTCGAGATGGGAATATGCACTGCACCATGGAAAGGTTACAAATGTGGTTCAGTGGGATTAATAAAATTATCAATGCCTGCACTGTTGTTCAGGTTAATTTGCATTAAGATTTTTTAAATTTCATCTGTATTAGAAGGATTTAAAAAAACTGAAGATTGATAGCTGGCTGTCAGATAATCGTCTATATTTGTGTTAGTACTTGACTCAAATGAACCTGTCGATGCAGTATATTTAGACTTCTCAAAAGCATTCGACACTGTACCACACAAACGACTCCAAACAAAACTGAGACACTATGGTATTGGTGACAACTTAGTAAGATGGATAGGAAACTACCTATGTAACAGAAGCCAGAGAGTAAGGATCAATGACACAACATCAGACTGGATTGAGGTGGCCAGTGGTGTGCCACAAGGAAGTGCCCTGGGACCTATGTTTTTTCTGATATATATATATATATATATATATATATATATATATATATATATATATATATATATATATATATATATATATATATATATATATATATATATATATATATATATAATATATATATATATATAAATGACCTAACTGACGGACTAACCTGCCACTGCAAAATATTTGCAGATAGCACAAAGATATATGGCAACCCAGCTACCAGTAAGATTCAGGACAACATAGACAAAGTATTAAGTGGTCACAGATATATGGCAACTATCTTTCAACACAGATAAAACGTGTGTCACACATTTCAGCAGAAACAACCCTCAAACCAAATACTATATGACAGATATGCCCGATATGCATCCTGTATCAATGTCAGAGGGAGATAAAGACTTGAGCGTGCATATTGACAGAAACCTTTCATTTGATATAGATATAGGGAATATCGTATCCAAGGCGAACAACACATTAGGACTAATCAAGAGAACATTTACCAACATTGACCTATCTACTTTCATGCTCTTGTACAAATCACTATTGAGATCTATTCTCGAATACTGCAACTCGGCATGGTCACCAAGCTTGAAAAGGCAATCACAACTATTAGAATGAGTTCAATGGCTAGCAACAAAATTTGTCCCACAAATCAAAGAGTATGGCTAGCTACACAGAACGACGTGAAGCCCTAAATCTAATGTCACTGAAATGTAGACAATTTCGAGATTTAATTGAAACATTCAAGCTAATCAGGGATCTATATAATATTGATAAGGACTATTTTTTCGAGCCACCCGGTATTACCCAGACCAGAGAGCATAAGTTCAAGCTCAACATAAAGCACAGCAACAAAGATTATCACAAGCACTTTTTCGCTAACAGAATGGTACCACAGTGGAATTCACTGCCAGCTACAATAGTCGAAGCAACAACACTTGAATTATTCAAGAGCAAACTAGATATCTACTTCAAAGAAAGATCATTTGAATTCGACTGAACAGGCATACGTATACCAGCCCAACACAAAGTCATACTGCAATGCTTCCAATTCAGTGGACTTATCTTGGATGTCTGCATTTTGTGGTAGGATGAAGCGACACTAATGTAGAGAAGGAGATTCGGATAGTGACAAACACAGAAAATGAAAACAACAGCAATAAGACCAACCACGGCCTCCACAAGTCAGCATGCAAACAAATGCTAGGCACAGCAGGGTTTAACCATGAGGGTAAGCGGCACACCGCAGCTGACGTGGGGAACACCCATCTGCACCACAGCATTTCCACAAATCAGTGTTAGCCCTTGCCGCTCAGATGTCAAGATTTTAAATTTTCATATTAAATTAAAAGACAATCTGGTGTTCATTTTTCAGTAAATTTGGTGGATGATATTGCTGTCATAGACATCCTCAACATCCTCAACCAAACTGTTGAGAAATGTACACCGGCTTCTTTGTTATTACACAGCAAAAGATAGAATATTGACATCAGAGTGGTAAGAGTTAAATTCTTAAATCTAATGGTTTCGAGAAGACTTAATTAAGTAATAACAGTCAAATCATTCAAGAACAAACTAGATATCCAAGAAAGAACTTTTGAATTGGACTGAGCAAGCCATACTACAACAAAACACTGAAGCAGTAGCAAGCCAGAGGCTTATGCCTCATAAAATGATGATTATGATGATGATGATGATGATGATGATGATGATGATGATGAGAGGTATTATGATTTTTCTGTTAGGCTGGGTCCAATGTTGATAAAATATTCATTAATTGTATTTGCTATATCTTGATTGTCGGTTAAAACTTTGTCGTTTTATATAAATCCTGATGTCTTTTTTGTTTTGTTTATTCAGTAGAGACTTTATTAACTTCCAAGTTTCTTTGATTGTGTCTTTCTGATTGATTTCTCCTAGATACGAAGTGAAGAAACAATCCAATCCAATCTAATGTAGTCATCTTCGGACAACATGGATACTCTCAGTGGGTGAGGTAACTCATCATTTTTGCAGAATCGGTTTAGTTTCTCGAATGCTGCATATATGTAATGATACTGTGAAATAATTAACTAACTTTGAACTTGAACTTGAGTCCAGATGCGGATGGTGGTCGCCTAGAAGTCTAGAGAAGCGGTATCTACAGGATAGCAAGAAGAAAGATGACAACATCCATTCCTAAAATTGAACAACTTTCTGCCAGAATTTGGCGAATTTTGGGATGTAACCCGAGTCCAATGACACTTCTTGGTACCAACACATATCTAGTTGGAACAGGCAAAAGGTTAATATTGATTTGTTACTGCACAAGAATGCAGAATATTTAAAATGTTATCGGTTTCCGTGAGCTAGTTTAAAGTTCACATGCTGCAATAAATTAATTATAGACTTTAGTTTAATGTTCCCGTGCGGCAATAATCCTATGCAGCATTAAATTAATTTACTTTAAAGAAAGACGGCTATATCCTTATTCTTACCCCTCACGAAAAGTGATAACTCACGATTATTTCTGTTATTTAATTTTGTCGCTTTCTTGGTATGGCGTAAAAATTAAGTATTACCGTACTTATTAAATTGCTGTAGACATGAAAACATTATAGATAAATATTATTTATAGTGTTTTAATCAGATTTCGTGGCAAACCGAAATCCCATAGTAAACCTATGGGCGGGTTAGAATCAAGATATAGCCAGAAAGACACCAGGAAATTATCAACTCCTGCCCCACCACCACCACCACCACCATCACTTGCTATATGCAGGGTTCCCACGCAGGTATGGAAGTCTGGAAAAAGTATGGAAATTTAAGAAAACCATTTCCAGGGCTGGAAAAGCTATGGAAAATTTGACATTTCGTGATACCCCTATGGAAAAGGTATGGAAAATTAAAATATCGGGATTTGTAATTTTTCCAGCAGCCCGTTTGTCAACAAACACTTCCTTGTTCCTCGTTTCGCAAGTCTGGATTGTGTACCAGTAACCGCCAAGCTCCAATACATTGCGATTACGGGGAACGTTTCGCGCGTGAGCAATACGTGTCTGTTTTCACCCCAAATGTCCACTATTAAAATGTCTTTAAATGGCTATGAAAATTTTTTAATTTGGTCTGGAAAAAGTATGGAAAAGGTATGGAAAAATATTCTCCCCAAGGTGTGGGAACCCTGTATATGGCGATAGAGGGCCCACGCACAATCTTCATACACAAGATTGACACCTTTTGCCATGACTTCCGAATGAAAAAACCCATTTTCCCTGAAAAAACGCTGACATTTTGACATTAAAATAGACATTTTTTCAAGTTACAGCAGAGGTATATATGATTTGACATTCTAAAAGTGAAATATTTCAACAATTTAATGTTAAAGGGGAACACAAACAGAGACTGATCAAATCACACAAAATTATGGTTTTGTATATAGCTTAAATAAAATAAAATATTGTAACAATTTGGGGGAAGACATATATGCACACCAGAGAATCCTGGTGGCGGCTGTAATCGAGGTGGGTCGAATTGCTGATAAATAACGACTTGGGATTGGTCAAGTCAAAGACTCAGGAACAAAGGTTGAATGAGCAAGAGGAGCCTCAAGCGATGGAATGGGAGTAGCAGTTACATTGCTTATTCCCATCCCATCTCCAACAACTATTCAAGGAAGATGGGAAATTTCCAGCTCTTCGAGAGATAACTGTTTCATGATGCATTCATGATTTCAGAGTCAGGTGACTATTGGACACCCTAAGAAAAAAGTACAAAATGTGCAGTGGTGAAGTTAGTGCTGGAGAGAATAAACTAAGAGAGTATTAGTACAAAAGGTTGGTGTGGCACCAAAATCCAAATGGGTCCGAATGGGTAAGACTGTGACAAGTTTGCTAAATTCTAAAGAAAAATCAAATACTTAAGGGAAGTGTAATGCAATATAGAAGGCTCTAAATATAATGACCGAACTGCAAAAGACAATGGATCTAAATCCAATAAGTTGATAGTTGAAGGGTTGTTGGCCAGATTTCAAACAAGTTTGCAATCGATTTCAAACAAGTTTGCAATCGAACAGAACAACGTTTCAAATATAAACAAAGTGGAAAAACCTAATGGAATAATAGCTAGCTAACGGCTCAAAGGTCAAATCAAACTACAGTGTCATAGGTATATAATAGATCACTTAAATAGTGTCGAATAAAAACTGACTAAGTAATTTGTATCAAAATTGAATATAATAAATAAATGTCACCTAGGCTGTTATAAAATAAATAGATAGCCTAGAGACTTATAAAAACAATCTGGCAAGTAATGCTGCACAGATGAAATACTGTAGTGATAGCGATTGAGCGCACTATCTGGCAATGGTTGTGCTGATAACAATCTGGCAACAGTTAACAATGCTCAGATTCTGTATCGTAAAAGATAGCGATTGAGCGCACTATCTGGCAACAACACTTCAATTTAAATTCTGTCCGCTTTGATAGAACTACAAATACTAATGGGGTAACAGTGTTGACACTATCTGGCAACAGAATACCGCGAGTACAATCCGGCAACTACTACCAAATGGAAAGCTCTCTGATAGAGTTCAAACACCGAAAATGGGGACTGGGCTCAGCGACGTTGTCGGGTATACAAGTACCAAGTATGAATGCAATTCGGCAATAAGTACCAATTAGAAAGCACTGACAACAAACTACTGTCCTGAAATCTAACAAGTGAAAAGGAAAAATAATTACAAATTGACTAGAACAACCTCCTGCCAAGGAAATCGATCATGAGCTGCTGATAAACCATGCGGTGAATCGGGTGAACAAGAGTACTTTGCCTGCAAAGCTATTCAAACGTAATAAAAATGAGGATAAGGACGCCAAAGAAATTTAAATTCTAGAGAAGACAGTTACTGAATCGATTTAATAGTAAAACTAATAGATAGATCTCCTTATAAAAGGGGAGTCCGGCAATAAAGATCTCTTGCTAAACCTTTCTAGCAAAGGTAGTGCGATTTCGGACTGAAAGCCGGAGGAACAGAAAACTTATTAAACAATGTGACCTTTGACCTTTTTCTCAAGCTTAAGTACCCAATGCTAATTTCAGATGACCTTGACCTCTTGACCTTGTTCTAGGAATTTAAAGGTACAAATAATGTCAGTGTAATGAGTAGGTCAAGCGACCTTTGAACTCTGACCTAAATTTGGACACTCTAAGCAAGAAATTTACGTGTCGAAACCATGGACTAAGGAGATCAATAAGCTCAGAATAATTAAGTGAATATTAGTGTTAGACTGCCCTGTGTTGAGTGTGACTGATCAGAAGTAACAATCCACGGTTCTGATGAAGAGTGGCATTTAAATAGCTTCAGAAATGAAAACCCGACCTTCCCGGTGTGTGTGTGTGTGCTGGTTAATGTGATCCCGGGATTAACTGGTGTGTGTGCGCTGGTTTAATGTGATCCCGGGATTAGATTTTGATCAGCTAAAGGGTGCTGATACATAAAGCCAAATCTATGCGATTTGGAACTATCCAGTCAAAGTTTTAGTTTATTAAGTTAATCAGCAACAGCAAGACAGAACTGATAAGCACCCTAGGCTGCTATCTAATTAATCCGGTCCACTTGTCCTATCTATAAAGATAAATGTCCGGACAGATTCAATAGCTATAATTATCTAGTCTATGGTGTGATAGTGCTTAAGCCATCACTAAGTGAGGAAGGAATGCCTCCTTAGCAACGATTTATGCGATGTACAAGAGAACGTCAATAAATGACATGTTCGAAATGACTGTAATTCTTCTAGTGAATATATATAATAATCAAATAAGCAAATATGCTCCGCGTATGCACTAATGAGCTAAGTTCCTACATGGTGTAAATTCATAAGTAGTGGCGAATATCCGCAACAATAAGAAGTTTCTAACAAAGTTATAATAAGTACCTTGTATAGCAACGCACCGTATAATTTTCAGTTAGGTGCCTATAAATAAATTCATAATAAATTCATAAAATACCGGTAGCGTAAATACATGACGTCGTTATGTACAATTACCTTGAAATTTACTGTAAAGAGCTCTGAAAACAAAATCCTAATATTCAACTGATGAATATCAAATTCATCCTGGAATTTTGACAAGAGACACTTATTTTTAATTTACTTTGCTTCTGGTCAAAAAAGGTGTAGCAATATGGTGCCTCTTCAAATACCGGTGGCGTAGAAGTCCTTGCTTTGGGTCAAGCGAATAATCAACTTAATAACACTGCAATAAATTAGTTCTTGATTTACAAACCAGTATTATAAAAAAAATTTTTTTATTGCCAATTGTTGGTAGAAGAGGAAAATACATATTTAATTTTTATATGCCCGCAACAAAATTTTTCAGCGGATCCAGTAGGTATCTAGACGAAGTGTCATGACTTTGATTCGACAATATCGGGTAATATTCTCTAAAGTTATCTCTCTTGACAAACTTAAAACTCTTGAAAAATATTGTTTCTGCTGGATAACCTGAGCGCCGAGACACTTTGTTAAACGTTGGTAGATAGATAAACATGTTACAAGATGCCATCAGTTGCAATGACGTTTGAGCAAGATCCATTCTTACATGTATGGTCTGAATATCGGTTTCTAACAGGGTATAGACAGTTTTGCCAATAAGAATGTAAAGCCTTTGTCAAGAAATTACTTCTATTTAGTAATGTGCAAGTGTTCAGTGAAATAATACATACATTAAAAGTTTTTAATTCCACCAAATAAATTTACTGTGTGTAAATACACATTACACATTATCAGTTTTCGGAGGGTTTTTGTGTACTTAAGTACCAGATTCTAACAGGGATGTAAATTCGTTATTTATATAGCAACAAGATGGTGATATGACATCACTGTCTATGATATGACAACAGGAGAATTTGTCAGCAAAAATAATGTTACAAACGCCGCTAAAAAATTAGCACAAGTTAAGTTATTGTAGTAAATCTAGACCTTACAGCGGCAACACCATTTTCAAAATCAAAATTCTGTATCCCAGCTTTGTAAAGTAGTAAATCTCGTGTTTAAAATTATAACTATGATCGCGCGTCATCGCAAATCCCCACGTTCACCGCTTTGAACTTTTGACACACCCCACAACCCATCCTTTTGTATTCCGCAAACATATGGGCAACTCACATACCAAATTTGGTTGAATTTTGTGCAAAAGTGTCAGAGGAGTTGCATTACAATCAATTTCATGACCTTTTGACCCCATCCCCCACCTCTGTGGGCGGGGCCAAATGTAAATGTGCTCATGTACTCCACATTGATATGGGTAACCTACATAACAAATTTGGTTGAATTCTGTCCAATGGTTTCGTAGCAGATGCATTACAATCAATTTCTGCAGGTTAAAATTAGACCTTTTGACCCCTCCCCCACCCCCTGGGGCGGAAGCAAATCTAAATGGCCTCTTGCACTCTGCAATCATATGGGCAAATTAGATATCAAATTTGGTTCAGTCGGCCTAACGATTTCAGAGGAGTTACTCTACAACTGATTTGATATTTTGACCTCTGCCATGCCCCCCCCCCCCCCCCTATCGTCTTGCAAAGTGGAATCATATGAGTAACCCACATACCCAATTTGATTTAATTCCACCCAATGGTTTGGGAGGAGATAGCGTGACAGACGGACGGTGGCGATTACAATATCCCAGATGTTTTTTTAAAATGTGTGGATAATAAGGATTGTTATGCATACCATAAAACATAAAAATTATTTTATTTTTTATCATATATAGAAACTATGGCTGTGTTTGGACTATCAATTTCTCTAATCTCCAAACAACAATTTGACATGTTCTAAAATAAATAAATAAATAAGAAAATGTTAAGTGTGGTCGCTAAATACAGGTAAAATATTATTTTCCTATACCAAGAGCAGTTGCTTATCTGATTAGACAGATAGACTATTGAATTTTGTTAATGGAAAGCAGATTATGTGCCTAAACAGAATGTTATAACGGTTTTATGTTTTATCTCGATATTTCTGTATCAACAAAATCAAATCGATATCAATAGCGGTATAGCTATGACACCTGTATTCGATATAATATCTATGTCGTGAAGCCCTGGTGAGATATACACATACACATCACAGACTGGCAATGATTAGCAAAAAAATAAAACTTGCTGTTGCGGTGGATAGGACACTGTCCTTTGAAGAACATATAAATGAGAAGACCAGCAAGACAATAGAACTGATGTCACTGATCCGGGTATCCTTCATACACATAGACATGGACAACTTCAAGTGGTTATTATAAGGTGCTGATCTGAGAATATCTAAGGTATGCCAATGTGGTTTAATAAAAGAGACCAATGAATATGTGCAAAGAAGAGCGCCAAAGCTGCCTAGTAGAATTGAAACTTCAAATGCAAATGCAAATGCATCAGAAATTTCATAATTGTATTTAAATGCAAATGCAAGTGCAAATTTTTTAAATGCAAGTGCATTTGCACTTGTATCCAAGCCTGATTGAAAGACCTGAGGTTACATGTATGAAGATGGGTTGTAGATCACAACACTGAGATGTAGAAACATTTAACCTTTTAACCCTCAAATTTGTTCAAGAAATTTTCAATTTTTTCATAGAAAATGTCCATTTGCAGACCAAGAGAAGACTTTTTTTAATTTACCACTGGAATGGCTGGCTCGGTTATTGAGCCAGTCATTCCAGTGGTAAAGTTTTAAAAATAGTCTTCTCTTGGTCTGCAAATGTGCCTTTCTCAAGACCACTGCAGAAGCCGTTTAATGAGGGTTAAATGGTTAAGATGCTGAGCGGGGTATACAACAGCAATGTTTGCCCATGCATTCCAATCAGAGAAGATACTTACAAGTACAAGATGAGGCTACTGAATGAAAATCTTAGGCTGTATTAGGAGATCAGCAGAACAGTTTCTGCATCTGAGTAGCTGAGGCATGGAACAGCCTTCCAGAAGATATTGGTGAGTGGTTTGACAGTAAAGGCAATTGCAGCAAGACTCAACAGGCATGGTCACAGCAGGAAATGAAATATCAGTCAAATGGTACAGCTCTCAAGCTCTTTGCACAGAGACACACAGCAGCAGTGATCTCTAAACATGGAGGATGAAGGTGAAGATATGGACATATAGGGAAACATGCATCTAATACAATGTAGTTACCTCAGTTTAACATCATTAAAATACATGTGTGTGTTTCGCCAAACGAAGAAGTTGTAAAATAAATAACACAAACAATCCAAAGTTATCGTTTTTGTGAAGAGATAGAATTAGGATTATGCCCGCCTTTAAAAAATCGCAAAGCACGATAAATTCACTGAGGTGACCATACTGTTCACATTGGAGAGCTTTGACAAATCAGAAAGCCTCTCATGATCTAAACGATGAATTTAGCTTCTGGGAACTTAGCTTTTAAGGTTTTGAAATTAAACTGAATTTGAATTACATGTAAAATTGATTCCAAACATGCCTAAGTAGTGGGCGGAGCTTAGCTAAAAATGGATCCCTGTCATGCCTGTATTCATTTGCATTTTATTTCAGGCGAATTCTAATTGACACGGGTGAGTCACATGTTCCTGAATACATCTCGTCTCTCAGATCCACGCTAGCTGATAATAATGTCACACTACAGGAGATCATCATCACGCACTGGCACTGTGACCATGTCGGTGGAGTGGCAGATATATGCAAGCAGATTACAAAATGTAATTACAATTTTTGTCTCGTCTGCGAAGCAGAACGCGAGACATATGTGTCACTTTTCCAACGACGATGACAGTGGCGATGGCGTCAACAATGTTAAAACTTATCAGCTTATATTTCAGGATTGGTTAATCCTATTGAAACCAAACTTGGATACATTGTTACCTATAATGTTAGGAAGCAGCATGTTGATGCTGAGGTCACAAGGTCAAGGTCACTGTGACCTTGATACAAAACAGTTTTTTCAATGTTAAATTTTTGCGTTTAGCAAAACTTGTCAGCTTATATTTCAGGATTGGTTAATCCTATTGGAACTAAACTTGATACATTGTTACCTATAATGTTAGGAAGCAGCATGATGATACTGAGTTCACGGGGTCAAAGTTCAAAGTCGCTGTGACCTTGATACAAGACTGGGTTTTTTAATTAAAAATTTTTGCATTTAGCAAAACTTCTTGGCTTATCTTTCAGGATTGGTTAATCTTATTGAAACTAAACTTAGATACATTGTTACCTATGATGTTAGGAAGCGGCATGTTGACACCGAAGTCACAGCGGTCAAGGTCATTCTGATCTCTACAAAACTTTGTTATGTTTCATTGTTAAGTTTTTAGTCTTAGCAAATCTTATCATGTTATAATTCGGGATTGCTTAACCCTAATGGAGAACAAATTGGGTACATGGTTGCTCATTCCATTCAGCAAATCAATAATATTTCAGGATTCGTTAATCCTATTGGAACTAAAATTGAATACATGGTTACCTTTAATGTTTGGAAGCAGCATAATAACACAGACGTCACAAGGTCAAACGTCAATGCCACTGTCACAAAAAGGAGACAGGCGAGACATTTAATTCCGCGGAATTCTTGTTGTAATAGCTTTCTCTAGTTTTAAAAGGAGAACATCTAATGAAGATACGAGATTTATGTGGGGCTGCAGATGAGCTGATTGATTTGTTTGTAGCCAAATTTATATTAACTGTGACTGCAGAGTTTTTGCGAAGTCGCAGGCCGCGAAAATTACATGTGCCTGCGGCCCGGGGCAACTACTTTTTACTGCAGGGCAACCAAGTATTAACACATTGGTTATGGGACAGCCTAGATAATTTGTTATTTTCAGGGTCTGTATTATGTACTCATGGTGAGTATTTATTTTATTTAGTCTTATTTAGTCCCACTCAAATTTGGTTTAAAAAATCTCAATTTTCTGACAGAAAATGTCCATTTGCAAACCAAGAGAAGACTGTTTTTGAAAATTTACCACTGACTGGCTTGGTTATTGAGCGAGTCATTCCAGTGGTAAATTTTCAAAAATATTCTTCTTTTGGTGTGCAAATGGACATTTGTCAAGACCAGTGCTGAAGCCGTCTTTGGCCGATATGAGGGTTAAAGTGTTAATAAACATTCTCAATTTATTGTAATTATTTATTCATCAAAGCAGCTGAAGCCGACTTGCAGTTGTCCTGAGAAAGTTCCATTTGCAGGCCAAGACAAGACAATTGAGATTCTGTTAAATCAATCTGACCACACACACGCACGCACGCACACACACACACACACACACACACACACACACACACACACACACACACCCGTACTTATAACAATATTGTTGCTCTTTTCATATAGCTGATGTGACAAGACTGTGTTTCTTAACTGATTAAATGCTCACTCTTTAACACTGATATCAGCCAAAAAGGGCTTCTGCAGTTGTCTGGAGAAATGTCCATTTGTAGATCAGGAGAAGACTATTTTTGAAAATTTTACCACTGGACGGACTGGCTCGGTTATCGGTACGTCACGAACGCGTATTTGAAGACGGTCTATGCGTTGTTGTGCAAATTATTTGCTTTTACTGTTTAATAAATATTCTGTTGAATATTTTGAAACTAATTTGACTGGGCGCTGTTGCTGCCATAGGCAGCAACAGCGTCCAGTCAAATTAGTTGCAAAATATTCAACGGCTTCCCTGTATAGTTTTCAGGAGATTTATATCTAGGGCATTCGAGGATCGATCAATCCCAATACGGCGAGGTGTGGGTGGAGCTTATCTTGTGATGGGCGGGGCATAGCTAAAAATGGAAAGGTCTCTACTGGTCACAAATGGCTTCTGTAGTGCACTTAAAGAATTTCCATATGCACACCAATAAAGGAACAAGTTGTATTTAAAAAATTTCAGAAAATCCAAGATCGCTGCCGGAAAAATCAACCAATATAGAGAGTGAGACAGGGGTTTATCAGACAGTATGCAATTTATTCTTGAAATTAGTAAATTATCACCGTCATCCTTCATATTCACCTGTCATCCTTCATTTAGGGTGATAATCAGCATTCATTTTCAAAACAAAAAGAAAATTGTTGCTGTGTAAGATTGCTCAGTTTTCAGCCATGGACACTTACCCCTCTCACCGATGAATTCACTATCTCATTTTTAGGGCAACCATTCAGCAAAACTGTTGAATATTTTGAAAATAATTTGACTGGAAGCTGTTTCTGCCTTTGCAGTCAAATATTAATTTCTACATTGGTCAATTATCTCCCCGGGTTGCTCCAGGATTGCACTGGAAGAAATCTTGATTTTCACAATTGTCTTTGGCAAATCGTAACCTGCCATCTTTATTTTTTCATATAATGTTGTTGACTTTCACTAGCGTTAACTCACCAGATTAATTTTGAATTTTCTTTTCAGAGCTCAGGAAAAAATAGCCGAGAAGAAAGAGCGCACGAGCAATCAGATATTGAAAACCCACGTCATGACATTTTCGTCACATCGTCAGATTTATTTGATTTTCTGTATTGTTTTCTGGATTTTTCGGATTATAACCAAAGACTTTGTGGAATCTTATTGTTGTAGGATCACGACAATTCTTATTATAAAATTTGAGCTAAATCAGACCAGAAGTTTCCGAGATATTTATAGATTCCAGTGGTAAATTTTCAAAAATAATCTCTTCGTCTGCAATGGGAAATTTCTATGAGAAAATTGAAATTTTCTTGAACAAATTCGATGGTTAAAGTGTTAACACTCAAAATCAGCTTATGCTGAGGTCTTGAGAAATGTCCATTTGTAGACCAAGAGAACACTATTTTTTTTAATTTACCACCGAACTGACTGTCTCAATAACAGTGGTAACATTATCATTACTGTGGGTATGTCATAAATGTGTACTTTGTCTATCACTATGTTACAAATAAACTCTTACAACTTGTAACTTAACATGTATTTGTTTATTCTTTTTTAAGCGCAAGACATAACAGTTTCAAAACTCAAGCGTCTCGCTGAGCCTGACATAGAACTGGGTCCTGGATTGGAATATACCTTTATTCCTGACCGCACATCCTTCACAACCACTGGTGCAACACTAGAGTAGGTTATTATTTGATCATCCTCTAGCAGTGCATGCTGCTTGACCGGTAATGGTCAAACCAGATAAAATAGGCCTTTGCATTGGTCTTGGTTTGCATTGGTATTGCGGAAAGTCCATGTGCAGGCCAAGAGAAGACTATGTGTAAAGATCTTTTGGATGACATCGCAATCATAATGATGTGTAGATCTGTCATGAAAATCTTATAGCCTGTCATGAAGTATAAAACTTGTATTTCATTGATGAATTTACAATTTAATAAACAAAGTTTTGAAAATCTTGAAACTAATTTAACAGGGAGATGATGCTGCCATAGGCAGCAGTATGTAAACCTGCCATAGGCAGCAACATGCTCCAGTGAAATTGGTTTCAAAATATTGAACAGCTTTGCCTGTAGAGCTACATGTAGCTTGAATATTGTATTCTGGTTTTTAAGTTCGATAAATTGATTACAGCGTGCGTAAAAAGTGGCTGGAGGTTAGCTAGAAATGGGTGAGGCTTAGCTAGAAATGGCACCCTCTTTAATATTAACCCTTTCACTGACGAATCCCTGAAATTGTTTACAATATAAAACTTATTGTGTTGAATATTTTGAAATTAATTTGACTGGAAGCCATTGCTGCCTAAGGCAGCAATGGCTTCCAGTCAAATTAGTTTCAAAATATTCAATAGTTTTCCTGTATGGTTGCCTTAAAAATGAGATCTGGGGAATTCATTGGTGAACGGGTTGATGATATTTTGTATGTTTCTGTAGCGTCCATGCGACGCCCGGACACACTGAGGAGCATATGATCCTGTACATGCCAGAGGAAAATGCTGTCTTCTCTGGTGACTGTATTCTCGGAGAGGGAACCACAGTTAGTATTAATTCTCTATGCTAGTACACACGCACGCACGCATGCACACGCACGCACGTGCACACACACACGCATACACGCACACACGCATGCACACGCACACGCATGCACGCACACGCATACACACCCACGCACGCACGCATACACGCACACGCACGCATACACACACATACAACCCTTTCAAACTTGATGTCAGCGTATCTTAATTTCAAGATAGTCATACATAGTCAGCAACAGCTCCCAGTCAACTTAGTTTCAAAATATTCAACAGATTAATTTATTAAATTTTTTCATTTGCTCATTCGTGCCAAAATGTGGATAGAAACCATCATTAGCCCTTTCATGATGAAACCAATCAAAACCAGCCTCTACAGTGATCCTGAGGAATGTTCATTTGCAGGCCAAGAGAAGACTACTTTTGAAAATTCATAACTTGAATGACTGGCTCGTTAACCGAGCCAGTCATTTCAGTGGTAAGTTTTCAAAAAATAGTCTTCTCTTAGCCTGCAAATGGACATTTGATAAACAATTGTTTTAGTTTTCTTAACCAAATTTAGTGATTAACAGGTTAAAACATTATTTGGTCAACAAGGTCATGAAATTGTGTAATTATTCATCTAGGGAGATAACTCATCTGTTATATATTAATAACGGGCTGTTGCCCAAAACTGGCTGCTGTTGTGGTCTCTTTCACCGATGAATTCCCGATATCTAATTTTCAAGGTAATTATGCAGGAATGTTGTTGATTATTATCTTGACTAGAAGCCATTGCTGCCTAATGCCTAGCGCACACAGGACAATCTAGCGGAGCTACCAGCCTCGCAAATTTTTTTGCATCCGCCGGTAGCTATTAAAGGTCTCGCCACACATGATGACTGTAAAGGCTGACAACTGTCATCTCCCACCCACCCCAAGCCTCCTCTGACCAACAGCTTTTATTTACAGAGAGCTGACCACAGGTGTGGGTTTCAACTAAGCAATTAAAAAATGTATCTAAAAATTTGAACAGTAGGGAATGAAATCATCATATGTTAAGATTTATTTCGATCCATTCACAAATTAAGACTAAAGGTATACAATTTAAATAATTTTATCTTCACGCATTCTGGCGTGAATGTACACATTTAAATCACGTAGACAAACCAAACATTTTTATTGGTCATTTGATTTCTGCAGCTGAGCACATGACTCAGGACGTCCGCACACGTTGAGGTTTTTACCTCGTGAGTCAAAACATATCAAACACGACAGGTATTTTCCTCAAGGCCTTGCGAGGTGAATTCCTCACTGAAATCACCCGCGCACAAGAGCTGTTGGCTGAGGTAGCTCAGCTAGATTGTCCCATGTATGTTAGGCATTAGGCAGCAATGTCTTCCAGTAAAATTAATTTTAAAATAGTCAACAGTATAAGTTTTATTTCGAAAAAAATTCTTTTTTTTGATAGATTTGTCGGTGAAAGGGTTAAGGAATATTCATTTGCAGACCAAATGAAGACTATTTTTGAAAATTTACCATTTGAATGACTGGTTCGATAAATGAGCCAGACATTCCTGTGGGAAATTTTCAAATAAAGGTTTTCTGGCCTGTGAATGGATATTTACATGTACTAAGCAAAATCTTGTATTCCCTTGACCAATTACGGGTTAACTAGATTGTGATGATAAAATCAGTGTTTGTACTGGTCATGCAAATCCTGCAAAGTCATCGAATTTGAACATTTAAATTCCAGGCCTGGAAAGTCATGGAAAATCATCATTTTTAGCTCACCTGGTCTGAAAGGCCAAGTGAGGTTATGTCGTGGCGACCATCCGCCGTGTGTCTGTCCGTCGTCCATCAACTTTTCCTTTAAACGACTTCTCAAGAATCGCTGTGCCGTTTTAATTATATTTAGCAGGAATCATCCTTAGGGCATAGGGATCCAAGTATGTTCAAATGAAGCCGATGGCTGGCAGCCATCTTGGATTTTGGCCGATTTTTAGAAACATCTTTAAAAAATCTTCTCCGAAACTTGGTGAGGGATTGAAGCAAACCTCATGAAATATGATCTAGGGCAAGAGCTGAACCGAGTTTGTTCAAGCGAACTTGATTGGTCAAATGGTTTGGCGGCCATCTTGTTTTACCTAGTTTTAGCAAAATGACTTCTCCAGAACCGCTGAAGGGATTGGGCCGAAATTTGGCAGATATGATTAGGAACATTAAAGTTTGTTCAAGAGAACTTGATCCGTCAAAAAACATGGCCATCATGGGCCAATCAAAATATAGCGCATTTGGCGGCCATGTTGGATTTTTTTATTTAATGGATTTTGAGGCCGAAATTGGTTTTATATTTGTTTTTGGGTATTCTGATCTCAAATTTGTAAGTTTCGAGACTGTCGGATAAACGGTTTGGTGGCCATCTTGGATCATTTTCCCACCAAAAGCTCCCATACTAAAGCAATGGGGAAATTTAAAATGGAATAGGGATACAAATTTGTTCAAAGGCAGATGATTGGCCAATTTGGCCCGCGGCCATCGTGGATTTTGGCCGACATTTAGAAACGTCTTTAAAAATTTCTGAGACTGTTTAGGGGATCGATGCAGACCTCATGAAATATGATCTATGGCAAGAGCTGAACCAAGTTTGTTCAAGGGAACTAAATTTGCCAAATGGTTCGGCCGCCATCTTGGATGACCTAGTTTTCGCAATAACAGTCATGGAATTTCAAACACAGAAAGGTGTACAAACCCTGAAACCAATAACAGCAACAACTCCCAGCCAAATTAATTTCAAGAATATTCAACAAAATTTTTCTTCCATGCTAAGACATTTCTTATATTTGGTATTTCTAACGTGGTTCTAAAGTCTTGTGAAGACTAAGAATATGAAATAAGATATAAATTTAAATATCCCATTCTTCCTTAGGTATTTGAAGACTTACACAGCTACATGAAGTCACTGGAGAAGATATTAGAACTGAAGCCTTCGATTATCTACCCCGGTCATGGTCCAGTGATTAATGATCCGATGGAACGCATCCAGGAATACATTCAGCACAGGAATATGCGAGAACAGCAGATAGTTAAAGCATTAGCAGATAATCCAGATAAGCTCCTGACGTCCATGGAACTGGTCAAGATTATTTATACAGTAGGTTAAAACAAGTTTATAGCTGTTGTATATCGATAGAGTCTTGGATTTAAATACTTAACCCTTACCACTGTGATGTAAAAATTTTAAATTTCCAAATTAAATTAAAAGATGAACTTGTGTTCATTTTTCAACAAAATTGTTTTAAAATGTACACCAGTTTCTTTGGTATTGACACAGTAAAAGATAGGAATAGTATCATCAGTGTGGTCAGGGTTCTGTATGAGTCTTGGAAAGTGTCCATTTGCAGATCAAGAGAAGACTATTTTTGAAAATCTACTACTGGAATGACTGGCTCAGTTATCGAGCCAATCATTTCAGTGGTAAATTTTCAAAAATAGTCTTCTCTTGGTTTGCAAATGGATATATTTGAAGAGAAAACTTAAATTTTCTTTAATTAATTTAATGGTTGAAGGGTTAAATTTAAGTAAAATATAATACAGATTTCTGTCAATTTGAATTAATTGGTAATGTTGCATTCTCAGGTCCCTAAGGATGAGATAAGCAACTATTAGTGTCTTTTAAACATTTAGATCATTAGCCAGGGTGGATTTAGAGGCGTGTTCAGGGGGCCCATGGAAAAGTAAGAAAATATAGATAAGTATAGCCAAAACTTGGACACAAAATAATGGTGTTTAATATCTACAGTACACCTCAGAAATAACAACATGTTTCCAAAGCAAAGGCAGAAACATGTTAGTGAGTATGATTTTGAGCACGATGTAAGAAATGTTCTGTTTAATATTTTGAAGATAATTGGAGTGGAAGACATTGCTGCTGCCTGAGGCAGCACTGTTTTCCAATCCAATTCTCTTCAAAATATTGAACAGTTGATGTTCAGTTATTTCTGGGCTTTACTCTATCAGCCATAATACAGGAAGTGGCTTCTCAGAGCATTACATTTTGGGGTAAGGACCCCCGAATGATCCACCAGTAAATAAATCTTTCCCCAAGATTGGACCCGCCACATAATAGAATCATAGATCCATCGTTTGCAATCCGTCACCATCTCAACAGAACACTACAGATATGATACAAGATTATCTTGAACAAATATTTTGAAACTAATTTGCCTGGAAGCTGGTGCTTAAGGCTGCAAATTAGTTTCAATATATGTATCACTTAATTAGTGCTTTAAACTTGGGATTTCGCAAAGCAAATCTTGTTTGAATTCCACCTAATAGTTATGGAGGATTTGTATAATATTTGGCCTTTTTATACCACCCCTGTCTCGCAGGGGAAGAGCCCAAAGTAAATGTCTTCTGGCAATCTACTATCATGGGTAATTTACATAATAAATTTGTTTGAATTCCACCAAATGATTTCAGAGACTTAGCTTATATACTTGACTATTTAACCCTGATTTCTGCCACCACCCACCATGCCCACCCAGGAGGTGGAGCCAAACAGAAATGGCGTTTCGCAATCCGCAATAATATCAGTACATTGTAACCCACATACATTTTATTTAATACCACCAAATTTGGTTTCCGGGGTGATAGTGTCATGGACACAATTTGTATAATATTTTACCTTGCCCGCTGGTACCCAGATGGCAGACCCAAATATAAATGTCATCTTGCAATCCCCAATCTGAAATGCGCAACTCGCATAGCAAATTTGGTTGATTTTCAATACGATTTTAATCATTAGCCAAAGATTGAGCAAGTCCAGATATAAATTCTGCTAGTATTTGGTTAATGAGTAGGTTTGTCGTTGCATGTCACATGTGAATTGAAGTTGCAGATATGCAAGGACCACTCTACTCATTAATCGTCATATCTCTACAGGACTAGCCGGTCAATTGACTGAGCCAGACATTGTACATGTACCTACATTGCCATTATACATGTACCTACATTGCCATTATTGTGCACTAACATGATGGTTTGTGGTATGTGTTTGCACTCCTGTACTTACATTCCATGCTAACATGATGGTGTGTGGTATATGTTTGCACTCCTGTACTTACATTCCATGCTAACATGATGGTTTATGGTATGTGTTTGCACTCCTGTACTTACATTCCATGCTAACATGATGGTTTGTGGTATGTGTTTGCACTCCTGTACTTACATTCCATGCTAACATGATGGTGTGTGATATATGTTTGAACTCCTGTACTTACATTCCATGCTAACATGATGGTGTGTGGTATGTGTTTGAACTCCTGTACTTACATTCCATGCTAACATGATGGTTTGTGGTATATGTTTGAACTCCTGTACTTACATTCCATGCTAACATGATAGTGTGTGGTATATGTTTGAACTCCTGTACTTACATTCCATGCTAACATGATAGTGTGTGGTATATGTTTGAACTCCTGTACTTACATTCCATGCTAACATGATAGTTTATGGTATGTGTTTGAACTCCTGTACTTACATTCCATGCTAACATGATGGTGTGTGGTATATGTTTGAACTCCTGTACCTACATTCCATGCTAACATGATGGTTTGTGGTATATGTTTGCACTACTGTACCTACATTCCATGCTAACATGATGGTTTATGGTATATGTTTGAACTCCTGTACCTACATTCCATGCTAACATGATGGTTTGTGGTATATGTTTGAACTCCTGTACTTACATTCCATGCTAACATGATGGTTTATGGTATGTGTTTGCACTCCTGTACTTACATTCCATGCTAACATGATGGTGTGTGGTATGTGTTTGCACTCCTGTACCTACATTCCATGCTAACATGATGGTTTGTGGTATGTGTTTGAACTCCTGTACTTACATTCCATGCTAACATAATGGTTTGTGATATATGTTTGAACTCCTGTACTTACATTCCATGCTAACATGATGGTGTGTGGTATATGTTTGCACTCCTGTACTTACATTCCATGCTAACATGATGGTTTGTGGTATATGTTTGCACTCCTGTACCTACATTCCATGCTAACATGATGGTTTATGGTATATGTTTGAACTCCTGTACTTACATTCCATGCTAACATGATAGTTTATGGTATGTGTTTGAACTCCTGTACTTACATTCCATGCTAACATGATGGTGTGTGGTATATGTTTGCACTCCTGTACTTACATTCCATGCTAACATGATAGTTTATGGTATGTGTTTGAACTCCTGTACTTACATTCCATGCTAACATGATGGTGTGTGGTATATGTTTGCACTCCTGTACTTACATTCCATGCTAACATGATGGTGTGTGGTATATGTTTGCACTCCTGTACTTACATTCCATGCTAACATGATGGTTTGTGGTATATGTCTGCACTCCTGTACTTACATTCCATGCTAACATGATGGTTTGTGGTATATGTTTGCACTCCTGTACCTACATTCCATGCTAACATGATGGTTTGTGGTATATGTTTGCACTCCTGTACCTATATTCCATGCTAACATGATGGTTTGTGGTATATGTTTGCACTCCTGTACTTACATTCCATGCTAACATGATGGTTTGTGGTATGTGTTTGCACTCCTGTGCCTACATTCCATGCTAACATGATAGTTTATGGTATGTGTTTGAACTCCTGTACTTACATTCCATGCTAACATGATGGTGTGTGGTATATGTTTGCACTCCTGTACTTACATTCCATGCTAACATGATGGTGTGTGGTATATGTTTGCACTCCTGTACCTACATTCCATGCTAACATGATGGTTTGTGGTATATGTTTGCACTCCTGTACTTACATTCCATGCTAACATGATGGTTTGTGGTATATGTTTGCACTCCTGTACTTACATTCCATGCTAACATGATGGTTTGTGGTATATGTCTGCACTCCTGTACCTACATTCCATGCTAACATGATAGTGTGTGGTATATGTTTGCACTCCTGTACTTACATTCCATGCTAACATGATGGTTTGTGGTATATGTTTGCACTCCTGTACTTACATTCCATGCTAACATGATAGTGTGTGGTATATGTCTGCACTCCTGTACTTACATTCCATGCTAACATGATGGTGTGTGGTATATGTTTGCACTCCTGTACCTACATTCCATGCTAACATGATGGTGTGTGGTATATGTTTGCACTCCTGTACTTACATTCCATGCTAACATGATGGTGTGTGGTATATGTTTGCACTCCTGTACTTACATTCCATGCTAACATGATGGTTTATGGTATATGTTTGAACTCCTGTACCTACATTCCATGCTAACATGATAGTTTATGGTATGTGTTTGAACTCCTGTACTTACATTCCATGCTAACATGATGGTGTGTGGTATATGTTTGCACTCCTGTACTTACATTCCATGCTAACATGATGGTGTGTGGTATATGTTTGCACTCATGTACCTACATTCCATGCTAACATGATGGTGTGTGGTATATGTTTGAACTCCTGTACTTACATTCCATGCTAACATGATGGTGTGTGGTATATGTTTGCACTCCTGTACTTACATTCCATGCTAACATGATGGTGTGTGGTATATGTTTGCACTCCTGTACTTACATTCCATGCTAACATGATGGTGTGTGGTATATGTTTGAACTCCTGTACTTACATTCCATGCTAACATGATGGTGTGTGGTATATGTTTGCACTCCTGTACTTACATTCCATGCTAACATGATGGTGTGTGGTATATGTTTGAACTCCTGTACTTACATTCCATGCTAACATGATGGTGTGTGGTATATGTTTGCACTCCTGTACTTACATTCCATGCTAACATGATGGTGTGTGGTATATGTTTGAACTCCTGTACTTACATTCCATGCTAACATGATGGTGTGTGGTATATGTTTGAACTCCTGTACCTACATTCCATGCTAACATGATGGTTTGTGGTATATGTTTGCACTCCTGTACTTACATTCCATGCTAACATGAAGGTGTGTGGTATATGTTTGAACTCCTGTACCTACATTCCATGCTAACATGATGGTGTGTGGTATGTGTTTGCACTCCTGTACTTACATTCCATGCTAACATGATGGTGTGTGGTATATGTTTGAACTCCTGTACTTACATTCCATGCTAACATGATGGTGTGTGGTATATGTTTGCACTCCTATACCTACATTCCATGCTAACATGATGGTTTGTGGTATATGTTTGAACTCCTGTACTTACATTCCATGCTAACATGAAGGTGTGTGGTATATGTTTGAACTCCTGTACCTACATTCCATGCTAACATGATGGTTTATGGTATATGTTTGAACTCCTGTACTTACATTCCATGCTAACATGATGGTTTGTGGTATATGTTTGCACTCCTGTACTTACATTCCATGCTAACATGAAGGTGTGTGGTATATGTTTGAACTCCTGTACCTACATTCCATGCTAACATGATGGTTTATGGTATATGTTTGAACTCCTGTACCTACATTCCATGCTAACATGATGGTTTATGGTATGTGTTTGAACTCCTGTACCTACATTCCATGCTAACATGATGGTTTATGGTATATGTTTGCACTCCTGTACCTACATTCCATGCTAACATGATGGTTTGTGGTATATGTTTGAACTCCTGTACCTACATTCCATGCTAACATGATGGTTTATGGTATATGTTTGAACTCCTGTACCTACATTCCATGCTAACATGATGGTTTATGGTATATGTTTGAACTCCTGTACCTACATTCCATGCTAACATGATGGTTTGTGGTATGTGTTTGCACTCCTATACCTACATTCCATGCTAACATGATGGTTTGTGGTATATGTTTGCACTCCTGTACTTACATTCCATGCTAACATGATGGTTTGTGGTATGTGTTTGCACTCCTGTACTTACATTCCATGCTAACATGATGGTTTGTGGTATGTGTTTGCACTCCTGTACTTACATTCCATGCTAACATGATGGTTTGTGGTATATGTTTGCACTCCTATACCTACATTCCATGCTAACATGATGGTTTGTGGTATATGTTTGCACTCCTGTACCTACATTCCATGCTAACATGATGGTTTATGGTATATGTTTGAACTCCTGTACTTACATTCCATGCTAACATGATGGTTTATGGTATATGTTTGAACTCCTGTACTTACATTCCATGCTAACATGATGGTTTGTGGTATATGTTTGCACTCCTGTACCTACATTCCATGCTAACATGATGGTTTGTGGTATATGTTTGAACTCCTGTACCTACATTCCATGCTAACATGATGGTTTATGGTATATGTTTGAACTCCTGTACCTACATTCCATGCTAACATGATGGTTTATGGTATATGTTTGAACTCCTGTACCTACATTCCATGCTAACATGATGGTTTGTGGTATGTGTTTGCACTCCTATACCTACATTCCATGCTAACATGATGGTTTGTGGTATATGTTTGCACTCCTGTACTTACATTCCATGCTAACATGATGGTTTGTGGTATGTGTTTGCACTCCTGTACTTACATTCCATGCTAACATGATGGTTTGTGGTATGTGTTTGCACTCCTGTACTTACATTCCATGCTAACATGATGGTGTGTGGTATATGTTTGCACTCCTGTACTTACATTCTATGCTAACATGATGGTTTATGGTATATGTTTGAACTCCTGTACTTACATTCCATGCTAACATGATGGTTTGTGGTATATGTTTGCACTCCTATACCTACATTCCATGCTAACATGAAGGTGTGTGGTATATGTTTGCACTCCTGTACTTACATTCCATGCTAACATGAAGGTGTGTGGTATGTGTTTGCACTCCTGTACTTACATTCCATGCTAACATGATGGTTTATGATATATGTTTGCACTCCTGTACCTACATTCCATGCTAACATGATGGTTTGTGGTATATGTTTGCACTCCTGTACCTACATTCCATGCTAACATGATGGTTTGTGGTATATGTTTGCACTCCTGTACTTACATTCCATGCTAACATGATGGTTTGTGGTATATGTTTGCACTCCTGTACCTACATTCCATGCTAACATGATGGTTTATGGTATATGTTTGAACTCCTGTACCTACATTCCATGCTAACATGATGGTTTGTGGTATGTGTTTGAACTCCTGTACTTACATTCCATGCTAACATGATGGTTTATGGTATATGTTTGCACTCCTGTACTTACATTCCATGCTAACATGATGGTTTGTGGTATATGTTTGCACTCCTGTACCTACATTCCATGCTAACATGATGGTTTGTGGTATGTGTTTGCACTCCTGTACCTACATTCCATGCTAACATGATGGTTTGTGGTATGTGTTTGAACTCCTGTACTTACATTCCATGCTAACATGATGGTTTGTGGTATGTGTTTGCACTCCTGTGCCTACATTCCATGCTAACATGATGGTTTGTGGTATATGTTTGCACTCCTGTACCTACATTCCATGCTAACATGATGGTTTGTGGTATGTGTTTGAACTCCTGTACTTACATTCCATGCTAACATGATGGTTTGTGGTATATGTTTGCACTCCTGTACCTACATTCCATGCTAACATGATGGTTTGTGGTATATGTTTGCACTCCTGTACCTACATTCCATGCTAACATGATGGTTTATGGTATATGTTTGAACTCCTGTACTTACATTCCATGCTAACATGATGGTTTGTGGTATATGTTTGCACTCCTGTACCTACATTCCATGCTAACATGATGGTTTATGGTATATGTTTGAACTCCTGTACTTACATTCCATGCTAACATGATGGTTTGTGGTATATGTTTGCACTCCTGTACCTACATTCCATGCTAACATGATGGTTTGTGGTATATGTTTGCACTCCTGTACCTACATTCCATGCTAACATGATGGTTTGTGGTATGTGTTTGAACTCCTGTACTTACATTCCATGCTAACATGATGGTTTATGGTATATGTTTGAACTCCTGTACCTACATTCCATGCTAACATGATGGTTTGTGGTATGTGTTTGAACTCCTGTACTTACATTCCATGCTAACATGATGGTTTGTGGTATATGTTTGCACTCCTGTACCTACATTCCATGCTAACATGATGGTTTGTGGTATGTGTTTGAACTCCTGTACTTACATTCCATGCTAACATGATGGTTTATGGTATATGTTTGCACTCCTGTACTTACATTCCATGCTAACATGATGGTTTGTGGTATATGTTTGCACTACTGTACCTACATTCCATGCTAACATGATGGTTTGTGGTATATGTTTGCACTCCTGTACCTACATTCCATGCTAACATGATGGTTTGTGGTATATGTTTGCACTCCTGTACTTACATTCCATGCTAACATGATGGTGTGTGGTATATGTTTGCACTCCTGTACTTACATTCCATGCTAACATGATGGTTTGTGGTATATGTTTGCACTCCTGTACCTACATTCCATGCTAACATGATGGTTTGTGGTATATGTTTGCACTCCTGTACTTACATTCCATGCTAACATGATGGTGTGTGGTATATGTTTGCACTCCTGTACTTACATTCCATGCTAACATGATGGTGTGTGGTATATGTTTGCACTCCTATACCTACATTCCATGCTAACATGATGGTTTGTGGTATGTGTTTGAACTCCTGTACCTACATTCCATGCTAACATGATGGTTTATGGTATATGTTTGCACTCCTGTACTTACATTCCATGCTAACATGATGGTGTGTGGTATATGTTTGCACTCCTGTACTTACATTCCATGCTAACATGATGGTTTATGGTATATGTTTGCACTCCTGTACTTACATTCTATGCTAACATGATGGTTTATGGTATATGTTTGCACTCCTGTGCCTACATTCCATGCTAACATGATGGTTTGTGGTATGTGTTTGCACTCCTGTACTTACATTCCATGCTAACATGATGGTTTGTGGTATATGTTTGCACTCCTGTACCTACATTCCATGCTAACATGATGGTTTATGGTATGTGTTTGAACTCCTGTACTTACATTCCATGCTAACATGATGGTTTATGGTATATGTTTGCACTCCTGTACTTACATTCCATGCTAACATGATGGTGTGTGGTATATGTTTGCACTCCTATACCTACATTCCATGCTAACATGATGGTTTGTGGTATGTGTTTGAACTCTTATACCTACATTCCATGCTAACATGATGGTTTGTGGTATGTGTTTGCACTCCTGTACCTATATTCCATGCTAACATGATGGTTTGTGGTATCTGTTTGAACTCCTGTACCTACATTCCATGCTAACATGATGGTTTATGGTATATGTTTGCACTCCTGTACTTACATTCCATGCTAACATGATGGTTTGTGGTATATGTTTGCACTCCTGTACTTACATTCCATGCTAACATGATGGTTTATGGTATATGTTTGCACTCCTGTACTTACATTCTATGCTAACATGATGGTTTATGGTATATGTTTGCACTCCTGTGCCTACATTCCATGCTAACATGATGGTTTGTGGTATGTGTTTGCACTCCTGTACTTACATTCCATGCTAACATGATGGTTTGTGGTATATGTTTGCACTCCTGTACCTACATTCCATGCTAACATGATGGTTTGTGGTATGTGTTTGAACTCCTGTACTTACATTCCATGCTAACATGATGGTTTGTGGTATGTGTTTGCACTCCTGTACCTACATTCCATGCTAACATGATGGTGTGTGGTATATGTTTGCACTCCTGTACTTACATTCCATGCTAACATGATGGTTTGTGGTATATGTTTGCACTCCTGTACTTACATTCCATGCTAACATGATGGTTTGTGGTATGTGTTTGAACTCCTGTACTTACATTCCATGCTAACATGATGGTTTGTGGTATGTGTTTGAACTCCTGTACTTACATTCCATGCTAACATGATGGTTTGTGGTATGTGTTTGCACTCCTGTACCTACATTCCATGCTAACATGATGGTTTGTGGTATGTGTTTGCACTCCTGTACTTACATTCCATGCTAACATGATGGTTTGTGGTATGTGTTTGCACTCCTGTACCTATATTCCATGCTAACATGATGGTTTGTGGTATATGTTTGCACTCCTGTACCTACATTCCATGCTAACATGATAGTTTATGGTATGTGTTTGAACTCCTGTACTTACATTCCATGCTAACATGATGGTTTGTGGTATGTGTTTGAACTCCTGTACTTACATTCCATGCTAACATGATGGTGTGTGGTATATGTTTGCACTCCTGTACCTACATTCCATGCTAACATGATGGTTTATGGTATATGTTTGCACTCCTGTACCTACATTCCATGCTAACATGATGGTGTGTGGTATATGTTTGCACTCCTGTACTTACATTCCATGCTAACATGATGGTTTGTGGTATATGTTTGCACTCCTGTACCTACATTCCATGCTAACATGATGGTGTGTGGTATATGTTTGAACTCCTGTACTTACATTCCATGCTAACATGATGGTTTATGGTATATGTTTGCACTCCTGTACCTACATTCCATGCTAACATGATGGTTTGTGGTATATGTTTGCACTCCTGTACCTATATTCCATGCTAACATGATGGTTTGTGGTATGTGTTTGCACTCCTGTACCTACATTCCATGCTAACATGATGGTTTGTGGTATGTGTTTGCACTCCTGTACCTACATTCCATGCTAACATGAAGGTGTGTGGTATATGTTTGCACTCCTGTACCTATATTCCATGCTAACATGATGGTTTGTGGTATATGTTTGAACTCCTGTACTTACATTCCATGCTAACATGATGGTTTGTGGTATGTGTTTGCACTCCTGTACCTACATTCCATGCTAACATGATGGTGTGTGGTATATGTTTGCACTCCTGTACTTACATTCCATGCTAACATGATGGTTTGTGGTATGTGTTTGCACTCCTGTACCTACATTCCATGCTAACATGATGGTTTGTGGTATATGTTTGAACTCCTGTACTTACATTCCATGCTAACATGATGGTTTATGGTATGTGTTTGCACTCCTGTACCTACATTCCATGCTAACATGATGGTGTGTGGTATATGTTTGCACTCCTGTACTTACATTCCATGCTAACATGATGGTTTGTGGTATGTGTTTGAACTCCTGTACTTACATTCCATGCTAACATGATGGTTTATGGTATATGTTTGCACTCCTGTACCTACATTCCATGCTAACATGATGGTGTGTGGTATATGTTTGCACTCCTGTACTTACATTCCATGCTAACATGATGGTGTGTGGTATATGTTTGCACTCCTGTACTTACATTCCATGCTAACATGATGGTTTGTGGTATGTGTTTGAACTCCTGTACTTACATTCCATGCTAACATGATGGTTTATGGTATATGTTTGCACTCCTGTACTTACATTCCATGCTAACATGATGGTGTGTGGTATATGTTTGCACTCCTGTACTTACATTCCATGCTAACATGATGGTTTGTGGTATGTGTTTGAACTCCTGTACCTACATTCCATGCTAACATGATGGTTTGTGGTATGTGTTTGCACTCCTGTACCTACATTCCATGCTAACATGATGGTGTGTGGTATATGTTTGCACTCCTGTACTTACATTCCATGCTAACATGATGGTTTGTGGTATGTGTTTGAACTCCTGTACTTACATTCCATGCTAACATGATGGTTTATGGTATATGTTTGCACTCCTGTACTTACATTCCATGCTAACATGATGGTGTGTGGTATATGTTTGCACTCCTGTACTTACATTCCATGCTAACATGATGGTTTGTGGTATGTGTTTGAACTCCTGTACCTACATTCCATGCTAACATGATGGTTTATGGTATATGTTTGCACTCCTGTACCTACATTCCATGCTAACATGATGGTTTGTGGTATATGTTTGCACTCCTGTACTTACATTCCATGCTAACATGATGGTTTGTGGTATGTGTTTGAACTCCTGTACTTACATTCCATGCTAACATGATGGTTTGTGGTATGTGTTTGCACTCCTGTACTTACATTCCATGCTAACATGATGGTTTGTGGTATATGTTTGCACTCCTGTACCTATATTCCATGCTAACATGATGGTTTGTGGTATGTGTTTGCACTCCTGTACCTACATTCCATGCTAACATGATGGTTTGTGGTATATGTTTGCACTTGTATACCTACATTCTATGCTAACATGATGGTTTGTGTTTGTTTATTGTCTGCAGGAGACTCCTGAATATTTGCACATGGCGGCTGAAGGGAACCTGCTTTTACATCTCGGAAAACTGCTTAAAGATGGATGTGTTGGTATGTACAGGTTGACAAGTCTCCACTTATTATAATCCACCTGTGCAGATACTGTAAGCATCTCATCAAATCTGTCATGTGAAAGATACATGTGCATTTTGACAAATCATCAATTTGACTGTATTTCAGACAAATACTGCCATCCATCCCTACCTAAGATGCGGTAATTTACATTATTAGGTCACCTGGCCAAGTGAGCTTATGCCATGGCGATCTTGTGTCCATCCGTCCTTCATACATCGATATGTCCATCGCCCATCCGTCATCCATCAACTTTTCCTTTAAACAACTTCTCAAGAACCACTGGGCCAATTTGAATTATATTTGGCAGGAAGCTTCCTTAGGCCATACGGATCCAAGTTTGTTCAAACGAAGCCGATTGGCCAATTTGGCCTTCAGCCATCTTGGATTTTTTCAGATTTTTAGAAAGGTCTTTAAAAATCTTATTCTCCGAAACAGCTTGAGGGATCGATTCAGAACTCATGACATATCATCTAGGGCAAGAGCTGAACCAAGTTTGTTCAAGGAAACTTGATTGGCCAAATAGTTTGGCGGCCATCTTGGATGACCTAGTCTTCGCAAAAACGACTTCGCCCAGAACCGCTGATGGGATCATACTTAAATTTGGGAGATATGATTATGGACTAAGGGCCATTAAAGTTTGTTCAAGGGAAGTTGATCCGTAAAAAAAACATGGCCGCGTGGGCCAATCAAAATGTAGCATGTTTGGTGGCCGTATTGGATTTTTTTTTATTTGATGGGGTTTGAGGCTGAAATTGGTTTTATATATGTTTTGTGGTATTTATTCTTTTCTCAAATTTGTCATTTTCGAAACTGTCAGACAAACGGTTTGACAGCCATCTTGGATCATTTTCTTTTCGAGAACCACTGAGCCGGTTTTAATTATATTTGGCAGGAACAATCCTTAGGGCATAGAGGTTCAAGTTTGTTCAAATGAAGCTGATCTGCCAATTTGGCCTGTGGCCATCTTAGATTTTGGCCGATTTTTAGAAATATTTTTTTAAATCTCCAAAACTGCTTGGATCATCAACTCAAAACTCATGAAATATGATCTAGGGAAAGAGCTGACACAAGTTTGTTCAAGGGAACTTGATTGGCCAAATAGTTATGCGGCCATCTTGGATAACCTGGTTTTCGCGAAAACGACCTCCAGAACCGCTCAACGGATTGGGCCGAAATTTGGGAGGTATGATTAGGGACTAAGGGTCTTTAAAGTTTGTTCAATGGAAGTTGATCGCTCAAAAAACATGGCTGCGACGGGCCAATCAATATCTAGCGTGTTTGGTGGCTATATTGGATTTTTTTATTTGTTGGATTTTGAGGCCGAAATTTGTTTTATATAAATTTCGAGGTATTCTGATCTCAAATTTGCCCTTTTCGAAACTGTTGGATAAACGGTTTGGTGGCAATCTTGGATCATTTTCCTGCCAAAATTGTTCAAACGATGCCAATCGGGCAATTTGGCTGGTGGTCATCTTGTTCCAGTGGTCATCTTGTTCCAGTGGTCATCTTGTTCCAGTGGCCATCTTGTTCCAGTGGTCATCTTGTTCCAGTGGCCATCCATCTTGTTCCAGTGGCCATCTCGTTCCAGTGGCCATCTCGTTCCAGGGGCCATCTTGTTCCAGTGGCCATCTTGTTCCAGAACAAGGGCGAGCACCATTTCGGTTGATTCGATCTCCAAGTGTCATTTCATTAGCGTTGTGCATAATGCTCTGGTTAGCCCCTCCAAATGTCTGGATTGACACCCAGTAGGTTACACCCCTGCGCCACGTTGAGGCCAAGCATATAGTCTTAAACAGGGGATCAACACTTATGATATCATGACCTTCGTCATTGTCTATTGTTCCATCATAATTAATCTGCGCATTAAAGCTAAAACATGATGTTCACGTGGGAGATACCGTGTAGAATTGCCCTCATGTGAGGGAAGTACCAGATCATACATCCATGATCTTAACCAATCAAATAACATCATTTGGTCATGTGACATTACTGAGGGGTAACAAGAGGCCCAATGGGGCCTGTATCGCTCACCTGGAATTATTGGGAACTGGAATTACCGAACAAAATGAGATGACCACTGGAACAAGATGACGACTGGAACAAGATGACGACTGAAACAAGATGACCACTGGAACGAGATGGCCACTGGAACGAGATGGCCACTGGAACGAGATGGCCACTGGAACGAGATGGCCACTGGAACGAGATGGCCACTGGAATGAGATGACCACTGGAACGAGATTACCACTGGAACGAGATGGCCACTGTACTGGGATTTGATAATACAAACAGCATCTTGTAGTCACATTAGTTTCAAAATATTAGTTTACAGACATCATAAGTTATCGTAAGGTCTTACGTCATCCTAAGCAACTTAGTGGGAATAGAAAATAACGGAAGTATTGATTTTGTATGTTCTGCGTTTTAAGCCTTTAATGGACAAATTTGGTCAACAAAATGATAATTTTCTCATGGAAAATGCCAATTTGCAGACTAAAGAAGATTATTGTTGAAAATTTACCACTGGAATATCTTGTTTTGTTAACTAGCCAGTCATTTCAGTGGTAAATTTAGAAAAAAATACACTTTAGGCCTGCAAATTGACAGTTCTCAAGACCAATGCAGAGGCCAACTTAGCAGCAATATGTATAATTTAAAAAAGATTAATCAGTATTGGCTAAACCGGAAATTTCATTAAACTCTGTTTTTTCAGTTTGAGCATGATTAGGGCGGTTTGGATTTCACTTCAAGAGTATACTTACTCTTTGATATTGCTAAATATCGGCTTTCACTCAATAAAATACTCAGATTAAAACAGTTAGGTGCCCCTACTGGGCAGGGAGTCAGAGGGAAGTCCGGCGGATGCCAGCCCAACCACCGCGCATGCGCAGACTAGCACTTCCTCTTTGCTAATTTATTGGCAGAGAGTCAACACATGCTTTTATACTCAAAGCTTTTCCAAGCTATTTTAAGCCTTATTAAGCAATTATTAGAAGTGTAAATCACCTGTAGAGATGGCAGATCGCATTACCTCGCCAGAGGATGGCCCAGGATCTATCCATCAGGTGACTTCTAGTATATTTTAGCGAGTTTTTCCTGGTGTAATGTGTTTCCGGGACTCACGTTTATCGTGATAAGCGCCTAATATAGATGGTTTATTTCGAAATGGCGCTATATAATACTAATCTCTCTTTGTGTTTATGTCCACAGGTATCTGTCTAGGATATGTACAGGACATCACATCAACAGGGTTTGTTTCTCTCCACCAAGGTTCCATTTCCTACTAATACTGTTAGGTTATCTAACCAAAAAGTCTATGTCCAGTGACTCGGAGGCCTCGTAAGAAGGTCTTCTCACTTTTCCCTCTTGGTCCAATTCCTTTCCCCTTAAGGTGGAGAGAGTTAAGAGGTCATAGTCTTGGTGGAGTGGTCCAGTTCATCAGATTGGATGGTTTGTCTATGCAAAGAATCAGGTATTCTAGTTAATGATATGAGGCACTTCTCTTATTTTTAAAAATAATTATATAAACTTTTGCCATTATTATCATTGTTTATCTGATGTTTGTGTAGCCTGAATATTCTATCCTTTCTAGTTAGATGTTCTGGATATGAATACAATTCATCCTTGCACCTGGATGTTTGTTTTCGGATCGATTTAATTTCTTTCTTGAAATTATGACGTCATAATCAGCCTTGCACTTTATTAACAATTAAAGTTTTGCCCAACGCTAGTGTTCTAATATTTAATAGGTGATCTTTATGATCACTTTTTCCTCTCTTATTTTGGTTTTGAGTTTTCTAACCTTAACTAAAATACTCATTGTCCTCGTCTTCTGCCCTGTTTCAGAGACCTGGTTGTCCGTCCTGTGGTCATTTCCTAAAGGAGAAATTCATCCCGCATTTATGCTTTGAATGTACTCCTTGTGGCCCATTGCTTAAGTGTGATATATGCAAGCAGTGGGGGAGGGGGGGGGGGGCGATCTAATGGCCGAGTTCTTATCTTTACAGGCGAAGGATAAGGTCGGGGAGGAAGAGAGGAAACAGAAAAGAGAGGTAGCAGGTAAAAAAGGTAAGAGGAAGGCCTCGTCCTCGGTGGACATTGAGCAGGGCTCCCAGCGGTCCTACTTTTTGGACATGCGTCCTACTTTGTCCTAGTTTTTAGGGTCATGTCCTACTTTTCTGAAAGAAGACGTAAGATAAATTATTGTTTGTGTGTTTTTCTCTCCAACATGTCCAATAAATGTCTGTTTAGTATAAAACTATTCTGGTTTTCATCATAAATTGAATACTAACAGTAATATGGCCACACCTGTCATTTTGTTCTTGGTAGATGCTACCAACATTCAGATGTATTGGTATTTAGTTGATAATTTTGCAGGATTAACATTTTGACAGAAAGGGTGTTGCGTCCCTTGCCTGTGGAGCAACAGTTACTGGGCAAAATAAGTTAAAATAGATAGCCCTGTTAGTCTACATGTATTAAAATGAAAACAAGAATTAGAGGTAGTACCTTTTAAGACTAACTTAGTTTTATTTGACAAGCTTTCGCACAAAAGCACCTGATGAAGCACACTTGTGTGCAAAAGCTTGTCAAATAAAACTAAGTTAGTCTTCAAAGGTACTACATCTCATTCTTGTTTTTTTGGACAAAATAAATAGTAGTAGCTAACTACTCTCTACATTATTTTGCTCAATAACTGACCATGTAGGGCCTAGTAGTAGTCAGTAGTGGTATATTTTAAGTCATCTGATTATCATTATTAAACTAAGACCAATTTAGTTTTATTCGATGCACTTTCGCAAATAAGATGTGATTCTTCAGGTTGGTTGGAGCAATAGTTAGTGGACAAAATAATAATTAATGCCATCTCTGGTTTGACTTTACTTCCCGACTGTGACATCTCATTCGAAGAAGCACATCTTATGTGTGAAAGGTCATCAATTAAAACTAGTCTAAATTAACCCCTATCACTGGTGTAAATCCAAACTGATGTACCTTTTAAACAATTTTTATGTAAGATGTTGCTGTCCATGACAGCACCATCTTCCACCAAAATTTCAGATAGCCCGGAGCCGAGAGCAATATGACAAGTGTATTTTTACTAAGTGAGCGACTGCATATATAAATTGAATTATGCCAAGAGACACAAAATTTAACACTGAGTGGCTCAGTTCTGTTGACTCTAATGGTCACATGTTAAAGCAGTGGTGTGATCAGCAGCATGATGGACCTCCATTCTGTTGTTTGTGTCGTAAGTCAATAGACATTAAGAACAGGGGTAAAGATCAGTTACTTCAGCACGCTGCAACTAAAAAACACAAAGATTGCGCATCAGTAGCTTTGTCACAAAGGCAGAAAACTCTCTTTTGTTACAAACTTTGAAGGTCAAAAGGAACTTTGCGTTGACGATGCAAGTGGTTCAAAGCATGAATGGAAGATGTCTCACGAGGATAAAGTTACAAAAGCTGAAATTATTTGGACAATGAAGGTAGTTAATTCTGGATTTTCATATGCATCATGCAACACTATAAATGACGAATTTTCAGAAATGTTTAGTGATAGTAAAATAGCTCAAGATTTCTCACTGGGAAGTTCCAAGATTTCCTATGAGGTAGCATATGGCTTAGGACCATTTTTTCATGATGAAACTGTGCAGGATATTAGAAAGAGCAAGTGTTTTTATACAGTTAGTTTTGATGAAGCTACAAATGACTGGAAACAAGCAACTGGATGTTCACCTGCGCTGGTGGAATGGGTCTGAGATTGTGAACTCGTTTATGTATACATGTATGCTAGGCCATGCTACAGCTGATATTCTTAAGGACAAACTAATTAAGTGTTTGAAAAGAGATGATTTAGACTTCAAGAAGTGGTTAATGATAAGTAGTGATGGACCTAATGTCAACAAAAAACTTTTAAATGATATTGATGACTATCTGAAAGAGTCATATGGACATCCTTGTCTAATTCGGTTTGGATCATGTAACCTGCATATTGTCCATAATTCATTTGGTCATGGACTCCAGAACTTTGAGGAATGGAAGATAGGTGCATTTCTGGACTCTGTTTACAAGTTCTTCCACAAATACCCTGCCAGGAAGGAAGATATTCACACAATCCAACGACTCCTGGAAGTGAAGGAATCTGAGTTTATGCGATATGTGAATTGCAGATGGCTTTCTATCGTCCCTGTTATTGAGCGTGTTTTAGAACAATGGGAATCACTTAAAAAGTATTTCCTTCAAGTCACACCAAATCAAAAACATGTGAATAGTGAAGCCTACTACCTGAAAGTTATCATTAGTTTTCTGAAAGATCCATCATCTCTGGCACGGCTCCACTTCTTAACATCTGTCGGTGCACTATACAGAAAGTTTCTCACTATGATGCAAGGTAGTGAACCACTAATCCACATTCTCTATGATGAGCTGACAGAGTTTATCAAAGGTCTGATGTCTCGCGTCTTAAAGCCTGAAGTGTTAGATGGCAAATCTGGACGATCTTTGTCTAATATTAAATTGGAAACAACAGACAATTTATTGCCGCTGAAGAGAGTAGGTGTTGGCAACCTCACTACAGAAACACTGAGAAAGATGCAAGATGGTGATGTTCAACGCTTCTTCCTTGATGCTAGAAAGTTTCTTGTGTTAATTATTAATTATTTCCTGGAAAGAGTGCCTCTTAATAATGACTTGTTGTGTTATTTGTCCTGTCTACACCCACTTGCACATACTGAATCGAAATCTATCGACTCGATCAAGAAAGTTGCTAAACAAATGACATCAGTAGTGGAGAAAAACGAAATTGATGCACTGGAAAATGAGTGGAAGCTCTATATGAACGCTGAGGTAAACAAACAGTCATACATAGAAGAAGAGGGAGACAATGATGAGGGTGATTTTATCAAATGGACACGTATTGATCCGTACTGGTCATCTATTCTGAGTGAAGTAACATTAGTAGGTCATCCTAAATATCCAGTGCTAGGGAAACTTGTTAAGGCAGCTTTATCACTGAGTCATGGTCAGGCTGATGTGGAAAGAGGCTTTTCCGCAAACAAGCTATTAGTCACATCATCCAGAGCTTGTTTAAATGAAATTTCGATTAACGGACTGCGCACTGTGCAGGGTAAAGTTCAGCAGTTTGGTGCACCCTCTAAGGTTCCAATAAATGCTGCTACACTTCAAGCCTACAGGAAAGCCTATCGAGCTTACAAGGATGCTACTGAGGCAGCGAGAAAGGAAGAGCTATGAAAAATAGATACGGGCAAGGAATGTAAGAAAAGAAAATTAGATGATGATAATAAAGGTCTGTTGGAGGAACAAAAAAAGCATCAGAGTGAAATTGAGTCCAGTCAAAATGTTATAGCCGAGGCTGGCAGACGATTGTCGACTGCATTTAAATCTAAGAAAACAGATCCAGCAGAAATACATGCAGCACAGGCTCTTCTTGAATCTGGTCAAAAAACATTAGAAAAGGCAACATGTGCTATGAAATCAGTTAATGAAAAGCTAGCGAAAAAGAAAAAGTGATGTTCAATTATAAGTGCCAGTACCATACACTAGACTGACAATTTAATAAGTTCATGCAAACAGTAATTTAAATGTAATTGTTACTATTTTAGTTTATCATGAGATACTGATGTTGCCAGTATTCATACATGTAATGTGTAGATGCATGCTGATCCGATTGTTATATCACAAGGTAGACAATACAGGAGTGGATTTTAGGGATTATTTCTACTAACCCAGATAGGGTAGTAAATTATTGATTTTACTCACCTGCAGCAATCTTCACTACCTCTGTGTTTGCTTATACAGACCCAAATTTGATTGTTTCTATTATAGTAAGACATATTGCAAGCTTATTAAGACTTCATTCGTGATTTTATCTTAAAACTTTAACACACTTATCAGCCCAAAACAGTTTGGACTGTTTCTGCAGTTTCTGATACATGTCCATTTGTAAGTCCAAGAGAATGTTATTTTTGAAAACTTACCACTGGAATGACTGGCTCAATAGCGCCAATCATTCCAGTGGTAAGTTTTCAAAAACAGCATACTTTTTGTTTTGCAAATGGACGCTTTCTGAAGTTTAAAAAAAGTAAAATTTGTCATGGAATATATGTATTTGTCGAACTTTATTTTATGTCCCGATATCATTAGTAACCGAAGCTGGTAGTAGAGCTATAGTTTTGCTAAACCACATGAACTTTTACTATCCTCAGGTTAGCTGGGTACTATTGAAATCAACTCTGTCACAATAATGCTGACATATCACAAAAATGCTAAGTTTCTGATTTCAAGCTTTGTCAGTTGTGAATTAGTTACAAACCATGTGTAGAGAAGAAATTGTAATCACACATTTAACGTGTTTAAAGGCTGAGTATTATATATTTGAAATATAATAATCAGCCTTTAAACATGTTAACTGTGTTATTACAAATATTCTTTACACATGGTTTTATTGCTCTCCATTGGTCAGACATACTGGCAATATCAGTATCTTTTTTCTTTAATTATTGAATCTTTAGAAATAAAATCAAAGGAGGTGAAGGTGTGGCTATAAGGGGCGATGGGAGGCCACATAAGAATACATAAATAAATAAATCATTGGCCAGGAGTTTAATCCTGATGAAAGAACCATTGTGTGATGGTAATTTTATTTTTTGTTCTCATTTATGATTTTGTATAATTGTCCTACTTTTTTTCCAAAAATGTCCTACTTTTTTTTACGGGTCCGCTGGGAGCCCTGATTGAGGCCTTCCGTAGTGAGATGTTGGGAGAGATGAAGAGGACAATCAAGGATTTGGTTCCAGAGTTGCTCCGTAGCATGCTTCCTGGATCAAATCCTTTGTTGTCCTCTTCGTCTGCTTCGGAGCAGATAATCCCCGCCTCTGAATCTGGTTTCTTTAGGCCGCTACCAGTTTTCGATGATTCAGAGGTGGCCCCATTAGAGGGGGCGTTCCAGGACACTGGTAGTCCGTGGACGGTTGTCGCTGGAACCTGCTGGCTGCTTATCAGCCCAGGGGTATCCGCACGCCGCAGGTGCCAGTACCTCCTATGGCACCTTTCCTGGCCAGTCCGGGTTAGCTCTCTACTGACCCGGAGTCTAATCTTTCTGGCCAGGAAGAAGAGGATTATCTGCTGGGTTCTCCTTCTGATGCCGTGGCCATGGATTTTGACATCTGTGCACCCCTCGCGGGGAATACAGGCGACATTGTCCACGGTTCTACTCACGCAGGAGTAGAATTCACGGCTCAGAAGGTGGCCCGGGTTGGACCTGACGGCCAGTTGTTCCGCATACCTCGGCTTGCCGAGAGTATAGCTGGTTCTGGCCAGGGCCGTGGTGTGGCGGTAAGCACCCCATGCAATACCACGGCGCCTGCTCCTGGACAAGCCAGTCAGCCTGCATGCTTTCTCTGGCTTGCCAGGAGTGTCAGGCTATCCAGCTTTATGCTCGCCTGCGAATGCTCAGGAGAAAGACGAAGGCCCTTGTCTTGTAGAGCTCTCGCAGGTAGCCACGGAGGAGGATTGGTCAGACGCTTGTCAATGGCTTATAAGCGTCAGGCCAGACATACCCGTGGAACAGTCGGCTAGCCAGCGAGACCACCGGCCGTGGTTAGCTGGTAAGTCGACTGTTAGCGCCATGCCATCTCTGCCACTGGCAGAACATATCAACTTGATATGTTCTCGGCGGTGGAGATGTCCATCAAGGTGAATGGACGTCTCACGAAGGCCCCTCGCGAGGTTGCAAGGCGCTGCCGCATCGTACCCGTGGAGTATCAGAGGTACGGTGTGGTACCTAAGCCGAGCGTTGATGACTGCGCGGCATTAGGTGAAGATACGCGGCCAGGCTCCCGTTCTGACACGGGAGCGCTGTGTTCGAACGCGTTGCGTTCAGCCAATACCATGTTGCGTGATGCGGAGGAGAGTGGGAGAGCATCTATTGCGGCGCTATCTCATGTCTCCCAGCTGTTGCAAGGGGTAGTGACAGCATCCACATCGCGCCACATCGCGCCAGCCAAGCCCGATAACGGTCCAGAGAGCCATCCAGGATGGAATCTGCTGCGTACGCCTATGGCAGGTCCTGGTCTCTTTGGAGGTGAGGGATGCAAGCACCTCCAGGAGACGGTCACTCTGGTCAACAACCAGAGGGCACTGCGCGAACAGTTTGAGGTGCTCCGTAGGGAGCGCGTTCGCGCAGCACCCCCTGCGTACCATCCCCTGCAGGCTCGAGGTGGAGGTGGCCAGGTCAGAGGCCAGCCACCAGCGCAGCGTCCGCCTCGGCCACATGCGATTCGGCCAGCAGTGAGGGGGGCGCAGGCTCCTCCAGCGCAGCCAGCCAGGCAGCCACCCGCGCACCGAGGTGCGAGCGGTGCTGGTCGTGGCGCATGAGGATCTGGTCGTGGTAATCGTGCCTGATGGGCCGGTTACCACGGTGAGAACCACTCCGGTGTTTCTGGCAAAAGGGACAGTGCCACTCTTTCACTCCTTATGTCCACCTCTCTCCCTAGGTGGGTCCTGTGGGGGGCCGGTTGGCCGCCACAAGCAAGAATCGGAACGGTTAACTCAGGACCGTTTAGTCTTGCGATGGCTTTCAGTCGGGTATCATCCCGATTGGATGACAGGCCCACCATCGCGACTGTCTCTGGTGCCAATCTGGACTCAGATCCCAAGAGATCCAGATCAAAGGCTGTGTATAGAGGAGATAAACTCCCTCATACAAAAAGAAGCAATTCAGCCGGCGCAAAAGTGTCCGGGCTTCTATTCAACCGTGTTCTTAGTAACAAAAAGCACCAGAGGGTGGAGACCAATTCTCAACCTCAAGCCATTGAACAAGTTCATAGAGACACCCAGTTTCAAGATGGAGACTGTGAAGTCGGTGTTGGTAGGGTTGGAGACGGGATTGTGGACAGCTTCAATAGATTTGAAGGATGCTTATTTCCACATCCCTATAGCGAGGAGTTTCCGTCGCTTCCTGAGATTTGCATTCCAGGGCAGACAGTGGGAATTCAGGGTGTTACCCTTCAGAATTTCCACGGCTCCTCGGGTCTTCACCAGAGTGGTTCTTGCGATTACAGCATACCTCCGCAGGAGAAGCATAGTAGTCCACACGTACATAGACGACTGGCTGTTAAAAGCACACAACCGGGAAAGTTTATCGCCGAATCTGGAGATAGTTTTGAAAACTCTAACAGACTTAGGCTGGATAATCAATTTCCAAAAATCAGAGCTGACTCCATCCCAGAAGTTTGTTTACCTGGGAATGTTCTTCGATCTAGAGACAGGATATGTTTATCCTACTCAGGAGAGGGTTCAGATACTCATCTCAGTAATACAGTCAGTGTGCAACAGTCGTCATGTCCTGGCACGGGTTTACTTGAGAATGCTAGGGTTGATGGTTTCTCTGGAACCAGTCATTCCTCAGGTGGCCGTACGCAGGTGGCCGATCCAGTTATTTCTCATGACGCAATGGACCCAGAGTACAGGTTCACTGGACTCAAACGTGTCAGTGTTGGAGCCTCTAATTCACCACCTTCAATGGTGGTTGAAGACAGAGAATCTCTTGGCGGGGGTTATGCTAACCCCTCCTCACCCTCAAGTAACTGTGTATACAGATGCATCGATGGAGGGGTGGGGAGCTTGCCTGGAAGAATCCACGATATCAGGGCTTTGGAATCTGGAACAGTCAAAGGAACATATCAATCTACTGGAGTTAAGAGCAGTAGTCCTGGGCCTGGAACATTTCTTACAGAAGGTTCAGGGCAAGAGTGTTCTTATTCGATCAGACAACTCAACAGTAGTGACTTACATAAACCGCCAGGGCGGAACGAAGTCGCCCAGTCTCTGTATGATGACATGGAAACTGCTTTGTTGGTGCCTGGATCACAGGATTACCTTGAAAGCAGTTCATATTCCGGGAAGGTTAAATCTCCTAACAGACTCATTGAGCCGAAGGATGAGTGTTTTACCGACGGAATGGCAACTAAATCAAGGTGTGGCGGATCGTCTGTTCGACCATTGGGGGAAACCCAACATCGATTTATTCGCAACGAAGAAGAATGCGAAGATGACGACGTACGTTTCTCCGATTCCAGATCCAAGCACTTTTGCAACAGATGCGTTAGCTATCAGCTGGGTGGGAATGTATGCATACGCATTCCCTCCAGCAATCCTGATTCCAAAAATTCTTCAGAAAATCAGACAGGAGTGCCAAGTGCTTCTGATCACCCCAAATTGGCCAAGCCGATCATGGTATATGGATCTGCTGGACCTTCAGGTCTGCAATCCGGTTCCTCTGCCTCTGATGGACGACATTATCTTCCAGGGCAAGGCCCTTCACAACAATCCGTCAATGTTCAGATTGACTGCGTGGATGTTGTCAAGGAATCTAGAATTAAGGAGGGCTTTTCTGAGCAAGCAGCCATGTTTATGGCTAAAGCCAGGAGGGGGTCAACCCCCAGAGCATATAATTATAAAATCAACAGATTTGCAGAATGGTGCTCAAAAAGATGTATTGATCCAATGGATTCATCTATTTAGGTAGTAGCTGATTTCCTCTGTCACCTGTATGATGCCTATAGCCTCAAGCCTAAATCTATTGCTGGTTATAAATCAGCTTTAATGACAGTTATCCCTTGCTTGGCTAATAGGGGAAGTGATGAAGTAAGTACATTAAATGTATTAATTAAAGGCATGGGCAATCTAAGACCAAGGAATCCCCCTGTGATTCCATCTTGGAGTTTATCTCTAGTGCTTCAGGTACTAGGTGATAAGCCTTTTGAACCACTTAGTTCCATTTCTATGAAAATGTTGACTCTTAAAACTGTATTTTTAATTGCTGCGGCCTCGGCTAGGCGTAGAAGTGAAATGCATGCCTTATCGGCCGAGGCAGACCGTTTCGTGGTTACAGGGGAATGCCTTAAGCTTCGACCTAGGATTAATTTCAAGGCTAAAAATCAGTCTGAAATATCCAGGTCAACCTATTTTTTTGCCAGCTTTAACTAGATATGATCCTAATTCTAAAGAATGGTGTCCAGTCCGAGCATTAAACCGGTACAAACAACGTACTCAGGAGTGGCGGACGTCAGCGTTATGGTTGTCATATATTGAACCCCCATGGCAGGGCGTCTAAGGACACCATTTCCAGGTGGATTGTGGAATGTATTCAATTTTGTCATAAATCTGCCACAGGTAAACAAGTTGACATGGCCAAGGCTCACAGTGTCCGGAGCGTAGTGGCTTCCACTGCCCTATTTAATGGGGTCCCTGTGGATGACATTATGTCAGACCATTATCTCCGTGACACCTCAAATCCTCTCGCCTTATCGATTTTGAAAAAATAATCAGGTGTACATTTTTGATGAGGTTTCCTCATTACTTATATATATCACAATTAATTAATGGGAGCAACCACTTTTTTGGGACGGCATCAGCCTTCACCACTGGGAAGATGATGTCAGCAGCCAAACTCAACAAGGTCAGTCTTGTTTATGTGTTGTTCATTGTTAATTGTATTGTCACGTGACCCTTTGTTATTAAAATGGTGATGGTATGTGGTTCATTATTGAGAGTATACAAAAATGGAGCCTTTTCGTCTCTTGTCCTATAGTACATGGCACTTGTATGTAGAGAGCGTATGGGACATTGAGGTCATTCAAGTCTTCCTCCCAAGAAGGGGGTGGGGGGAGCGCATATGACATTCGGTCATCTCTCATCCATCGGTTTGTGTTAGCCGATGTTCATCTAATCCTGACTGTGTTTTCACACAGTTTCAGAAGTTTAAGTGCCTTAAACGCAGAAAAGCGCATAGGGAAGAGCTGGTCTTTTGACCTCGCCTCCCTCCCGCCGAATTCCCTGTCGAATTCTGGCAATATCAAAGAGTATTAGGGAGGTAAGTATACTCTTGAAGTGAAATAAACGAAATCACAGATTTCTTTTTTCACGAGAGAGCTGATACTTACCTCCCTAATACGGACCAGGGGCTCCACCCCACAGAGGCTCGGTCTTCAGGCTCTTGTAAGTTGCATGTGTCAGCCAATAAATTAGTCAGAGGAAGTGCTAGTCTGCGCATGCGCGGTGGTGGGGCTGGCATCCGCCGGACTGCCCTCTGACTCCCTGCCCAGTAGGGGCACCTAACTGTTTTAATCGGAGTGTTTTATTGAGTGAAAGCCGATATTTAGCAATATCAAAGAGTATTAGGGAGGTAAGTATCAACTCTCTCGTGAAAAAAAAAATCCATGATTTCGTTTAATCCGTCGCTATATTGAACCAGTTTACGATGTGAGATCGGTATATCGTGCAGCTCTAGCTTAGATAACTTCGGACTCGGTTGATAATAGTGACATGAAATGGGAGCTCGTTTCAGATCCTTTATATATACATAATTTAGAAGTTAGTGCATGGCATGTCAAATTTCACATCAAGAGTATACTTACCACCGTGATACTTTATATTTCCTAAATATCGACCTAGCTTCAATAATATTCAGAATTAAAAAGAAACCGCCCCAACTGGGCAGGTTACACAACTGACAGTCCAGCGGATGTGCAGCCCAAACTCGTGGATACGTATTTATTAGGCTAGCTCATTTATGGGGGAGGCCTATATATTAGCTAACGCATGTTGTGCTTTATTTTTCAGACACATGAGCTGATATTTGAAGGGTATTTTATTTTAAACAATATTTATACTTGGTTTCTGGGTCCTTCTAATTTATTATGAGTTTGCTGAGGGAATTATTACCATAAGAAGTAATTTTTCCGCATTCTCCCCCCACCACAGGGTTTTGGACTCGGGATCAGGTATTCCTGTGTTGTTATCAGACTTCACTCATCCTCAGAAGTCATCTTATGAGGTTATTTAGGAGAGAGAAAAAACTTCAGTCATTTTATTTCTAAATATTTTAGAGGTTTTTTGATGGGGTGTTGAGTTATTTATCTCTGTTGATGGTTTGCATAGGTTCATTGTGTTTATAAAGTTCAATTACTAATGAATCTTTGTTTTGAGCTGTGAAGTCTAAAAAAGTTTGCCTCTCGAGTATTCAAGTTCAAATTCTTATGGTTCCCTTGTCTTCTTAAAGAAGTATAACAAGGTTTTAGGATTTGTTTACTTTTTGTCAGGCCTATAGTTTTTTCTATGGGCCTGGCTTATCTTTCATTTGATAGTCAAAAGTTTTCCTTATGGATCTTATTAGCCTTCTGCAATTGGTTTTTTGGTTCGGCATAACTAAAAACTAATTGTTTCCATTTGTGTCTTTTCAGAGGGTAATTGAGAACAAATGCCCTTCATGCCACCATTTTGTGAAGGCCCGCTTTTTCCCTCATGACTGCACTAGATGCAGTACGTGCGGGCCTCTTATAAATTGCCATGTGTGTGAGTCGTGGCCGGTGGAGGTGTTAACCGATTTTTTAAATCAGCAGGTAAAAGACCGGGCGGCAGACGAGAAGAGGCGTTTGGAAAAAGAGTGTGGTAAGAAGAGGAAGGCATCCATGCCAGACATGGAGGCCTTCCATCTTGAAATGATGGGAGAAATGAAGAAAACGATCACGGATCTTGTCCCGGAGTTGCTTCGCAGCTTGCTTCCCGGGTCAGGTTCATCATTGTCTTCTTCATTTGCTCCGGGACAGAATGTTCCCGTCTCTGGGTCTGGTTCTCTTAGCAAACCAGTTTTCGTTATAGACCCAGAGACGGCTCCCGTTGGTCCGGCGCTGAGGCTTGCCTCGCCCGTGGACCCGGGAGCGAAAGCCATGGCCTCGGGCCCTCTCTTATCGAGTGCTCTAGAGCAGCCTAAGGCTAAGGGTATCAGCGCCTCATGCGATACCCCTCCTGCCCAGGCCGAGCTTGATCCCTTTTCAAGCTTGGCGTCTAATCTTTCTGGGCAGGAAGAAGAGGACACTGTTATGGCCTACCGATGAGTCGATGGAAATGGATTCCCATGGGCCCCGGCTCAACGGCTAGGCCGGCTAGGAGCTGATGACCATCCATACCGTATCCCTCGGCTTGCCGAGAGTTACCATGAGGAAGGCCCGGACTGTGACGTCATGTTTTTAGCCCCCCACCATGATGCCGTAGATCCAGCTCCTGGAATAGCCACGGCGCAAGCCATGCCATCCCTTGCGGGTCCATATGGCTTCCCTGGCTATCCAGGAGTATCTTCAGCTCCGGCCATTACCCCACCAGTGAATGTGGTTGAGGACGACAAAGGCCCTAGGCTCGTCGAACATTCACAGGTGGCCACCGAGGAAGACTGGTTGGATGCTTGCCAATGGCTGGTGAACATCAAGCCAGAACTCCAGATGGATCCAGCGGGACCAGCGCCCGTGGTTGGGAGGGAAACCGGTGACGAGCACCATGCCATCTCTGCCGTATGCGGAGCATATCGTTGATATGTTCGCTGCAGCAGAGACGTCCATTCTGCCGAAAGGACACCTTGCGAAGGCCCCTCGCGAGGTGGCACGGCGCTGCCGTATAAGTTCTGATCTATATCTGAAATATGGCGTCGTTCCAAAGCCTTGCACGGATGACCGTGCGGCTTTGGGCGAAGACACGCGGCCTGGTCCCAGTCTGACACGGGACCCTTGTGCGCTAGCGCCCTGCGCAACGCTAATTCTGCGCTGCGGGACACGGAGGAAAGTACGAGAGGAGCCATCTCGGCTCTCGCACGTTTCCCAGCTGCTACAGGGGGTAGTAGCAGCATCCGTGGCCCGCCAAACTTCTCCTCTTGCAGTCCAGAGAGCCATCCAGGACGGCATTAACCTGGCTCTGGACTGCATGATGAGATCCGTAACCAGGAGTTTACGGGCGAGGCGCACTTTTGCCCTTGACAATTTGTGCCCCTCGCAGGACCTGTATAATCTGTTTCTTCGGACGCCGATGGCAGGTCCAGGGTTGTTTGGAGGTGAAGGATGCCTGCACCTCCAACAAACCGTAAACCTGGTGAACAACCAGAGGGCGCTGCGAGAGCAGTTTGAAGTGCTCCGCAGGGAGCGTGTTCAAGCAGCTCCCCCTGCCTTCCACCATCAGCAGGCAAGAGGTGGTGGTGGCCTTGTCAGAGGCCAACCACCTACGCAGCGTCGGCCATGGCAATGACAGTGTAAGCCAGCTAGGGGGGAGCGCAGGCTCCTCCAGCACAACCCGCCAGACAGCCTGCGTACCGAGGTGCACATCGTGCTGGTAGAGGAGCGAGGGGTTCTGGTCATGGGAGCCGAACCTGATGGGTCGCCTCTCAAAAAGACCACACCAGTGCTGCTAGAACAGCCACCAGAGACAGGGATTCTCTTGCACTCCTCGGGTCCACCTCAATCCTTAGGTGCACCCGTGGGAGGCCGTCTGGCCTTCCACATGCAAGAGTGGGAGTGGGTTGCTCAGTCTTGCGATGGCTTTCAGTCGGTTACCATCCCGACTGGATTTCAAATCAGCCATCTCGCCTGTCTCTGGTTCCGATTTGGACTCAAAATCCAAGAGATCCAGATCAACGGTTGTGTATAGAGGAAGAAATTCAATCCCTCATACTAAAACACACTATTCAAACGGCACAAAAATGTCTGGGTTATTATTCAACCGTGTTCCTAGTGACAAAAAGCACTGGAGGGTGGAGACAGGTTTATCCTCACACCAAGTTTCAAAATGTAAACTGTGAGAACGGTGTTGGCAGGATTGAGGAAGGGAATGTGGACAGCATCAATAGATCTAAAAGATGCCTATTTTCACATTCCCATTGCGAAGAGCTTTCGTCGGTTCCTGAGATTTGCATTTCAGGGCCGCCAATGGGAATTCAGGGTCCTCCCATTTGGTATATCGACGGCTCCTCGGGTCTTCACTCGAGTGGTCCAAGCTATGACATCATACCTCTGCAGGAGACACATAGCAATCCACATGTACATAGACGACTGGCTGGTAAAAGCACACACTCAAAAAAGTCTATCACCAAATCTGGAGATAGTTTTGAAAACTCTTACAGATCTAGGCTGGATAATCAACTTTCAAAAGTCAGAGCTGACTCCATCCCAGAAGTTTGTTTACCTGGGCATGTTCTTCGATCTAGAGATAGGATATGTTTATCCATCTCAAGAGAGAGTAGAAATACTCATCTCAGTCATACAGTTAGTGTGTAACAGTCGTCCTGTCCTGGCACGGGTCTACTTGAAAATGTAGGAGTTGATGGTTTCTTTGGAACCAGTCATTCCTCAGGCAGCCTTACGCCGGCGGCCGATCCAGTTATTTCTCATGACACAGTGGACCCAGAGTATGGGTTTCCTGGACTCAAAGGTGTCAGTGTTGGAACCTGGTGGATGAAGAGAGAAAATCTCCTGGCGGGGGTGAAGTTGTCACCTCCCCACCCTCAGTTAACGATGTACACAGATGCATCAATGGAGGGATGGGGAGCTTGCCTGGAAGAAAACAAAGTATCAGGGCTTTGGAATCCAGATCAGTCAAGAGAACATATCAATCTGCTGGAAATGCGAGCAGTAGTCTTAGCCATGGAACACTTCCTAGAGAAGGTCAAGGGCAAGAGTGTTCTGGTTCGATCAGACAATACAACAGTAGTGACTTACATAAAACATGGAAACTGCTTTGCTGGTGCCTAGATCATGGGATTTCCCTGAAAGCAGTTCATATTCCAGGAAGGCTAAATCTATTAGCAGACTCATTGAGCCGAAGAATGAGCATTCTTCCCACGGAATGGCAACTAAATCAATGTGTGCCGGATCGCCTGTTCAACCACTGGGGTAAGCCCAACATAGATTTATTCGCAACGAACAAGAATGCGGAGATGATAGCGTACGTCTCTCCGATTCCAGATCAGAGCAATAGATGCGTTATCTATCAGCTGGGAGGGAATGTATGCATACGCATTCCCGCCAGCAATCCTGATTCCAAAGGTTCTCCAGAAAATCAGGCAGCAGGAATGCCAAGTGCTTCTGATCACCCCAAATTGGCCAAGCCGATCATGGTATACGGATCTGCTGGACCTTCTGGTCCGCAATCCTGTTCCTCTGCCTCTGATGGACAACATAATCTTCCAGGGCAAGGCCTTGCACAACAACCCGTCAATGTTCCAATTAACTGTGTGGATGTTGTCAAGGAATCAGCAGTTAAGGAGGGTTTTTCTGAGCAAGCAGCCATGTTTATGGCAAATGCCAGAAGGGGGTCAACCTCCAGAGCATATAATTATAAAATCAACAGATTTGCTGAATGGTGCTCAAAAAGATGTATTAATCCAATGGAAGCATCTATTCAGGTAGTAGCCAATTTCCTCTGTCACATTTTTTTATGCCTATTGCCTCAAGCCTAACTCTATTGCTGGCTACAAGTCGGCTATAATGTCAGTTATCCCTTGCTTGGCTAATAGGGGAAGTGATGAAGTATGCAATCTAAATACTTTAATCAAAGGCATGGGTAATCTAAGACCAAGGAATCACTGGAGATTCCGTCTTGGAGTTTATCGTTAGTACTTCAAGTATTAGCAGATAAACCCTTTGAACCACTAAGCTCCATTTCCATGAAAATGTTGACGCTTAAAACAGTTTTTCTGATTGCTGCAGCTTCAGCCGGATGAAGAAGTGAAATACATGCTTTGTCAGCAGAGCCAGACCGTTTTGTGGTGACAGGGGAAGGCCTTAGGACTTTATGGCGAAGAACCAGTTTAAAATATCCTGGTCAGCCTATAGTTTTACCCGCTTTGTCTAGGTTTGATCCTAATTCAAAGGCTTGGTGTCCAGTCCGTGCATTAACGTGTTATAAACAACGTACACAGGAATGGCGGACGGACCCTAGTGCTTTATGGCTATCTTACATTGAACCCCATGGGAGAGGTTCTAAAGATACCATTTCTAGGTGGATTGTGGGATGCATCCAGCATTGCCACAAAGCCACCACGGGTAAACAAGTTGACATGGCCAAGGCTCACAGTCTCCGTGGCGTAGTGACATCCACAGCTCTGTTTAACGGAGTGCCAGTGGATGATGTTATGTCAGTAGCACAATGGCACTGTGAGTCTAGTTTTACAGATCATTACCTACGTGACACGTCAAATCCACTTGCCTTATCGATTTTACATAAACGTTAAATCTATATATAAATTTGTAAATATTGTACATAATGCCGTTGACTCACACACAGTACAATTTAGTGGGGGCAATCCCCACTTTTCCATACTGTACCTATCATCGCCAGTGGTGATCAAATGGAATCTCGTCAAAACAGGTTAGTTCTATATTTGGTGATGGTTATGTTTTGTCAGTTTTTATATTACTTACTAAAATGGTGATGGTTTTGTGTTCTTTGTGATTCCATCTGAGAGTATACGAAATGAAGCTTTCGTCCGATGTCTTATAGTACTTTAGCACAAGTACATAGAGAGCGTATAGGACATTGAGGACATCGCTCCCTCTTTAAAAGAGGTGGGGGAGCGGATGTGAAACGGTCATTACTCTCAACATCGGTCGTGGTATCCGATGTCCAAATCATTTCCTGGTTATGTTTACATTCACAATTTCAGATGTTTGTTGTGCTCCAAAAGCAAAAGCTTGCTCTTCCAGGGATGAGCCGTTCTTCTGACCATCTCCTCCCTCCCGCCGAATTCTCTTAAGAATTCTGGCTATATCATAAAGTATCAGGGTGGTAAGTATACTTTTGATGTGAAATAAACGAAATCACGGATTTCTTTTTTCACGAGAGAGTTGATACTTACCACCCTTATACGATCCCGGCCTCTATGCCCCACAGAGGCTCGGTCTATCGGCGTTTTATGTTGCAATTAGGTCAGCCAATATTTTGGAATAGAATGAGTCAGCCCCGCGCATGTGCGAGTTTGGGCTGCACATCCACTGGACTGTCAGTTGTGTAACCTGCCCAGTGGGGGAGCGGTTTCTTTTTAATTCTGAGTATTATTGAAGCTAGGTTGATATTTAGGAAATATCATAAAGTATCAGGATGGTAAGTATCAACTCTCGTGAAAAAAGAAATCCGTGATTTCGTTTATTATCTCATATATTATGATTATTACAAAGCCAATGTTATTCCCTCTTCTCCTTCGTATTTGGTCTTTTGAATTGTAAGTTACTTTTATTATTATGCTATTTACAGAATGCATGGAAGAGAGAGATGTTGCAAAGTGGAGAATCCAGTCAAAGCACAGTCTGTTATAGGCATGACGTGATGAATGCTTACGCCATATCGGCAGATGGCCAATCAGTAATGATGATTGCTCGCCACGAAAATCATCTTTCCTTGATAGAATGAACAGTCCTGTTTCTGAACATTTCACTATCATGGACCATTGTTTGGTCTGTCTAACCAAGGGCAATAATTGTGCTATTGTAAGTCATTACTAATTGATCAACTCATGGGCATAAGTTGACAAGCCACAGCCATGGTATCTGATAATCCAATATCTGTTCATCAGTAATTGATTAACTCTTGAGCAGGCCAGGCGTGACCAGTGGTCAGTATTGACTGTGTCTCGTACCAAGGGACCTCATAATAGAGGAATCCAGTTTATCCATCAATCATATGATGTCAGAATCAACAGCTTCACATGTAGGCTGATGTCCTGATCAATTACATCATGAATGACGCGATTTAGTCTGTCACAAATGCTTAATAGTCTGTCGAGTTGTACCAATAGTATGCCTTTACTATTTAACACCTCTTGTTTCAACAGCACATCAAAATACTATTTATTTCAATTAACCAATCAATTACCAATACTTTTCGAGGTGAATTTTGATTTTTGCGGCCAAAAAGAGTATTTTTTGTAAATTTGTAACGAAAATTTACAACAAAAAAAGATGTCTGTTATCCTTCAAATGGATATTCATGAAAAGTGTAATGGTCAAGAAAATTCAAATTTCTGTTTAGCCATTGTCCAATTGCAGACCAAGAAGAGTATTTTTTTAAATTTACTACTGGAATGACTGGCTTGGTTATCGAGCTAGTCATTCCATAGGTAAATTTTCAAAAATATTCTCTTAGCCTGCAAATGGACATTTCTCAAGATCACTGCAGAGATTGTTTTTACCAACTTGACCATTAAAGGGTTAAGCTGACACACGTGGGGTTAATAAACATTCTGTGTTCCTGTGGCAGCAGCAGCCGCACCCAGTAAGATTAGTTTCAAAATATTCAACAGCTTACCTGTATAATTTTCTGGAAATTGAGATTCGGCGAGTGCAGGGAGAGATCAATCCCAACACCGGCAAAACGTGGGTGGAGTTTAGCTAGAGATGGGCGTGGCAGAGCTAGAGATGGGCGGGGCATAACTAACACTGGATTCCACTATTGAGCAGTCATCAATGATTGATTTTGTAATCCTGGGAAATTTACTATCAGATAGCAGTGTTGCCTTAGTAGGGGTGCATGATTATTTCTGATTCGATAAATAAGCACCGGGTTACACATTTTCTCTTCTGTGGGTCACAGTCAAGTGTGTGTAATTCTAATGTCTAATCACGACCTTTGTTGCCATACATCCAGAATTTGATCAGATACAGGTTTTGGATCTGGATCCTGACCAGGATTTGGAAACTTTGGCCTTTGTGGACTTGTTGTATTAAAATTTTAATGAAATTGGATCAGTCATTATGGAGATAGAGCTCTGGCCACACAGACAAACAAATTACTATCTTTACGAAATACTGAAAAAATCGGAAAATCATGAAAAATCTATGGGAACATGTTGAATATTTTTTTAATTGCTTTAACTGGAATGTGTTGCTGCCTTACGTAGCAACACCTTCCAATAAAGGTAATTTCAAAGTATTGAACAGTTTGACGCTGGTTTTCATTTACACGATTACCAATGTGTGTCTGTCCCGACCCATACGACCCTACCTGCAAAGATGTCTTTCACAATTGCAACATGCGATATATCAATATATATATATATATATATATATATATATATATATATATATATATATATCGCGATTTGTATTGTCTGTGGCAATATTATACAGGCCTAATTCATAGTGAGTTAATGATGAACATCGGTTATGAAATCACAGCTATAGATCTTATCATTACTATCGGACGAGCAAGAGAATGTTTTTGAAAATGTGCCACTGGAATGACTGTTTTCCTTAGTGAACCAGTTTTTCAAGTTTTCAGAAATATTCTCTTAGCCTTAGTCTACCAAGGGACGTGGATTTCTCAAATGAGGTGTGTTTAAATGGCAGCTCTTTAACTGTCTTGCCACATGACAATAATTTTAATGAAGAAATACTCTTGACTTGCTGGATATTTTGAAAACCATTTGACTGAAAGTTGTTGGTGACTTAGCCAGCAACAACTTTCAGTCTAGTTGTTATCAAAATATTTAGCACGTCCAGAGGTATAGCCCTTGGAACATGTCGTCTGCAGTCGGGCAGGTAACCCTTTGATGGTCATTCTGATCAAACATGCCTTCTACAGTACTTTGAGAAATATCCATTTGCAGATCATGAGAAGACTAGTTTTAACAATTTACCATGTGCTAGACTCGCTGTCTTGCTTAGTAAGATAGTTATTCAGCCGGTAAATTAAAAAAAATATTCTCTTGACTTGCGAATCGATATTCACTAGGTAAAATTTGGATTTTCTTGAGATTCTTGACCTTTGACCCTTTTATCCTCAAATCTCTTCAAGAAAATTTCATGGAAAATGTCCATTTTCAGACCAAGAGATGATTATTTTTAAAAGTTTATCACTGACATAACTGTCTGTAAAAAGTACTCTGCAGAAGGCGTATTGAGTAAGTTTCAAAAGATTAAAGAAATAAACTAAATAGAGCTGACATACATCTTAAAGCTACAAATGTTTAAAGAAGCCTAGCTCAGCACAGACCTGCTACAAATGTTTAAAGAAGCCTGGCTCGGCACAGACCTGCTACAAATGTTTAAAGAAGCCTGGCTCGGCACAGACCTGCTACAAATGTTTAAAGAAGCCTGGCTCGGCACAGACCTGCTACAAATGTTTAAAGAAGCCTGGCTCAGCACAGACCTGCTACAAATGTTTAAAGAAGCCTGGCTCAGCACAGACCTGCTACAAATGTTTAAAGAAGCCTGGCTCAGCACAGACCTGCTACAAATGTTTAAAGAAGCCTGGCTCAGCACATACCTGCTACAAATGTTTAAAGAAGCCTGGCTCAGCACAGACCTGCTACAAATGTTTAGAGAAGCCTGGCTCAGCACAGACCTGCTACAAATGTTTAAAGAAGCCTGGCTCAGCACAGACCTGCTACAAATGTTTAAAGAAGCCTGGCTCAGCACCTACCTGCTACAAATGTTTAAAGAAGCCTGGCTCAGCACAGACCTGCTACAAATGTTTAGAGAAGCCTGGCTCAGCACAGACCTGCTACAAATGTTTAGAGAAGCCTGGCTCAGCACAGACCTGCTACAAATGTTTAAAGAAGCCTAGCTCAGCACAGACCTGCTACAAATGTTTAAAGAAGCCTGGCTCGGCACAGACCTGCTACAAATGTTTAAAGAAGCCTGGCTCAGCACAGACCTGCTACAAATGTTTAAAGAAGCCTGGCTCGGCACAGACCTGCTACAAATGTTTAAAGAAGCCTGGCTCGGCACAGACCTGCTACAAATGTTTAAAGAAGCCTGGCTCGGCACAGACCTGCTACAAATGTTTAAAGAAGCCTGGCTCGGCACAGACCTGCTACAAATGTTTAAAGAAGCCTGGCTCGGCACAGACCTGCTACAAATGTTTAAAGAAGCCTGGCTCGGCACAGACCTGCTACAAATGTTTAAAGAAGCCTGGCTCGGCACAGACCTGCTACAAATGTTTAAAGAAGCCTGGCTCGGCACAGACCTGCTACAAATGTTTAAAGAAGCCTGGCTCGGCACAGACCTGCTACAAATGTTTAAAGAAGCCTGGCTCGGCACATACCTGCTACAAATGTTTAAAGAAGCCTGGCTCGGCACAGACCTGCTACAAATGTTTAAAGAAGCCTGGCTCGGCACATACCTGCGACAAATGTTTAAAGAAGCCTGGCTCGGCACATACCTGCTACAAATGTTTAAAGAAGCCTGGCTCGGCACAGACCTGCTACAAATGTTTAAAGAAGCCTGGCTCGGCACAGACCTGCTACAAATGTTTAAAGAAGCCTGGCTCAGCACAGACCTGCTACAAATGTTTAAAGAAGCCTGGCTCAGCACAGACCTGCTACAAATGTTTAAAGAAGCCTGGCTCAGCACAGACCTGCTACAAATGTTTAAAGAAGCCTGGCTCAGCACAGACCTGCTACAAATGTTTAAAGAAGCCTGGCTCAGCACAGACCTGCTACAAATGTTTAAAGAAGCCTGGCTCAGCACAGACCTGCTACAAATGTTTAAAGAAGCCTGGCTCAGCACAGACCTGCTACAAATGTTTAAAGAAGCCTGGCTCGGCACAGACCTGCTACAAATGTTTAAAGAAGCCTGGCTCAGCACAGACCTGCTACAAATGTTTAAAGAAGCCTGGCTCAGCACAGACCTGCTACAAATGTTTAAAGAAGCCTGGTTCAGCACAGACCTGCTACAAATGTTTAAAGAAGCCTGGCTCAGCACAGACCTGCTACAAATGTTTAAAGAAGCCTGGCTCAGCACAGACCTGCTACAAATGTTTAAAGAAGCCTGGCTCGGCACAGACCTGCTACAAATGTTTAAAGAAGCCTGGCTCGGCACAGACCTGCTACAAATGTTTAAAGAAGCCTGGCTCTAGCTTTTGTTTGCTCTATGAACCTTTTAACACTGAAACCGGCAAAATACGCCTCCTGTAGTGGTCTTGAGAAATGTCCATTCGCGGACCAAGAGAAGGCTATTTTTTGAAAATTTACAACTGGAACGATGGGCTCGGTTATGTCGATAACTGAGCCAGTCATTCCAGTGTTAAATTTTCGAAGATAATCTCTTGGTCTGCAAATTCACATTTTCTTTGAGAAAATTGAAATTTTCTTGAGCAAATTTAAGGGCTAATAGTACAAATCTCTCAATAAAATCAGTTTTTGCATGCTAAGAGAAATCTATTTTTGATAATTTACAACTGAAATGGCTGGCTCTTGTATCGAGCCAAACATTTCAGTTGTAAATTTCCAAAAATAATCTTGACTTGGACTGAAAATGGACATTTATCAAGACCGCTTAACCATTGATGGGTTAAAATGTGACTGCTAATGTTATCTTGTGTTTGTAAGGTACTAGGCAGAAATATGAATACAATCAAACCTGTCTATGATGGTCGGTCATCAAGAACTGGTCACTAAAGATAGGTGGTCACTAAAAACAGGTGGTCACTAGAGACAGGTGGTCACTAAAGACAGATGGTCACTTAATAAAACACAGTTGCTGTGGTCAGTAGCTCCCTTTAACACTCATAACAGACAAAAATCACTTCTGCGGTGGTCTTGGGAAATGTCCATTTGTAGAAGACTGTTGTTGGCAATTTACAACTGGAATGTCTGGCTCGATAATCAAGCCAGTCATTCCAATCGTAAATTATCAAAAATAATCTTTGTCTGCAAATGGACATTTTCTATGAGAAAATTATAATTTTCTTGAACAAATTGGGGGGTTTAACTGTAAGTGAAACTATGACAACATGTCTTCTGGAACATCACATTTCAGCCAAAAGACACAGGTGGGCTCTATAAACAGGTAGGTTGTATATTTAAGATTGATGAAGCATATAGGCAGATTAATTTATCTAAGATTATTATCTTTTTAACAGTGTCTCAATTTTAGCACACACGCGCACACATGCACATACACGCATGCACATATGTGCACAACTGAATGTGTGCTCACACAGGCACGCGCGTGCACGCACGCACGTACACACACAAACATGCACGCACACGCATGCACGTACACACCCACGCATGCACGCACGCACACATCTTGGTGTACACACACGCATGCGTGCACGCTCTCACACATATTTAATAGGTCAAGAGTATTATATTAAGACCAATGCCATATAGATAAAATAAAGATAAACTATGTAATTTTTGTGGAGCCAGTAGCGAAGCTCAGGATCTCGACATAGCGATCCAAATGACGTCCAGCGTGACAAGAATTAGGTAAACATTAAAGTTTTTGAATGTACATTTAGTTCATGAAGGGCTTATCTGATCACAGTTTGTTCTATGCCATCCTGACTCCATCATAAATTCATAATGAAAATAATTGTCAAATTGTTTCCATATCTTTATGTAGTTTATTGTGGATCAAGAATTAAAAGACTGTTAAAGTTTTTCAATGTTTTAATTTATCAAGTGTTTATCCAATCCCAACAAAACTTTACACAATTGTTCATATCATCATTGCATTCAGTTTGCAGCAAAATTAATATGGTTTAAAAGTTTTTTCGGTACTTTTACCTTGTTTGGACTGAGTTTATTTGTGTTCAATAGACATTTGATTTATCAAGGGATATACTATTTTAAGAAATCCTTATTTTGTGACTGCCACTCACGTGTGATATGCAGAAGAATGAAAGTGCTCGACACGCAGCACGCAGGCCATCTAGTTTTAATTTATATACCGGTAGTGTTATATTTTCAATTGTAAAATAAAGCCAGCATTATTGCAATTGTCTTAAAACCTTTGTGAATAAAGCATGTTGTACAGTACTGTTCATAAATAACTTAACATTTTGACAAAACAAGAACTGAAACGTGTTACAATTTTGTTCATGGTGTAAGAAATGTTCTGTAAAATAGTTTTACCATACGGTCTAAAGCCTAAGGGTTAAGCAATGGCTTCGAATCCAGTTATGTTCAAAATATTCAGCAGTACATTTTAATTTTTTTGCAAGCGTGAAGTTACTTGTGAGCTGTATTGTATCTCTATTCACATCCTGGTTCTTATTTTTTTATCTCGTATACAATAGGTGTCCATATGTATTAACTCTTACTCTGGTCACTGACACTGACCAGCAAGCTGTCACTCTGGTCACTGACACTGACCAGCAAGCTGTCACTCTGGTCACTGACACTGACCAGCAAGCTGGTAAATGTCTTCACTTGAACAATCAACCTTTCCAGAGTAGGTTTCGACTGGTCATGAAAGCTTCTAAAGATTTTCTTATGCCTGGTCAGTTGGATAGAAATCTGAATGTCAGTGCAGTGTTTTGCGCCTGCTTTTATACTCTCGAGCTGGTTACAGTTGCTCCTTGGTGTAACCGGGATGAGTAAAAATCTGGTTACGTATAGCCAGAAATTAATGCTTGTAACCGGAACTGTTGATTTTGTAACCAGATTTAACATCTTGTAACCAGAATTTACCAATTGTCTGTTTGCTGGTAACCAGAATTTTTTGACTTCTGGGATTGTGTAACCGTTAAAGTCATTTGTTGTGTAACCGGAAAATTTGATAGTTGTTTTCTAGGTTGGGTGTAACCGTAAAAAACATGTTATGTAACCGGAAAAATAAAGTTTTATATATGCATTGTACCAAGTATCCAAGATTGACTCTTTGGCTGAGTATTTAAGTAGTTCTGTAATGTCCCTATGTGGCGGGAACTTAGGGGGTATAATTAGCATTTGATAGACAGGTTTCCATTTTGTTGGATAACCTTAAGTGGAAAGATTCGGATTTATGGCATTTCGTACTTTGTGTAGTTATACTCATCAGAGAAAATAGAAGTCGGATTAGTTTATCCTGTAGGGTCAAAAGAGTAAGTGTTGAGTGTATTTTGTCTTACCTCTCTACGGGTCAGTGCCCCGATTTGTGACTATACGTGGTTCTAATACAGGTGTGAGGTATGTCACAGTTTCCGTTTAGCCAGTTTCAACGAAGAGGAACGAATAGAGTTCATCGTCTGTCGTGTTACTGGTGCACGGTATGCTACCCTCAGATATATGAATCACGAACTGGGTGTGGCTATTATCAGCCTCTTCCACTGTGATTTGTGGAACAGGTCCACTGTCTTCCATCTGTGTGTGTGATGGTGGCTCAGATATGTTGTCAGCAATGTGTTCGGTCCGGATTGATTCTGTGGGTGTTGTGGCTTGATCTGGTGTGTGTACCTCGTTAGGGTGTTCCGTAGTGGGTGTGTTGTCTTCTTGTGTTGCCTGTCTCTCCAGACAAAGATTCTACTGGGGTGGCATTAGTTGCTGGTGTTATCTGTCTTGGTGGAGGGACAAATATCCTGAAGCTAGAGTAATCTTTGATCTTGATTACTCTAGTGTTACCTGCCTGTCAAACAAGCTCGTTAATCTGTGGTTTTGAGAAGAGATGGATCTTTTCACAGTGGCCTCTGACTTCCTCTAAGCGTGTAAAGCTGATTCTGCAAAAGCTGCAGCTCCAGAAGCCACTCTGTTCGTGTATAACTCTAATATGCCTTCTTAGCCCCGTGCGTTGTGTAAAATGTGCATTGCACCTATTACACTGAAAATTTTCCATACAGGTGAGTATGAGACTTTTGGCTAACTGATTCTATGTTTTTAACATGGAAAGGAGCGAATATAATGGTCGGTGTGACGTTTAAGATAGACATCTATTACGACGTCATAGAAGGGTTTCCATGGCATGGAGTTTGGTGATTCTAATTAGTTTAAAGAACAACTCAGATTTTGGAATCACCAATCTGCATGATTAATCCCTATAGGGTCCAACGTGTGCAGTTGGTGTATCCAGTACTTCTCCTGTTTGAGTTTTATCAGTGTCCTCAGGATCGTAAGGGAGAACTTGTATAATTTTGTAGGACACATTTTGTCCAGTATGATTGGGTAAATTAAAATGTTTTGCAACAGGGGTATCTTTGTGTTTTTTAATATCCCTTAAATGTTCTTTCACTCGTATGTGGAACTCACATTTTGTTTCCCCCATATACTGTTTGTGACATTGTGTGCATGTGGGTAGGTAAATAACATTGCGTATATCGCAATATGTTTTGACCTTAGATCTGTGTTTTAGACGTGAATTCACGTTTACTGTCCATATTCTTGCAGAAGAAACAATTTTTTCTTGTGCATGGATAGATTGGATTTTGGAAAGTTTTTCCTTGGAGTCCTAATTTGACGGGAAACTCAAATTTGGCAGTGACAAGTGTGTCTTTGAAAGTTGGATTTTTTCTGTAGCCAAACCTTGGTGGGTTTGGGAATGTGCTTCTACAATTGGGACTACTATCTAGTAGTTCCCAGTTCTTTTTGATGATTTTGCTGGCTTTATGGCTTTGAGTGGGAAAGTCCATTATGCATGGGATACGTGTGTTTATCTCTGTGTTTTTTACTTTGGCTATTAGTAGATCAAGCCTTGAACATGTGCATGCTTTCTTATAGCTGTTTAGAAGAAGATCCGGATGATAGTCTCTCCTAGGAGAGTTTCCCGTCAAATTAGGCCTCCAACGAAAAACTTTCCAAAATCCAATCTATCCATGCACAAGAAAAAATTGTTTACGCCTCCATAGCAACTAGCATCCCGAAGTAGCGGTTTTGCTTCTGTTTTGCATAGTATGAAGTCTATTTGGTTGAAGACTACTGTTGTAGCCTTAGATCCTTTTGAGGCTTTGCGATCAGCAATGTGTCCTGTCCATGTTGTCCACTGACTGCATGGGTGTTTGAAAGCCGTATTTGTAGCAAATAGGCCATTGGAACTAAAGAGTGCCACCAGTGTATCTCCCCATTCCTGTTGTGTGTGCCCTCTCCATATGATCCCATACATAAACCAAGTCCTGATTGCAGAGTTTACTTAGCTTGGAGTTGAAATCTCCACACTTGACCAGTTGCCATCTGGCTGGAATTGTAATGGCGGAGCTCAGTTCTGCATAGAAGGAATCTAATATTGCTGGATTCTCTTTGGCTTTTTGGGTAGTTGGGTCATATGGGTTGACTATGCGGCACTTAGTAGTGGTTTGCTTTTGTGTTGGTATAGCTAGTTCGATGAATGCAACGTGATGCCTTGGTCTGATTATGAAGCCTAAACTTGGATACATGCTGCCATACAATGATGGGCCATCACATAATGACCTTGGGGTCAAATGTTCCAAAGTCAAGCTCACTCAGACATTGGTAAAAGCGTTTTCAATATTAACATTTTACAATTAGCTCAACTTATCAGTTCATATCTCATCTTTGGTTAAGTATACTGAACCCAACCATAGACACTTCCTTATAATTGGAGGGCATCACACAATGATATTGGAGTCAAAGTGGCAAACGTCAAGGTTATTGTGAAATTGATCAACTTTGGGGGGTTTCCAGCATTAGCAGTTCATATCTCGTTTACTTAATCTTCCTATACACACACTAACTTGGACACACTTAGACACACACTAACTTGGACATGCTTATAAGATAAGGCATGACCCTTGGGCTAAAATACTAAAAGGGCAATATTATTAGCTCACCTGGCTAGAATGGCCAAGTGAGCTTATGCCGTGGCGACCGTCCATCCATCCATCTGTCTGTCCATCCATCAACTTTTGCTTTAAACTGTATCTCCTCCTAAACCACATGGCAGATTTTAATTAAATTTGGCTAGATGGATCCTATCGAGGTAGGCTCTAGAACTTCTATTATCATTTTTTATTCTTAAATTTTGGGGTAAAAAATCTTAGATTTTTATTTTAAAAATTTTCCGGAAAGTGTCAAAACTTGGGTTCTTAGGTTCTTGACGGATTTCAGCCAAATTTGGTTTGAAGGATCCTATGGAGGTAGGCTCTAGAACATCTATTCACATTTTTGATTGATCATTTTTAGTGGTGAAAATCTTAGATTTTGTAAAAAAAATCTACCGGGAAGTGTCAAAACGCATCCCGGCTTCTTGAGATTTTAGCCAAATTTGGCTTGAAGCATTCTATATACGTGGGTTCTAAATCTTCTATTCATGAGAGGCGCAGTGGGTGAGTGGTTAGGGATTTGCGATCATAACTCTAGGTTCGCTTCCCTGCCAATCCGCCGCATTGTGTCCTTGAGCAAGTCACTTAACTCTGCGTTTCTCCAGTCGACCTAGCTGTAAATAGGTACCTGAGATGACATAGCTCTATGCGCCGTATGTGGGTGGCGGGCTTATACTGTCAAATGAACAGAGGATCAGGTGTACAACGCTTAGCGCATGCAATCGCATGGAGTTTAGCACAATATAAATGCTCTATCTATCTATTCAAATCTTTGATTGGTCAATTTTTGGGGTGAAAATTTTAGATTTTGTAAAGAATTTACCGGAAAGTGTCAAAATGCATCTCAGCTTCTTGACAGATTTCAACAAAATTTTCATATAGTGGTAGGCTCTAGAATTTCTTCAGATTTTTGATTGGTCGATTTTTTGGGTGAAAATCTTAGGTTTTGTAAAAAAACATCTACCAGAAAGTATCAAAACGCATCTCCTCCTTAGCGTCTTGAGAGATTTCAACCAAATTTGGCTTGAAGCATTGTGTCTACGTAGGTTCTAGATCTTCAATTCAAATTTGGTCAATTTTTTGGGTTAAGATCCTCGGTTTTGTAAAAAATTTACCCTAAAGCGTCAACATACATCTCGTCCTCAGCTTCTTGACGGATTTCAACTAAATTTTCCTGGAAGGATCATATAGTGGTAGGCTCTAGAAAATCTATTCAGATTTTTGATTGGTCAGTTTTTGTGGTGAAAATCTTATATTTTATAAAAAGAATTACCGGAAAGTGTCAAAGCGTATCTCCTTAACTTCTTGACAGATTTCACACAAATTTGACTAGAAGAATCCTATTGAGGTAGGGTCTAGAACTTCTATTCAGGTTTCTGATTGGTCAATTTCTTTGGTGAAAATCTTGGGTTTTATTTTTAAAAATTACCGGAAGTTGTCAAAACATATCCTCATTAACTGCTTGTCAAATTTCAACCTAATTTTGGCTGAACGGACACTATGGCTGTGGGCTTCTGAACTTATATAAAGAATTTTTATTGGTCAATTTCATGGGTTAAAATCTTATATTTTATAAAAAGAATTACCGGAAAGTGTCAAAGCGTATCTCCTTAACTTCTTGACAGATTTCACACAAATTTGACTAGAAGAATCCTATTGAGGTAGGGTCTAGAACTTCTATTCAGGTTTCTGATTGATCAATTTCTTTGGTGAAATCTTGGGTTTTATTTTTAAAAATTACCGGAAGTTGTCAAAACATATCCTCATTAACTGCTTGTCAAATTTCAACCTAATTTGGCTGAACGGAGACTATGGCTGTGGGCTTCTGAACTTATATAAAGAATTTTTATTGGTCAATTTCATGGGTTAAAATCTTAGATTTTATGAAAAATTTACCCGAAATTCTCAAAACACTACTCATTAACCGCTTGGCGGATTTCAGTCTAGTTTGGGTGGAAGGACCCTATGGGTGTAAGTTTCAGAACTTGTATACAGAATTTTAATTGGTAAATTTTTTGGTGAAAATCTTTAAAACGCTACTCCTCATTAACTGCTTGGGCGATTTCAACCAGACTTGGATGGAAGGTCCCTATGGTGGCAGGCTTCAGAAGATGTACACAGAATGTTGATTGCTTATTTTTTCGGTGGCCATCTTGACTTTTCCAAATGATTCGTGAAATCAATTGGAAGGACTAGGTGGGTAGGCTTCAGAACATATATAGAAAATTTTGATTGTTAAATTTTTCTGGCAGCCATTTTGGATATTCCAGAAATACCTTACAATGCCAACCAATGGCTAGATTTCAACGATACCTGAGTGGAATGATCCTATGATGATAGGCCTAAAGACTTCTAATGAGTGTTTTGATTGGTCATATTTTTCGGCAGCCACCTTGGACGTTACAAAATTTTTGCAGAAGCCTTTAAATCGCTACCACTACAGATCGATATCAAACACATTAAGGTGGAACGACCCTATGATGATAGGCTTCGAGAAATCAAATGAGAATATTGATTGGTCAATTGTCTTGGTGGCCATATTGGATTTCCCCAAAATTATCCATCATGTCTATTTAAATGCAAACGGTTCAAATGCTAATGTTCCAGATGAATGCCACGGGCCCTTGGGCCTCTTGTTATGATATCTGTAAACAGCATTAACATTTTGCGCTTAGCTCAACATAGTAGCTCATATCTCATGTTTGGTTAATCACACTGTCCCCAAACTTAAATACATAGTCACATAAATGTCCTTCGGGGCCAAAAGTCATTATGATGTTGGGAAAAGCTGGTTTTTAAAGTAATGTTATGAGTTTAGCTTAACTTCACTGTTTATACCTCATGTACGTGCTTCTTTAATACGAGTGGCAATGACACGTGACACCTTGGAGGCAAGATGTCAAAGGTCAACGTCCTTGGTAAAATCTAGTTTTTATCAAAACTAACATTGCGTTTAGCTCAAGTTAGCAATTTATATTTCACGTTTGGTTAAGCATACATGTCCCATATGCGTATACTTAAAATGAGATGGCATGACACAATCACACGTCCGTCAAAAAGTCAAGGGTCATTGTGATGATGACAAAACTCAAATGTTTTTAACAATAACATTTTGCTTTTATCTCAAGTTAGCCGTTCATATCTCATGTTGTGTTAATAACATTGGACCCAAACTTGGACACTTGCTAATGAGAGACAATTACTTTGGGTTTAAAAGGTCAACGGTCATGGTCATTGATAAGTATATTAATAAGCCTTCTATATTTATTTAATGTTTGAAATGCAGCTTCATAGTTCATTGCCAAGTCGTAAAGTCGAGCATTGCAACCACATTTCTGGTTAATATTTGTAGAATTTCTAATTTACATTTTGACGGTTGAGTGGCCGCATGTATAAGAATCGATGTTCAGATGTTAGTTGTTGACCGACAAGATGCATTTTATTCACATAATGGACATTTACAGCTTTAGCTATGCCCCACCCATCTCAGTCTAAGCTCCACCCACACCACATCCGCATTAGGATGGATCGATCTCTGAATTCCCTGACTATCGATTTCCAGAAAACTATACAGGTAAGCTGCTAAATATTTTGAAACTAATTTGACTGTGCGCTGTTGCTGCCTATCGCAGCAACAGCGCCCAGTCAAATTAGTTTCAAAATATTCAACAGGGTGCTTATTAAATGGTAAAGACATATAATTCGCACAGCGTGTAGGACTATTAAGCATTATAGATGGACTAAATCGAGTCAATCATGCCATCGCTTAGTTGATTATGGCGTCAGATGATGCATGGATAAATTGGAAATGGTTAGAACTATCAGGTATTTTCTCTTTAAGCATCGCCATCTGTGTGTCCATCTGTCTGTGTGGGATCAGAGTGCGCCCAGTGATTGCTGCGTTTGTCTGTGAAATGTGAGTTATTATTAGCTCACCTGACCTTAAAGGCCAAGTGAGCTTATGCCATGGCGACCGTCCGTCGTCCATCCGTGGTCTGTCCATTAACTTTTCCTTTAAACGACTTCTCAAGAACTACTGGGCTGATTTCAATTATATTTGGCAGGAAGTATCCTTAGGGCATAGGTATCCAAGTTTATTCAAATGAATCAGATCGGTCAATTTGGCCAGCAGCCATCTTTGATTTCAACCAATTTTAGGAAACGTCTAAAAATCTTCTCCGAAACCGCTTCGGGGATTGATGCAAACCTCATGAAATGTGAACTAGGTCAAGAGCTGAACCAAGTTTGTTTAAGAAGACTTGGTTGGTCAAATGGTTCGGCGGCCATCTTGATTGACCTAGTTTTAGCGAAAACGACTTCTTCCCTAGAACCGCTGAAGGGATCGGTTCGAAATTCCCAGATATAACTAGGGACTAAGGGCCATTATTTGTTTGTACAAGGGAAGTTAATCCGTCAAAAAAACATGGCCAAAATATAGCGTGTTTGGCGGCCATATTGGATTTTTTTTATTTGATGGATTTTGAGGCCGAAATTGGTTTTATCTGTTTTTTGGTATTCTGATCTCAAATTTGCTATTTTCAAAACAGTCGGATAAACAGTTTGGCGGCCATCTTGGATCATTTTCCCGCCATAAGCTCCCATACTAAAGCAATGGGAAATTTTTAATGCCTTCTCGAGAACTACTGGAACAATTTCAATTATATTTGGCAAGAAGCATCTTTAGGGCATAGAGATTCAAGTTTGTTCAAATGAAGCTGATCGGCCAATTGGGTCGGTGGCCATCTTGGATTTTGGCCGATTTTTAGAAACGTATTAAAAAATCTCTGAAACTGCAGATCGATGCAGACCTCCTGAAATATGATCTAGCGCAAGAGCTGAAAAAAGTTTGTTCGAGGGAACTTAATTTGCCAAATAGTTCGGCGGTCATTTTGGATGACCTAGTTTTCGCAAAAACGACTTCTCCAGAACCGCTGAATGGATCGGGCCGAAATTTGGCTAATGCGATTGGGGCTGAAACCCTATTAAAATTTGGCCGTGGAAAGTTGATATGTAAAAAAAAAACATGTCCGCCATGAATCTATCAAAATATAACGTTTTTGGTGGGCATCTTGTATTTTTTGCAAATTCCTGAGAAAAACATGACTTAAAATTATTAACCACTGGGTCAATTTTAATAAAACTTGTCTAAACTTTCTTCACAAAAATTTGATTGGTAAATTTTTCCAGCGGTCAGTTTTTTTTGTTCAGTTGTGCCAGTCGCCAATAATTCCAGGTGAGCGACACGGGCACCTTGGTCCTCTTGTTATTTTTTTCAGTCTTATTTCATGGCGTGATTTGTTAGAGAAATTTTAAATAGAGATGGTTGTTATAGACAGGTTTGGTTCTAAAATAGAGATGGTTGTTATAGACAGGTTTGGTTCTAAAATAGAGGTGGTTGTTATAGACAGGTTTGGTTCTAGAATAGAGATGGTTGTTATAGACAGGTTTGGTTCTAAAATAGAGATGGTTGTTATAGACAGGTTTGGTTCTAAAATAGAGGTGGTTGTTATAGACAGGTTTGGTTCTAAAATAGAGATGGTTGTTATAGACAGGTTTGGTTCTAAAATAGAGGTGGTTGTTATAGACAGGTTTGGTTCTAAAATAGAGGTGGTTGTTTTAGACAGGTTTGGTTCTAAAATAGAGGTGGTTGTTATAGACAGGTTTGGTTCTAAAATAGAGATGGTTGTTATAGACAGGTTTGGTTCTAAAATAGAGGTGGTTGTTTTAGACAGGTTTGGTTCTAAAATAGAGGTGGTTGTTATAGACAGGTTTGGTTCTAAAATAGAGGTGGCTGTTATAGACAGGTTTGGTTCTAAAATAGAGATGGTTGTTTTAGACAGGTTTGGTTCTAAAATAGAGATTGTTGTTATAGACAGGTTTGGTTCTAAAATAGAGGTGGTTGTTATAGACAGGTTTGGTTCTAAAATAGAGGTGGTTGTTTTAGACAGGTTTGGTTCTAAAATAGAGGTGGTTGTTATAGACAGATTTGGTTCTAAAATAGAGGTGGCTGTTATAGACAGGTTTGCTTCTAAAATAGAGGTGGTTGTTTTAGACAGGTTTGGTTCTAAAATAGAGGTGGCTGTTATAGACAGGGTTGGTTCTAAAATAGAGGTGGTTGTTATAGACAGGTTTGGTTCTAAAATAGAGGTGGCTGTTGTGGACAGGTTTGGTTCTAAAATAGGGATGGTTGTAGAATACGTTGTAGATCTGCGCAAGAATGCTAAAATAAGATGTTTACTTTTTTAAAAACTGCCCACCGGCGATGTAATATTTCTGAATTTGAGCAGTTAAATTATAGCATAATAAAACACGCACACCCTTATCCTGCTAGACACAGACGCTAAGCATTTTATAGAATGATAGAATTGAATGGTATAATTGAAACCTGCTTCCGTAGCTATGTAAGACAGCAACACCCTTGACATGACGAATTCACAGCAACACCCTTGACATGACGAATTCACAGACACATCTTTGACATGACGAATTCACAGCAACATCCTTGACATGACGAATTCAGGAAAATGATTCACACTAACACAAGAAAACACGAAAGGAAAGGAGGTTACACGGTGATGTCTAATATGTGTAATGATGTCATTAAACTGAGGTATTAGATGCAACCATCTTCCCTGAACTAAAACGCTGCACAAAGTTGTAGGCCTAGCCTTATATCACCGTCATTAGCTTATAGACGGTGCTTTAGCAAGCAGTACTTGCGTACTGATTTTATGTATTCTTGTGAGACACTTAGTCGTCAATTTGTTCCATTTATTATTAAAGTGCAGAGGAAGATGACCACAGTAGCACCATACTGGTAAGATTAACCGTTTGTGTGCTGAATTTATGCACACAACACATTCCAGGGGATATATAACGGCCAAAACTTTCAGTCAGATTGTTTTCAAAATAGTCATCCAAACCAGAGTTATTTCCCGTGGCAGTGATTGCTTGGTGACTTGCAGTACAGTCAAACAGTTAATCAAGACACCGGTGATAATGACATGGTTGTACTTCTCAATTCATTTTTATACATTATATACAACGGACTTTTCCAGAGTCTCCATCTCTCATATGACGTCATAATCCAGCTAAGCGGCATGTAGGATGATGTCATAATCATTACATCATGAATGAGTCTATTTGGCCCATCTTTAACTCTTAATAGTCCGACACGTTGTACGAATTGTATGTCTCCACTATTTAATAAACATGCTGTTGACTATTTTGAAACTAATTTGACGGAGCGCTGTTGCTGCCTATGGCAGCAATAGCGCCCAGTCATATTAGTTCCAAAATATTCAATAACTTACCTGTACAGTTTTCTGAAAATTGATAGCCAGAGAGGTCAGAGATCGGTCGATCCAAACTCGAGCGAGGTGTGGGTGGAGCTTAGCTAGAGATTGGCGGGGCAAAGCTAAAGCTGGAAAGGTTCATTTGCAGTAGCACAACAGGTGTTCCACGAAAGACAGACTATATAGACTGTGGCGAACTGGTACAGATACTATATAATATAAGAAGATAACAAGCTTCGGGTTTAAGTCAATGTCCTATAAAGACATGTATGTATGATTACTGTATTCTGCGGCTGTAGTAGTAGAAACATCCTACAGCTGCAATCAGTCCTTCGCTTTTGCCCACTGTGTCTTGTCCTCAGCCAAAATTCTTAGCTTCCTCAGGTCCATTCTTGACTTGAGTGTACCTAATCCTGCTTTCTTGAGGTCACCTCGTAGCACGCTTAGCAGATTTATGCAATGACGTCCTCTCTTGGCTTTGTATTTGCTGGCTCCGAGTAGGGCGAATTCCAAGGCTCTGTGCTGGTGTGTCTTCTGGCATCCTTAGCACATGGCCAAACATGGACCATCTTTGCTGGGCGACGTTTACAGACAGCGGCGATGTATTACACATCTTGTATAGTGTATCGTTGGAAATTATGCTCTCTGGCCATCAGTGTCCAGTGATGGTGTGTAGGTGTTTGCGGTGGCAGGCGTCAAGTTTGTCTAGAGCTGCCCAGCTGTTACAGTTATACATCATCAAGAATACGCAGGTTGCATTGTATAAACATAGTCTTTTTACCAAGGGCATCTTTGATTCACGAATCCATAGCTTCCAGAAGGACAGGAATGCTATGTTCCCCATGATGCAGCGTGCAGCAATGTCAGCCGTACTGCAAAGCAGTGAGCCCAGGATTTTACTTTTCCTCCATGGTTCGCCGCCACGGAGTGGATCGTCATTTCTTTAGTTTCATGCTTTGTAGATAGGTGTATGCGGGTGAACTCTGTTTTGGATTCATTCATAAAGAGATTCTCAATTTTTAGTTTGCTTGCAACTATTGGGAGAAGTTCGTCAAGAGGTTTCTTTTCCTCATCTATAAGTCCATCTCTAGCGGCATGCCCAGTATTGACAGGGGGGGGGGGGGGGGTGTTTGGTCTTGTAGAGTTTTCCCGCACGGATTTCAATGTAGCAGCCAGGTAACAGGTGAAGAGCACTGTGGGGAGCCGACTGATGTCTCAAACTCTACAGACTTCACTAACTTGACTCATACTCTCAGCTTGGTGTCTGCAAGCAGTAGCCTCACTAGCTGTAGCTCATCTTCATTGCAACTGGCCTGGCGTAGTACGTCTAGGATCTTTGAGCGTTTAGTTGTGTCGAAGCCTTGTGACATGTCAATGCCCATTTTGTGCAAATCCCAGTGTTTGGACATGACTACCGACACAAGCATGCGTTGATCCCATACAATGTCTGTGCAGCTGCGTCCACGTTTGAAGGCACTTTGACATGATCCGGTGAAGTCGTCGATCTTGTCTCGGATGTGGCAAGAGTAACATTGGATGGGATTTTCAGTATGCTGTTAAGGAGCACAATGGGCCACAGATTGGCTGGAGGGTGGGGGGGGGGGGGTGGGCAGGTGGCTTCTTGGGCTTGGGTAGCATGATAAGGATGCCTTGGCCTACAGCGTTGATGGGAAGGTGGTGCATAAAAGCTGAATTGATGATGTGCGTGATCGATTTGAGATAATGTCATTTGAATAGTTCATTGTTCATGCCATCATGTCCAGATGCACGTCCATTTTTCAGGGCTTTAAGTGCCTTCTCAACCTCTGCTGTATTAATTGGTGTTAGTAATGGTCTGGGGTCTCCTGAGAATGGATGCAAGGGCTCATCATCGTGGTCAGTGAACTGTAGCTTGCGGGGTAGTGTCGGGCCATTCCGGTGTATCATGTCGACTCGCAGCGCTGCAAGTGCACGACAAATGATGACGCTGGTTAGCATCCGGTCTTGGGGTGACGGATCCTGTATGAGACTGCCCTGCGGGTAACAAAAACCGGCTCCTAAGCCCGGTGGAACTCAATCGTCCCAGTGGGGCCATGCGACCATTGTCGCGAACATTAAATACAACTCTCATCCCAAGAATTTGTGTCACCAGTATGCCTGTCCATAGCAATTTCGTGATCTATGGACTTACAAGATTTGATTTGGTGACCTAAAAATATAAGTCTATACAATGATTTTACCTAAACAAACTATCGAGTATGCTAGATAAAAATGAGGAGCATACGAAAATACAAGCCATAAAGACAGCCAGATGAACTTTTAAACATGGGGCTCCCGGAGGTACCACACAGACTCGTGGGTCCGCAGAGGTATCCGCGCAAGGGAGGCTCCCATACACGAGACTTAACTAATTAACTTACCCTCACCACTCCTCCGTCTTTGGGCGGCTCTTGTGATTAAAGCGTTTGATCCAATTTACTGGAAATAGCAGTAAATGTTACGTGGCTCTAAAAAGCATGTGGTTGATCGGAAACATATATGCTGCTTATGGCGACAGCCAAAATGCTGTTGCTGAGGTGTAGACTGTTGTAGATGCGAGCGATGGAAATATATATGTTACATCAAGATCTTCATAATGTCCCCTATTTGCGCGAGTTCTTTAACATGTGTCTTGGTATGTGTCTGTAATAGGTAGTTCTCAGCACGTGTTGATTATAGACTGGAACGCAAGGAAGAGAATTTTTTTTGAAATTCTCTCTGTAATTATACTGTCAGATTTTTGATACCGCTTTACCGGTCCGTGCGCTAATGATTTGTAGCACGGTAGAGCAGTTGTGTTCTTAATCAAAAAATTAACAGGAAGTTGTAAGTAATTTGGTGTGTGGTTTAAACAGACCTATTCAGGCGATATATCAATGTTACTGATCCCGTCAAGATAGCTGTGTTTTCCGAGCGGGAGAGCTTTCCAAGCATTCTCCTCAATGGGTAGAACTAGCTTCGTCCCGGCCTAGACCAGACATATTAATACCATTTAATTATGGTTAAATTACAGTACAACTCGAAAGTGGGTGCCACAGTTATTACAAATTACAATGCCGTCGTTCGGAGATTGTGAATACAGTCAACCGGAGTGTCCGTGTTTCTGACATGTTGGTGATTTGAATCTGATATGCGTGGCTGGTTATCTGTGGATGATACTTGCGCTGTGGTGAAGGTGACGTGTGCGGGAAGCGGGAAGGAGAGGCGGCGTGAATGTCGACTATCGAACCCTGAGGGTATTTCACTCTGTAATGGCTGAGCCCGTGGGCGGGACAGAGTTACTTTAGAGCGCAGATGACCTGTCGGATGCTGTCGTAACTTTGATCAATCCATTGTCGAATTCAACTTTTCGGTGGCAAAATCCTACTCGTGACTGACGACAATGCGGGCATCTTGCTCTCTTAATAATATCGACTGTTATTACGTGTAGATGATGTATGTAGATTTAGCTGTTTTTGTACGACGTCGGGAAAAGGGAAAAAGGGAGGACCGTTGGACAAACATTCCTCCCGAGACACGCACTGTAGATGGCTGTAGTGCAATCCTTATATCCATATGAGTAGTTCTCCCGTACTGGATAAGAAGGTGTGTGCGGGAGATTTGTCGGCTGCTGACTGTTGATGATAATGCTGTTGTTGGGATGTCCAGGCTGCTGTATGATGCCGATGTTATAAGCGAAGTGGCCGCATTCCAGTTTTCCACACTGGTGAACGCCAAGTCTGTTGTTATTGCGGGAGGTGGGGGTTTGCTGGAGATATTATTTCTCCCGTAATTTGTGCGGGAGGAATTTGTTGCGGGGAATTAATTAATACTGGTAGGTGCTGCTAAATGGTGTTGTTGCCGATGTCGAATGTGTCTGTTATGCGGAGTATAACCGAGCACGTATGTGATGTACGCATAATGACGAATTGACGTATCCAGCCTTGAGGGCAGGTGTGTTCTGTATCTGATGATGTTCTGTCTGTGATGTGATGTCCTGACTGCTCACGGGGGAGTATGGTAGGCCAGATGGAGGGAGTGGCCTTTGGAGAGGGGGATGTGGTCATCTCCCATTACATGACGGTTGGTGTCCTGTCATAATTTTTAGACAGCGGGAAAATTTGAGCCAAGAGTCTGCTGAACAGGCTGCTTCCCTGCCCACTGCGGGGGGTAATGTTGGTCGGTGCGGTGCAGGATGCCACTTCCTATGTTGTGACAGCCTCTCTCATATCTGAAGATTGACGGTCAACAGACGACGAGTGGAGTGTGAAATGGACTGGGCCGGTGATGTCTGAACTTGGTGTATAGATAAGAGATGTCAGTTGGATTTGGGGTGGTGGTGCGGTGATGGATATGGGTGCCGCTTGGGTGGGAATTGGTCTGGCGTGTTCGGGAGGTGGTCGGGTACACCTTGTTGTATGGTTCTGCGGTTCTAGATACGCCAAGGCTTCATCCAGCCTCTTCACTTCCATGCTATTCACCATATGTTCCACCCCACAGGAAGCATGGCTTGGGTCAACCTCAGCTTCCGCTTGTGGTAACCCTATGATGGGGGTATAGCATGAAGTGTGTGGGAATGGGAAGATATCGGAGGAACAACTTTTCCATCCGGTCCCTTGGACAAAACAAACAGAAAATTTTTCAGATACGACTTCCCAGATCGAGTAGACCCGCGCCGAGGAGGGAGAGGGCGAGTACGTATCTCGTCATCGTCGTCAGCGTTAGCTGCTTGTTCACCCACGTTCTGGCTTGGTAGAAGTGGGGCTGAACTGGCACCACGGTGCTCTGTGCTAACCATGGGAATACTAATTTCCGTAGAAATATCTGTCTGGGTACCAGTGTCACGAGAAACACCCAGTCCGAGCTCTGGTGCTGGGTCGTCAGTGACACATGGTTTAAGTCGATCGAAGTGGATGACTGAGGTCAGGCCATCCGAAGCACAGATATGGTAGGTCATGTCCGACATCTTACCTACTACCACATAGGGGCCTTTCCACTGGTAACTCAGTTTACTTTTCACCTTTGCAGATCGTCGTGAATCGTGTACCCAAACCATCCTTCCTGCTTCATACGGATCTCCATGCACTCTCCGGTCGTGCCATGTCTTTTGCCGCCGGTGTGCAGTGGATAAGGTTTCTCTCACTAACTCGTGGGCTTGTTCTATCCTTTGCCGCAGGAGTTCAACATAGAGAGATGGTGGATTTTTCTCCCCTGGTATCCGAGGCATGGCCAGATCCAGGGGTAAGGCTAATTCACGGCCTAAGATTAACCGAGCAGGGGTGTAGCCCATGCTGGAATGTACTGAAGTGCGGTAAGCCATGAGTACATACGGGAGCCATAGGTCCCAATCTCCACAATCAAGGCGTGTTTCCTTAGGAGGCATTTCCGCGAGAGTTCTGTTGAATCTTTCTACCATCCCATCACTCCGGGGGTGGTATGGAGTCGTCCTTGTTTTGATGATATGGAACAATTTGCAGAGCTCAAAATTACTTCCTTGATCGGAGTGCAACTCATAAGTCATACCAAAGCGGCAGAACACATTGCTAGCCAAGACCTCCGCTACGGTGGATGCCTCTTGGTCCAGCAGAGCAAATGCTTCTACCCACTTCGTAAAATAATCTTGCAATACGAGGGTGTATTTATTTCCATCATCCGTTGTATTCAAGGGTCTGAGCACGTCGATAGCCACTCGCTCCCACGGTGCACCAACAATCTTAATTTGAGATGGTGCGATATGGTGTTGGCCAACAGTGCGTCTTTGGCATGAGATACATTTGGCAACCCATGCCTTGACACTATCACGAATCCCGATCCAGTGGAATCTCAATTTGACACAGGCAACAGTCCTTTCCATGGCCAGATGCCCGGCAGTATCATGTAGTTGTTTCAATATGAGTTCATGATAACTTTCCGGGACTACCAAATGGTCATTAATATATAGAACGTTATTTATTAATTGACATTCTCCGAACCATTGGTAATAATATTTTGCCATGGTCGATAGTGGTGTTACCAATTCCTTAGGAGGATGTACCCCCTCCTGGATCCACGTGTATGTATCTCGTGTCTGCACGTCTGTTGTTTTGTGGTGTGCGATTTTCTCTGGATTCCACTCTGTGCACCTCAATTCGGGGAACTCCAGAGATGGCTGTGTTGACTGTGTCATGGTGGTGGCCTCTTCATGTTCAGCTTCCGCGCCAATTCTGCTGAGGGTGTCAGCATTCCCATGCAATTTGCCAGGACGGTGAACAACATTAAAGTTATAGGCCTGCAGGGATTCCTGTCATCTCGCTACCTGGCCCTCCAGATTTTTCACATTCCTGAGCCATCGTAGTGAGGCATGGTCTGTACGGAGTGTAAAAGGGTGCCCGTACAGAAAGTGTTTACAATACTTGACGAAGTGTACCGCCGCTAATAGTTCTCGCTTGGTGGTTGCGTATCTTCTCTCCGTTTTATTGAGGGTATGTGAACCATAAACCAATACCTGCTCCGTTCCATCTTCTGTGACCTGAGATAGAACCGCGCCGATAGCGTAAGCTGATGCATCAGTGTCTAAGATGAAATCGAGGTTGGAATTAGGATGAGCAAGAATCCGGGCGGTCGTCAAGAGTTCCTTCAGTGCCCTGACGGAGCCTTCGCTACTGCCTTAGTTTTTGATGGCTGAGTAGCCACTCCATCACCGGATATGACGTGTTCCAGGAACTCAACACTTGGTTTGAGTTTCAAATTGGCCATGCGGAATCGTGAAAGCACGGTGTCCAAATTTATTAAGGTTTGCTTAAACGTGGGTCCGAAGACTATTACGTCATCGATGTAACAGAGACAGATTTCCCATTGCAGGGTGGTTAATACCTGCTCAATGAGTCCTTCAAAAGTTCTGGGAGCGTTGCACAACCCATAGGGCATCTTGCGGAATTGGAAAAGGCCATCCCTACAAACAAATGCGGTCTTTTCCGTGTCAGCTTCATCCATGGCTCCTTGCCAGTAACCGCTAGCCAAGTCAAGGGCACAAAACCACTTGGCTCCGGACAAGGAATCCAAGGCCTGATCTATCCGAGGCAATGGATAAGTGTCCTTAATGCAAAGATCATCAAGGCAGCGGTAGTCGATACAAAACCGCAAGGTTCCGTCCTTTTTGCCAGCTAGTACTATTGGGCTAGCCCATGGAGATGCTGATGGTTCAATAATACCAGTCCGCAACATGTCATTCACTTGTTGGTGTGCTTCCGCTTCTTTATGAATGTGAAGACGTCATACCGGTTGTCGTACAGGGCAATTATTGCCCATATCAATAGCGTGTAGTACGAGATGAGTCCCTCCGAGATCCATTTATGTAGTAATTTCCGATTTTCACGTTTGTGTGATTGCAGTAATCCAACTGTGGCATGTAGATACAAATCATGTAAATGTTCGGGTAAATCATCAGTCATATGTGGTGGTGTGTTAGCGGGTGTAGGTGATTCCAATGAGATTATGTCCACTAAATAGCCGCAGCGTACTCCTGGTTCCAGAGTGATGGGATCTGCGGTACCATTGAACACCCTAAAAGGTATATTTTCCTTATTAGTAGTGTCTACTATTATTCGTGGACTTGCGCATTGTGAGGCGATCATATAATCAGGATCGGGTTCCAGCATGGCGATGTGCGTGTTGCTTCCTAACTGTGGTGCGGTGGCCCATAAGATTTGTTGCTGTCCTGGCTCAACTGTGGTGGTACTTGATAATATAACCACACATGTATCGTATAATGACGATGCCGGTCCAAGAGGTATTCGTTGGATGTGTATGTCGAGTTCCTGTTGTTTGCAATGTATGATGGCTTCGCTGACACTGAGGAAATCAGCGCCAAGGAGGCCATCGTTGTAAATAGAGGCGATGACAACTCACTGTATGAATTGCATCTCCTCTATTTGGATGACTAAATTGACTACACCGGCTACGGGCACATCAGCTCCAGTAGCCGTCTGTAGGTAAATGTTTGCAGGTTTAATGGGAGGCTTCTTATGAGATGGGATGCTCTCATATAAGCGCTTTTTAAATACTGTGATTGAAGCACCAGTGTCGACGGTGGCACTGGTCGAAATGCCACTAAACAGACAGGCACATTTGTATATCACTTTGCGGTGTACCTGTGGAAGAGTTTCCAATGATGCCGTCTGCGACAATGGCGTCGGAGCGTAATCACTCTGTATGTACTCTGACTGTTTCTGAATGGCTTCTCGTAATGTTGTGGATGGCTGAGTGATGAAAGGGCCAGTTCATCGTCGCCGCTGCTGTGAGGGCTGCGGTGAAGGCAGAACGGGGGTAGCAATGGTGATGGAGTTGTTGCTGTTTCTGGGTATGCTGTATTGGTGTAAACGGTGGTGGGCACGGGATGACGGATGAGCTCCACCTGTGCAAGCCATTTCTTACAATGCCTCATGGGATGTTTTGGTGAAGCACAGAAGAAACAGTGATGCCGCCAGGGCCATGTTTTTCCCTGTTTACAGTGGCGCTTGTGAATCCATGAGGCGGAGCGGACCACTTCTCCTGAGTTGCTGCTTTCTGTAGATGCGGGAGATGATGCTGGATGGGGTGGTGTTCGGCATACCACCAAAGGACACCGAGAATTTAGTGTCTTGGTGGCGAGACGTGGTGCTTGCAAAAACGTTGTTTCAGCAGAGGTGCTACAACCTACCACTGCCGTTTTACAGAGGAAAGAAGGCTTGTTATGTGCGGAGAAAGAGGGGGAAGGCAATGCTGCGGATGGGGAAGGCAATGTAGGCATTGACATGTGTGAAGCCGTGCATTTGCGTGTCGGTATAAAAGCTGAGTTTGGTGGATCATTGTTGGTCACTGAACGTTGTTGTACGAAAGCCGCAGTTGAGCTGGGATGTGGATACGGGCACCGAGGTGGCTCTAGGTAATTCGGTGCCCTCAGGAGTTTGACGGCTTCTCTGGTTGCGTTGTGCTGCAGTCAAGAGCAGGCATGGAGAAGGTCAGTTAGGACACTGCTCCCTCCAATGGCCTGGCTGACCACATCCGAAACAAGTGTTCGGTGGCGGTGCAGTGCTGGTGGTGTTTGTTGTCCTAAACTGTGTGGTGGCGAGATTGGTGCTAAGTGTCGTAACTAAATTTGTTAGTGCGGAGATCTGTTTATTGATCTCATCTATCCATTCTTTCATGTTGCCGTTGTTATTGTTGTGCTGGTTCACCCTTCCTCCAGGCACTTGATCCTGATTGGAATTCGGTATAGCTGGTGGTGGTGTAGTCTGTGTGGTTGGTGTCGATGAACTGGGGGGAACATTAGCGGGCGGGGCGATAGCTGCACCCTCTATCTCATTGATAGGATGGAGTTGGCATCGGCTACTCTTTTCCCGCTCCAGAAAGTTTTCCATATGAACCGTGGTCACCGTTAATTGGGCCAAACTACCGTGGTCGCCTAGAAATAATTTTTCTTTCAGGGCTGGTTCGCCACTCAATGCATCGATAAAAGTGTCGAGATGCAGATGGATCACGCCTTCCATGTTGGTGCTCGGATATGCGCAGGTGACTAGCCTTCTGATTCAGCTAGATAACTCTGGAAGAGTTTCTCCCACGTATCGTCGGAGATTCTTGAGTGGAAGACGACTAGTTTCTCCGAGAGCTGTGTCGCCAAATCGCTCCTTCAATGTTCATTCCAATTGTGTGTAGGTGGGTGTGTAGTCAGTTCCCAGATCCGCAAGAACTTGAAGGGCTTTCCCGAAAAGCTTTGTGGCGAGATATTCACCCATTTGTTGATCGTTCCAGCGGTTAGTCCGACTTATGATCTCGAACTGTATTTTATAATTGGTCCAGTCATTCTCCCCACTAAATTCGGGCGGGAGGATGACTCGGCCAAGACCACAGGAAAAATGAAGTGGCTGAAATCCGGGTGGTGTCGGTATCTGAGAATCTGATGAGTATTGTGAGGCTGGTCGTTGTGCAGGTGGTGGTGGTGGTGGTGTTGGTGTTTCCCGTCGATGCCGATGCCGAGGAGCGAGGACACGTGTACTCCAATTTAATGAGTCCAGCCCGGTTGTAGAGCCATAGACCGGCATGGGTCTATGGACGGGAGGCAGAATGTTGTGAAGATTACGCGGACGTTCTCCCCGAGGTGAGGACTGATATTCCTCATATGGTGGTGGTGCAGTCGGCTGACGGTCGTGATGTGTAGTGTGACTGATGTACCGGTGAAAAGGTGGTGCTGATTCCTCCCGATAATGCTGTGGTGTCCCCCTTGAGTATAGCATTGCGCGAGAAGAGGGCAGTGCGGGAGGTTGTCTGTACTGTGGATTGTCCCCCGGCCATATGGTCTCCGTAGATGACACGGGTGAATGATAGCAGTCTGAAGGATTATTGAGATGCCCATAATTGGGTCTTTGTCGGGGTCGTCCATGATTCGGCCCTGATGGTGGTGGCCTGTCGCGGACGTCCGATATAGTTCTAAACTATGTTCCCACCTGTGATGCATCCCAAAAGGTGCCATTACTGACAGGCGAAAACAGGTTATATTGCGGGGTTGTTGATTCCGCAGAATTTCTGGCATAGTCGGTGAGCCTGTGAGCTGAAAATCCATCGTATGACGCTACCTCTTGATCGAGGGAGTCGTCGCTAAATGGAGACGGTATTGAGCTAAGCTCACTGTATGGTGTGGACGTGAGTTCGCTGTGTGTAAGTACTGATGTTCTTCGAGCCCCACATCCGGTGCCACTTGTAGCTCACAGGGTAGTGTCGGGCCGTTCCGGTGTATCATCTCGACTCGCAGCGCCGCAAGTGCACAACGAATGATGACGCTGGTTAGCAGCCAGTCTCAAGGTGACGGATCCTGTATGAGACTACCCTGCGGGTAATAAAAACCCACTCCTAAGCCTGGTGGAACTCAATCGTTCCAGTGGGGCCATGCGACCATTGTCGTGAACATTAAATACAACTCTCTCATCCCAAGAATTTGTGTCACCAGTATGCCTGTCCATAGCAATTTCGTGATCTATGGACTTACAAGATTTGATTTGGTGACCTAAAAATATAAGTCTATACAATGATTTTACCTAAACAAACTATCGAGTATGCTAGATAAAAATGAGGAGCATACGAAAATACAAGACATAAAGACAGCCAGGTGAACTTTTAAACATGGGGCTCCCGCAGGTACCACACAGACTCTTAGGTCTGCAGAGGTATCCCCGCAAGGGAGGCTCCCATACACGAGACTTAACTAATTAACTTAATATAAGTTATTTTACCTCTAAGCTGAAAGGAAGAAGATTATCTCGGACGAAAAGTCATGTGCCTCACGTGGGCACTACTCCTAGTGCTAGTTTGGGTGAGGAGTAATTCTCAGCGAATGGTCATTCAGCGGTGAAAGGGTTAAGAGGACTGACTTATGCAAACGGATTAATGGAAGTATCCTTATAATTCAGGAGTAAAATGGTTAATTCGGATGCTTGATCATATCATATAGTTCTTGGTAGTACCAAGATGGCCGACAGTCCCCGGCAGTTTAGAAGGCAATAACAATTTCCAGCTAGAAATTAATTCAGTGAAATAGATCTGCTTGTAATCTAAAGTTGTCACCATAAATTTACTCGACAGCGAAAACTGTAACAGATCTGACCTCTCTACTTGCTATATATTATGGAGTAATTTCAGAAGTACATATCTCGACCATCTACAGACGGATTTAGTTTTCTCGAGAAATCCAGGTGTCGTCACGGACCCGGCTGAGACTGTTAGAGTTTCATCTCCCTATGCCTCATAGTTTAGGAGAAGACGGAGGTAGATGAATAATAATACTAATAATAATAATAATAATAATAATAATACAAGAAAATCCTTAGAATACTAAAAATAATAAAGGGAATAATCAGAACAATTCACCTTTCCAGAGTATCCATCTATCAATCTGACGTTATATGACGTCATAATCAGCGAAGTGGCGTGCATGATGACGTCATAATCATTACGTCATAAATGATTCTATTTGGGTCATCTTTAACTCTTAATAGTCTGACACGTTGTACGAATTGTATGTCTCTACTATTTAATAAACATGCTGTTGAATATTTTGAAACTAATTTGACTGGACGTTGTTGCTGCTATAGGTAGCAACCACGCCCACTCAAATTACTTCCAAAATATTCAATAGTTTGCTGGTATAGTTTTCTGAAAATTGATTGTCAGAGAGTTCAGAGATCGATCGATCCAAACACGAGCGAGGTATGGGTGGAGCTTAGCTAGAGATGGGAGGGGCATGGCTAAAAATGGAAAGGTTTATTTCTGGAAGGATTCCAAGTGGACGTTGGACTCCTTAATAAGAACTAGAGGTTACAGGAGTAACCTCACAGGATTTCCAAGCAGACTGAATAAGTTAGTGTTGCTCTAATCTCTACCACATTTGATTGGAACATGTCAGGTATTCTAATCAATGTATTTTATATACATTTTCAGGTAATAATTCCAGGTAGAAGTGATGGCTGCTCAAGATGATGACAATAGGCGTACAAAGACACTGTTTAATAACTTTAACAGACTATGTGAAGCAATCCGCAATAACAATATAAGGCAAGTGAGAATTTGCATCGAACACGGTGTGGATTTAACGTGTTCGTCAATGAGAAGCTATGACGATGATTATGTTTATGCTCTTGTATGCGCATGTCGTCTAGGTTATGAGGAGATAATAGAAGAGTTGCTAAAAGCTGGTGCAGACCCTAATCAGCTGGGCCGAGGTCACCGTCTGCCTGCTATGCTTATGGCAGCATACGCACGTGTACTGACATTGTCAATGACCAGATCTCTCATATCTTATGGAGCTGATGTCAATCTCAGAGATGCTGCTGGAAAGACTATTTTGCATTATTTGACCATTTATAAATTTAATGATACAGATGACAACTTCCTTTCTGCTGTTAAGCTCCTGTTGGATAATGGGGCAAATTTGTATGCTCGAAATGATTGGTTCACACCCCTATATATGGCCTGTTATTCGGGCAAAGTTGACCTTGTTAAATTATTTATAGCGGAAGGAGCGGATGTGAATTTTGACAATGGACACGAGAAAATGCTAAGAGCTGCCGCTGAAAGCTGTAATATTGAGATGTTTGACTTATTGTTAGATGCTGGTGCCAATAGACAGCTAACACCGGATGCTCTCATGAAGCCATGTTATCAGAATAATCTTGCCATGATTGCGAGAATACTGGATACATGCGAGGTGGATATAAATATGTCATTAAATAAGATAAGTCCAGGCAGGACTATTCTACACTATGCTTGCTACAATCGTGAGGTTACCAGTGCGATGGTGCAATTATTACTTGATCACGGATCAGATGTTAAAGCAGTGTCTGTTACTGGAGACACTGCCTTACATTATGCAGTTGAATATTGTGACTGTCATAGTAAAATACGCCAAATCCTATCATACAACCCCCCTCTGAACATAAAGAATAATGCGAATCAGACGCCTTTATTTAAATTTAAACAATCCCTGCGACCCTCATTAATACCCCTAGGGTCTAGCGCCTCGTGGTATCTTGACAGACTACTCGCTTTTAAGATGATCATAACCGCTAGTGCAAAGGCTTCTGCTGATTTTAAACATGAGCTCAATCAACTACTTATTAAAGATCCTGAGATACAAAAAAAATCTGATTATGAAATCAATTCCACAATATCATTAAAAGAGATGTGTCGTTTTGTGATTTGTCGAACGATTCCTGTGCCTCTTGATGCCAGTCTGCGCACGCTTCCAATCCCGAAACTATTACGAGAATATTTGAACTTTCCAGAATTTGATCCATTAATTGATGAATATTTAAAGACATCTCACCGAATAGTAACAGATAATATGTTTGCTTCATGAGGCAGTGCTAGAAATTACAATCTAGTAACTCAGAGTTTATTCGATTAGTTGACGCATAGTCAGTCAGTGTAGAACACGTGACTCAGTGCAGGGGAATGCCAAATTTTAGGGTTTTTTTAAATACACAAGTTAGTATGGTTTAAAATCTATTGGTCAGGGAAATGGAGTCTGCAAACTCACATTTCTTAACCAGCACGTATTATCTGTAATGCTGTTGAGAGTGACGCATAGAATAGCATTCTCAAGTTTTATGGAGATCCGTTCATCGGTAATGGAGGAATAGCAATGTAAAGATTTAAAGGATTTCTGCCAACAATGAACCCTGGTGAAAATAGTGCTATATACTAGTAGTATTCACTTCTCTGCATTTATATTTGATTAAATTTAACTAACTGGTTAAATATTAACAATTTTATAACACAATAGTTGGCAATCCATTTACTCCCCACGAATAAATCCGAACTTTAATTAGCTACGCCGTCACATGGTCAGCGTGACGTCATCATAGAGGAAGCGAAATTTGCCATTACCAACTGATTACAGCTGATAAGTTGACATTTGCTCATTTTCGTACATTTTCCGTACGTGTCTGCCTTGTCCGAAACACGCTGCAAGTGTAAAGTATTGAGAAAGCATCTGTTTTCGTGATAGTAAATAAACTATATAATGAGAGTATAAGAACAGCGTCGGTCATCCTAACAGTGTTTTTATGCAGTTGTGATCTATCAACTTGCTCAAAGATTGACAATAGAAGCTAAACTCCAAAAAGAGAGGCTCATACCCTTACTTAAAATGCATTCGAAATAGTTTTTTGCTGTCAATCACACTGACAATCCAATTCCAAGAATGAAATATGTGCATGAAAATATTTCATTTTCATTTCATTTCATTTATTACACCCAGACTTTTACAAGTATGTGGGGAAACATATAAACATATGTACACGTGAACAGGCATAATACGAGCATAATACGGTACCACAATCACAACTACTACATTATATTATCATAATAACAACAACAACAACAACAACAACAACAACAACAACAACAATAATAATAATAATAATAATAATAATAATAACATCATCATTATTATCATCATTATTATTACCATTATAATTATTATTATTATTATTATTATTATTATTATTATTATTATTATTATTATTATTATTATTATTATCATTATTATCATTATCTGCATTTGCTGTCATAGTTAACCCTTTAACCCTCGAGTTTGTTGAAGGAAATTTCGATTTTCTCATCGAAAATGTCCATTTGCAGACAAAGATAAGACTGTTTTTTAAAATTTAGCAATGGAATGACTGATTCGAGCTAGTCATTCCAGTGGTAAATTTTCAAAAATAGACTTCTCTTGGTCTGCAAATGGACATTTCTCAGGACCACTGCAGAGTGTAAGTGTGACAGGGTTAATTGTTAACACTTTAGGGACAAAACCCGCCTCTGCAATGATCTTGATGAATGTCCATTTGCAGGCCAATAGATGTCTATCTTTGAGAACTTAGTACTGGAATGTAACCGCGCCAGCCATTGCAGTGGTAAATTTTCAAAATAGTCTTCCCTTAACCTGAAAATGGGCATTCATTAATGACATATTTTGATTTTCTTGACTAAATTTCGTCATTAAAGAGTTAACATGTATTGTTCTATGTAATGTACAGTGTAATTTATGTGTATTGTTCTAGGAAATGTAATGTAATTTGTAAAATCATGTAATGTTTAGCAATTTTGTAAAGGAGTCCATTATAATAGATAGACTCCCTGTTTGTATTCATGTAAATAGCAACATTATTATACTTGCCAGTCGAACCAGTTTGAAACCCTTCAGACCATGACATAAATGATAAACCCTGTCCATGGAGTACACCATGGGAGGGATGGGACATGGGTTGATGATAACTGACTAGAAATTGACAAGCTCTTTACTGTAGTGTGTTTATTTATACTCCCGCATTTTCTGGATGTCCCAACGTGAATATGTTAGAATGTTCAACGGAGTATTTTCATTGGCTGTTGGTTGCGCAACCCATTTAAATCGACCAATTAAAACATCGATTGATGTGAGCGTGACGCGTAAGGATTACTACGCGGTACTGTTTTACTATGATTTGTTTACTACGATTTGTTATTCATGAAACATCATCGCAAAATGTTGTAGAGAACCTGCCTCTATCCTATTTCCTATGATGTTTATTGTATAGATAGTTAGCGTATTCTATGATGTAATATTGTTGCTATCACGAATACTGGTAACTTGTAGTCATTTTATTAATTCTAGCTTGACATACAAATTCACTATTTAGCATAATTATGAATATCTAAATCTGTATAACACAGCATTTAATTTCATATTTTAGGCATATTATGTCCAGATATAGACATGGTGTATACAGCAGCTGTAAGCGGTTTCGCCTGTGCTCGGTTTTGGTACAGCTCGGTTGTGCGGTTCATACCCATGCGGTTGTGTAGGGGTGAGCGGTTTCAGCGCGTGCAACCGCATCAAACGCCAGGTTTTTGAAGTGATTTTAATTACTTGACGGAAGTTAGGCCACTTTGTCTATTTGAAACTTGATATTAGTCCTTTCTGAGTGTTACTGACCCTTTTAAATGCTTTTAATTGTCCATTTTAGAGCTTTTGTAATATTTACGGGCACTATGTTTTCAACGTCACAATGGTCCAAAGTTAACAAAAAGGGGTGTTTTCTTGCGGTTCAGGGTCCGTACCTGTTCGGACCGTGGAGCGCTAACCTCGTAAAACATTAGCAGAAATCCATCTTCCAAACTAAACTAACTTTAACAAAGTAAATGAGATGGTGTATCGGAATAAATTTGACTACTAAGTTTATTTCCTCCCAGATGCTAGGATTACTTTGTTTACATTGGGATTTTGGTAACGTTTGTCGGCTGCTCGAACGTCATTAACTTTTGACAGCTGTCCGATACAAATTGGTCTTAGACTTTCGCTACTTATTTCAATCATAGCGTGCATTTTTACGGATTGCCATTTCTCAGATTATCTGGAGCAGAGCATTGCTATTTCTTTTATTTATGTATTTAACCATGCCAATCGAGGATTTCTAACTATTGATAATGTGTACATAAAGCCGTATCGGCTATTGTATATGCTGTCATAAAAGTTACAACATGATCTAGAAACGAAGATAACTACATAATAAATCACATTTATTTTACCCAAGTGTTGTCATATGCCTATAGTAAACTCCTGTGCAAGTGCCACGTTACCTTGTCACCCATTCGGCCTGGAGGCCGTGGATGTCACCTAGTTATTCGTTCATTACACTGGAATCCAGCCCGCATTCACGGATCTACTAGCTTCTGCTGCCACATCAGTTAACCCTTTCGGCCCCGAGGCAGTGGTTATCTTCATCTAACCGTCATACATTACAACAAGCACGCATTTCATAATCAGACGCTACTTCTCGTGCTTCTGCTTTTTCATTCATTCATTCATTCATTCATTCATTAAATTCCACTTTCATTCATTTACCCCTTTCATCACCGCACGCATAGTACCCATGCAGTCTCTTCTCAGAACTCATTCATTACATTTACTACTTCTTCTTCTACTGCTGTTATCCCTCTTTACCAGTGGAACCGAACAATTCAGGTACAGACTAACTCAGTTGTAATGAACACAACGAGGCAACTGGGATAGGGATACCAGAATTCGGATTGGATATAACAGGGCACTATAGCTTGGCTTCAAGCTACGGGTGGCTGGATATAACATACTAGACGTTGAGGACACTATAGCTTGGCTTCAAGCTACGGGTGGCTGGATATAACATACTAGACATTGAGGGCACACTGGCTTGGCTTCAAGCTATGAGTGGTTGGATATAACCAATACTAGACGTTGAGGGCACCATAGCTTGGCTTCAAACTATAGGTGGCCTGGTTATTTCAGCGCTGCTATCCACTGCTAGTGCTCAGGTTTAAGGCAGTGTCTGTTCGGCTGAACCAGGGTCGCTACAGTTTTGGTGCCGTAACCAGGATTGGGAAGTTGAGTTAACTAGAGGATTTAACCATACTTAGTAATTACATTGGATTTTGTCACAATAGCTGACAAGCAACCGGATAGTCTTTTCAAGACAGTGCCTGAATGGGTAACTATTCCTTTTCAGACATTGGAAACGAATTCAGAGAGGAAGGAGGCCGGCCCTATGATTGATGACAAGGCCAGTGTAGTTGAGGTCAATGTTCTGGATGACTATACTGTACTGAATTTGTCCAAACAAATCATGAGGACGCTGAACCGCGGTGCGTAGGGGAAAGGAGGATTTGACTTGGACAGGGAGACCGAATTGGATTCGATCCTGTGGTAGAATTGATCTAGTGGACTCCTCAGGAAAAGGTGATGAAACTAGCCATGTCGCTACGAGGACCTGCCCGGAATGTTCTGGGTGACCTGCATCGTGACAGGGAACCCACATATGAATATCTAGTGATGGAACTCGCTCATCACTATGATCCAGCTGAGCACAAGTCTGTATATAGAATGGAATTCCGCAATCGTGTCCGTAGACCCAATTAGTGTGTTAGTCAGTTTGTGTATGGTTTAAGACGGATGAGTAGTAAAGCATTACCTTCACTTGCTGGTGATGCCCTGGAGCAGTGGGTACTAGATCAGTTCATTAATGGATTACAGGAGTATGACATGTTCATTTTGGACGTCCTCAGACGCTGGCTGCAGTGATTGCTCTGGCTGTTGAATTTGAGTCATTTAATGCCTCTGTGGGATGAAACCTCCCAGGAAACCTGGCAATAATGGCAATTTCATGAATGCCTGTGACAGAGATAGGAATGTCCCCAAGAGAATGGATAATTCTAAGGTATCGACCGATGTACTGAGCCAATTGTATGAGACGTTAGTGCAAATCAAGGATGAATTGGTTTCCATGGAACGGGAGGTGCAGTTACTGAAAAGCAGGCTGGATAGGTACTTTAATACACACAGCCTGTGCAACCGCCTAGCTGGGATGGAATAAAAAGGTACAGTGCTTCCACTGTCATAACTATGGATATTTCAGGCGTCATTGTCCCTCGCATGCAGCTAAGGAGGGAAAGAAACACAATTATGCATCTGGGAGTAACACCGCATCCAGAAATATGAGGTTAGATTAGGAAAAGCTGGAATTGAGGATGGAATACCAGCCCCGGTATTTGACACTGAAGAGCTGGAGAAGGAATTTAACAAAGATTTTTAGAAGGATTTGCTTCAATTGCAGAGCCCTTTCATCCTCTCACTAAGGAAAACGTAAAATCTAATGGAATAGGGAGTGCGAGACAGCATTTCTATTACTTAAGGATAAACTCATGAAGAAAGCGTTAGCTTTTATACAAAAGTCAGGATAATTCGTTCCAGATACTTATGCCACATGCAGTCTGTAATGGTGCTGTGCTATCGGAAGTGTGTGATGGAATGGACGGAGAGGAGTTAGTCATGGAAATGCGGATGCCTTGTACAGACGGCCACTCCGGTGTAAGCGTGTTGATTGTCCTTCATGTTTGGTTAAGGAAAATCTGATCCTGGAATGTGCTGGAACTCAGGATCCACCTTCAGTGGATGGAACTCTCGACGAGTTGACCGTGGCTACTGGGGGGAAGGGAGTGATTGGGAACCTAACAGGGATAAGATTGTGATTGCAGCCAATACGGTCGGTTTAGGCTCCTTTGCAGTTGTCGCTCAGAGGGCCTGGGAAGAGGCCTCGACTTTTTAACCGTGAGGACAACCACTCTGGAAACAGCTGGTGTCCGAGTCAGTGGTTGTACTGGAGTTGATCGGCCAGTACTACAGGGAGGTGCTGCAAGTCAGGGCCCCCTGCTGCTGGCAGGAAACGGGTGCGAAGGCCGTTGGGAAGGCGCGATCTCCAATGAGCAACTCGGAAAGTTGCAAGATGTGGACTTGGCGATTGGAAGCTGTAAAAGGTTCCTGAAGATGAATGCTTCTTGTCCCGACAAGGAGTTAGTGGCCATGGAAAGCGCTGAAGTGAAGCCATTGTGTGCTCAGTGGTCGAGTCTAATGATAGAGAATGGTATAGTGTACCACGTTAAGGAAGTGGTGGGAGCAGGTTCTAGGAAACAGGTAGTAGCTCCTAAGTCCATCTTGAGGGAAATCTTGATCCAACTTCACAATCAACGAACTAATGAGAATCGAGGTATTACGAGAACATATAACGCATTGCAACTGCGATTTTATTGGCCAGGATATAAACAAGACATAGTTGATTGGTGTTCTAGATGCCGAGAATGTGCTAGCCATAAACCTAAGAGTAAACCATGTCAAGCTGGCCTTCAACAAAGACCTGTAGGTGCACCAATGGAGCACATAGCCTGTGATATTATGGGACCTTTGACGAGGACGGAATCTGCGAATGTCTATATTCTGGTAGTGTGTGACTATTTCACAATACATGCAGAAGCGTATGCCATTCCAGACCAGATGGCACAAATGGCTGCAGACAAGATCATTACGAAATAGATCTGCAGGCATGGGCCCCACTATCAGAAACATACTGATCAGAGAAGGGATTTTGAGTCCATCCTCTTCCAAAGGATGTGCAAATTGTTGGGAATAGACAGGACGAGGACCACAACTTACCGATCTCAATCAGATGGACTCATGGAACGAGGCAATCTTATCTATAGATGGGCGTCACCTTACAAGGATTAACTGGAGAAGTGTGGAATGTCAAACATGTTTCTGACTTGAAAACTGGAGATAACCTATCCAAATAGATGTCTGAGTCTGGATGTGCTATCCACCTGGTAACATGGAGAAATTTGGATAAGGGTGGAATAGACCCTATCTAATAATCCAGCAGTGTGGAAGAGGATGTATGATGCCATCTGGCATCAGTCAAAAGTATAATCATACCATCTATGGATTGAGTGAGGGAGACAGCGAATAACTGTAACTGTCCTCAGGACATTCTGTGTAACCATAATAATATTCATCCTGTGGATTGAGATCTGCCTGTTGGATGTTCGCTGGATCCAATGTTTTATACTGCATACTCGCCTTACAGTATTTCCCAGGCGAGTCCAGGGAGTCAGAATAATGATCTGGAAAATGTTGCAGAATGGAACCTAAGCCAACGACCAGCGAGTTCTCCACATATGCACTGGTATCATCAGAGGTGCCAGTCATCATTAAGCCAATTGCAGATCCTGTCCTTTTCTGAAGTAGCATTGGAGGATCCATCTGACGTTATTAAAAATCTCAGGATGCGCTAATTAAAGTTATAGGTAAAGCATGGCATCTTTATCAGCAATGGTTATGATTGGAATGAATAGCAAAAGAATATCTAAAGAAGATCAAACTGCAGCAGGCTTCTGCCAAGAAGTCAAAGCTGTTGGTAGACAAAGCATGAATCCAGAAGCTGAAGAGACTTGGCAGTGATCCGGAAACAGCAGACTGCATCACCAATCACAGAAGATTATTTCCAGATTTCTTGGAAGGCTACGATGTTGTGCATCATGCGGTTACTCATCAGACAGCATGCTCCAGCTGTCGAATCTGCATTCACCATCTGAGGAATAGTTGTAGTTTTTTGGTTTTTTAAGATTAGTGTTAGGTGGAATGTATGCAAGCTGTTCTATAGATAGAGCTGTTGCACTCTGTTAGATTTGTCTGAGTGTCATGTTTTCCGCATCATCATTGGATGGCTATGGCTTAAAGTGCTGTGTCTATCTGATGATGATGACTAGATCCTAGAAGATAGGGACAATGGATGAGACTGGGCATCCTCAGTCATCCACGATCTTCTTGCCTCTAGTTTAAAACATGATACAGCAAGATTTCCATGATGAGCATTTTCAAGGGGTAAATAAGTCTTGCATAGATCTGAAACCCGTATTTTTAATATTTTGAAACTGATATTCTGACAATGGTGTTTCATCGCTAACTTAAATTGTGTCATTTTCTAAGGCGAAGAATTTAGATATGAACGTTCATTTTATATCTTATGTATAAAGAGAGAATTTAACTTTATGTAATTTCACCCCGGACGAGCCCCCATTGTAATAAATGTTGTTTTCATTCATGATTCAATTTGCGACATTCTCATCATCTGGATATGGTGGAAACTGTGAAAGAATTAGTCTTTCTCATTTATCTGTCCTAGCCACTTGATGCAGATGGCTGAATTCTCTGAAATGTGAGTAGTAGGTTGGACATGGTTTTAGTTCCAACTCTCTAACTGTTTCATAGCATTTAGTTACACAAAATTGAATTTTCGTAGGAAGTTTCATGATTTTCGTCTGTGAAGCTGAAACTACATAGATTTATTTTATAAATGAAGGATTGACAGAATTGTAGAACATAGTCCGATATTTTGCCTGTTACAGTGTATTTGGATACTGAATCCACCAATTGTAATTTTGATGCTGTGGCACGAGGGCGTGCCATATTTTAAGAAGGGGGAAGTGTAGAGAACCTGCCTCTATCCTATTTCCTATGATGTTTATTGTATAGATAGTTAGCGTATTCTATGATGTAATATTGTTGCTATCACGAATACTGGTAACTTGTAGTTATTTTATTAATTCTAGCTTGACATACAAATTCACTATTTAGCATCATTAGGAATATCTAAATCTGTATAATACAGCATTTAATTTCATATTTTAGGCATATTATGTCCAGATATAGACATGGTGTATACAGCAGCTGTAAGCGGTTTCGCCTGTGCTCGGTTTTGGTACAGCTCGGTTGTGCGGTTCATAGCCATGCGGTTGTGTAGGGGTGAGCGGTTTCAGCGCGTGCAACTGCATCAAACGCCAGCTTTTTGAAGTGATTTTAATTACTTGACGGAAGTTAGGACACTTTATCTATTTGAAACTTGATATTAGTCCTTTCTGAGTGTTACTGACCCTTTTAAATGCTTTTAATTGTCAATTTTAGAGCTTTTGTAATATTTACGGGCACTATGTTTTCTATGTCACAATGGTCCAAAGTTAACAAAAAGGGGTGTTTTCTTGCAGTTCGGGGTCCGTACCTGTTCGGACCCTGGAGCGCTAACCTCGTAAAACATTAGCAGAAATCAATCTTCCAAACTAAACTAACTTTAACAAAGTAAATGAGATGGTGTATCGGAATAAATTTGACTACTACGTTTATTTCCTCCCAGATGCTAGGATTACTTTGTTTACATTGGGATTTTGGTAACGTTTGTCGGCTGCTCGAACGTCATTAACTTTTGACAGCCGTCAAACTCTGCCCGATACAAATTGGTTTTAGACTTTCGCTACTTATTTCAATCATAGCGTGCATTTTTACGGATTGCCATTTCTCAGATTATCTGGAGCAGAGCATTGCTATTTCTTTTATTTATGTATTTAACAATGTCAATCGAGGATTCCTAACTATTGATAATGTGTACATAAAGCCGTATCGGCTATTGTATATGCTGTCATAAAAGTTACAACATGATCTAGAAACGAAGATAACTACATAATAAATCACATTTATTTTACCCAAGTGTTGTCATATGCCTATAGTAAACTCCTGTGCATCGTGCATTGGAGTGTCCTCTGGTTTGTCCCGATCTGTTCCTGGAAGGGTAGTAGCCTGCCGTAGGCCTAGTGCCACGTTACCTTGTCACCCTTTCGGCCTGGAGGCCGTGGATGTCACCTAGTTATTCATTCATTCATTCATTCATTCATTCATCTATTCATTCATTCATTCATTCATTCATTCATTCATTCATTCATTCATTCATACACACACTGGAATCCAACAGGCATTCATGGATCTACTAGCTTCTGCTGTCACATCAGTTAACCCTTTCGGCCGAGGCCATGGTTATCTTCATCTAACCGTCATACATTACAACAAGCACGCATTTCATAATCAGATGCTACTTCTCGTGCTTCTGCTTTTTCATTCATTAATTCATTCCTTCATTCATTCATTCATTCATTCATTAAATTCTACTTTCATTCATTTACCCCTTTCATCACTGCACGCATAGTACCCATGCAGTCTCTTCTCAGAACTCATTCATTACATTTACTACTTCTTCTTCTACTGCTGTTCTCCCTCTTTACCAGTGGATCCGAACAATTCAGGTACAGACTAACTCAGTTGTAATGAACACAACGAGGCAACTGGGATAGGGATACTAGAATTCGGATTGGATATAACAGGGCACTATAGCTTGGCTTCAAGCTACGGGTGGCTGGATATAACATACTAGACGTTGAGGGCACTATAGCTTGGCTTCAAGCTACGGGTGGCTGGATATAACATACTAGAGACTGAGGGCACCCTGGCTTGACTTCAAGCTATGAGTGGTTGGATATAACCAATACTAGACGTTGATGGCACCATAGCTTGGCTTCAAGCTATAGGTGGCCTGGTTATTGCAGCGCTGCTATCCACTGCTACTGCTCAGGTTTAAGGCTGTGTCTGTTCGGGAGATCCGGGGTCGCTACAATGTCATCGTTTGACAGTTTATCAGTCGGCAGCGAAGTAACGATTGATGGCCATGGCTCTGCGATAGTCTTAGAAGAAAAGTGTAGTTTACGGCTGACATCGCCAGATTTTGTGTTTGTTACTATATTTTGCCGCGCATTCAGTATCTGTTATCAAGTGGTGGTGCGTCACAGCGGCGGTAACGACGAAAATCGACAATGAGAAATCAGATAAAAGTCACATCAGCAACTATTGGCAAATATTTTAAAATTACAGTTTATATGATAAATACAATCTCAAACTCGGTCACTTTTCATATCACTATTATGAACCTCGTTGAAAATTATCAATTTTGCCCTCGCTAAAACTCGTGCAAATTGATAATTTTCAACTCGGTCCATAATAGTGATATGAAAAGTGACCTCGTTAAAGATTCTCTATCTAAGTATCGTTATTAAAATTGTTATGATCATATTTCTCATCATTGTAGCCGTATTGTGATCACCAATATTAGCATTTTTTTAGAATTTTTTTATTATTTCTAGGCTGCTGGGAGTGTTGCTGCAGGTTCATTTGATAGTAATCTTCTAGTGTTCTGGTTACGCAGCGTGGATAGCAGCAACACTCCTCCGGTCAAGCCAGTCGCTAGTGGACGCCATGGGGTCTATGAGAGGCAATCCCATAAACGTCATAATTTTAGACTTACATCCTGACTTAGCCCATCCACGGCCCCGTCCGATAGCTGTATGCAATTCATGCTGAAAATCGCTTGCTTTTTGTATGACATGCGATATGCGACAAAGAGCAACAGTCCCCAGCAAAACCCGTTAGCAACCCTCAAGCGAGAATGAGGGATATGTCGAGTCTGGATGTTCGAATTTTGTTGCCTGGGCTGGCGGTCCTCCAAGGTGTACTCAGGGGCTTTCTATCACTAGTCCTGGAGGACCTCCTACTCTCATCCGAGGCTGGATGCCATTACTATGGGCCGGAATGCCTGTAGTGGATGGTAGTAGTAGTAGTAGTAGTAGTAGTAGTAGTAGTAGTAGTAGTAGTAGTAGTAGTAGTAGTAGTTATGGCAGCGGCTGCAGCCACAGCTTCTGTGTGAACGAAGTGTTTCATCATGTTATCGTTAACCACTTAATTACTAAATTGATCAAAAAGTCAAAATATTTGCACTCGCTGTGCATGAGTCGGGGAGTTCTAGGAGGTAATGGGGGCTCGTATCTTAGGCTCTTTTCTCCTTGCATAGCAAGTTCTCGCAGGTGGCCACTCGTGCGCAGACCTCACGTAGCAGGGGTTTTCTGAACGATTGCATAATGGCGTCCACAAATTTACACAGTAATATTAGTTTCTTTTGTTTCTGACTGATTCATCTTAATTGTGTTTGGGCGTACTCTAAAGTATTTGTCCAGGTAAAGTTTCCTCTCATTGCTTAAGGCCGGACATTCAAACAGGTCATTAATGAATAGCGATTTTAAAATTTAAGATGGGAAACTCTACTAAAATCCAGCAGGGCAGTTTCAGACAGCACATATCCCTTGAATATGTGTGTAAAGGTTCAACGAGATTTGATGAGAACTGAATGAGGAGTGGTAAAAGGAAACACACCACCACCAACAACAATAACAACTATAACAAGAGCAACTACTACTACTACTACTACTACTACTACTACTACTACTACTACTACTACTACTACAACTACAACAACAACAGTGACAAATAAGTCAATCATTGACGCTAGTGGTCTGATTCTTTAAAGAGCAGCGGGCGTAGTAGCATTTGGGTAGTATGACACATATAGTTGGCAGGAAAATTACAGAAAAATAGATGGGGCTCTTGTTTCCATTTTCGATTTACTTTATTGTAAGGTTTTGTAAATTACCCGAGAACAAATAACCCTATAAAACCCTGTGCAAATTACCCCAGTCTGTTTATTTGTTAACATGAAGAATCAAACATAACAATATCAAAATGCAGAATAAAATTAATTACAAGACACAGATTAATTAAAAGACACAAATAAAACAGTTGTAATAATTGAATGATTTATGCTAGTGCAGGCTCATTTATTTTTATAGTTCCCAACTTTATTGAAACTATGTTTATTTTGCACCATATGCCCTTGAATACTTTTTCTTTACCATGCTGTTTTAATATAAAATATTCGCAAGGAATATGACTCAGCAGCAATGTGCGAAATATTGCCTTTATTGCTCTATTGTGATTGCCCATAGATGGATTTTTCGTCTGCGTACACTGATGTTTCCAAATGGCCCTAACACCTATGGTTAGCATTGTTATTAAAATAGTCTTATCTGACTTTGCGATATTTACACCACTTGATCCAAATTCTCTAAATAAGACTACATGTGTTTCTAGAACAATGGGCTTAGCTACAAATTGTGCCAAGATTTGGCTGATATACTCCCAAAATTGTGACGATATTGGACATTCTGCAAATAAATGCTCGATTGTTTCCTCGTCTGTTTGACATAAGTAACACATATCAGAAGTCGTTATATTGCACTTGTATGTCAAGTGTCCCACCCATAGCCGTCGATGTAGTAATCGCCACAGTAAATCACGAGCCATATTTGGTATGTATGGAGAATGTAAGATTTTCCATACATTTTTCCAACTGGATGATTTATAGCTTGAGTCATCCCATCTCTTAATTGCTATGGGAGGTGTTACTTGTTTTCGTCTCATAACGTGGTACCATTCCTTGGATCTCATTTCGTATTTTAACATCTCATCATCAAGAACTAGTGCAGGTTGCAGAGTCAAACTATTATGATTTACATTTGGCAGACGAAACCATTCAATTGGTACAGCATGTTTTATTTTATTTAGTAACCGCTGGACATCTATATGCCTCATATGTGTTTTTCTAGCTACTTCTTGCTTTGAAATCCATCTACGTGTATGGGGGTGTATCATATCAGCCAAACGTTGAATGCCATATTTTGCAAAGGATGGTAGATAAAGTACTGCATTGTTATAACATATATTACTTTTGCCCCACAATTGCTGTTCTAGTACTTCCTTCCAGCACATAGGTGGAGGCATGTATCTGTAAAATGTATCTAACTCCTTAACTTGATCTTTAAACACATTTGGTATCATTTGGCCATTCGGAGGTGGCTTCCTTGAGGTAAAAACACACTCCGCTAGAAATGGTTCTACAATTCTCTCCACTAGAGCTCATGAAACACATGCCCAAATCGCAGCTGATGTAATAAGATCATTCATAAATTTTAGCCTTAAAGAAACACATTTCACTTTAACATCAATTAAATCAAGTCCTCCTTCTAATTTAGCATTATTGAGAACACGATGGGAAACTAAATGACTCTTTTCTTCCCATATTATGAATGACAATATCAACTCGTTAACCTCCTTTTCTAAAAGTTTTGGCATGTGTACAACAGATGCTGTATACCATAGCCCAGATAATACCAAGTTGTTGACAACAAACGCTCTACCAAAAATCGAAAGACGATGATGCTTCCAATTTGCTAATATTCTCTTAAGCTTAGATACTCATGCATCCCAATTTTGTGTTGTATTCGGTTTCCTGCCAAAATAGATGCCTAAAATCTTAATGGTATCATTAGACCAATTGGTTTCAATTGGCTGGTCATTCTGCTCTTTCCATGGCCCCAAAAATAATCCTTTGGATTTTCCTTTACTGATTTTCAAACCAGACGCATTTTGGAATTTTTCTAGTACTTGGTTTAAAATTGTAAAATCATTGTTTGAACTGGCAAACACAGTTCTGTCATCAGCATATTGTGACAGCTTAAGTGGTCTCTATGCCACGAATACATATGCCTTGAAAGTTATTATTTTGCCTCAATGCTATGCCAAGGGATTCCATCACAACAACAAATAATAATGGCGATAGGGAACAACCCTGTCTAACACCACGTTCTAAGACAATTTCTCCGGATAATTGATTGCTCACTAAATAGCTACCCTTGATATCTGGATATAATATCTTAACCCATTTAATAAAGTGTGTGCCTAACCCAAACAATTGCAAAGAATTAAAAAGAAAATCTCCTTCCATATGGTCAAATGCCTTTTCGTTGTCCAAGGCAATCACAGCTGAAGGGATGATATCCTTCTCAACCAATTATATAAGGTCTCTTATTAACATGGTGTTGGTTAAAATTGTCCACCTAGGTACAGCATATGTCTGCTCTGTTCCAATAATTTCTCCTAAAACACTACCAAGTTTCAATGTTAGTGCTCTGGATATTATTTTGTAGTCTACACATAGCAGAGAAACTGGTCTGTAATTCTGAATTAGACATCTGTCATCTCGTTTATATATTAGCCTTACGTATGCCCTAGCCATAGTTGGTGGTAAATGGCCTTTCTCAAAGATTTCAGTGGCTAACTCTTCCATTATTGGACCTACAAGGTGCCAAAAGGTTTGGTAAAATTCAACTGGAAGGCCATCATACCCAGGTGATTTTTCTAGTTTCATACCTTTAAGAGATTTAGTTAAATCTTCTAGTGTTACGGGTTGATCACAAAATTCACTGTCTGTGTCTGACACTTTTTTGTCTATATTTGCTAGCAAATCCAATTTTGAATCTTCATCAATTCCTTCTCTCTTGTACTCATAGTATTACTCATAGTAATTGCATACAATAGTACTCATTTCATTGTTGGTAACGATGGTTGAACCATCCGGCATGTTTAATGAGCACATCACCTTATCTATTGCCCGTGCTTTTTCTAATGTGCAAAAATATCGGGTTGGCTTTTCCCCTTCTGCATGCATCTGGGCTCTTTCTCTAATTTTTGCACCCTCAAACTCATATTGTTCTATATCTCCTATTTTACTTTTAATTTTAACCAGTAATTCATAATAATTATCTTCACCATTGTTTACTTTAGCATTAATTTTCATCAGTGATCGATGAAGTGTTTTCTTGCATTTGCATATTTCCCGGGCTTTTCTAATAGCATACTGTCGGGAAACATACTTTAAATCCAGTTTTACATCCTCCCGCCATTACAATGTGCTCTTATATGATGCTTTCCTATTAATCTAATGCTGCCAACAACTCTCTATATTATTCTTATAAAATTCTTCTCCCAACAGTGTTGTGTTTAATTTCCAAAACCCGACCCCTTTTGTTACCCAGTCAGCATTGACAAAGGTTACACAAACCATGTTATGATCTGAGAATGCGGCTGGCTTAACATTAACATCTCTCCAGTACCCTGTCAACAAACTATTCACATAAATTCTGTCAATCATTGAACCAACTTTACCATCTGCCGAAAAACATGTAAGATCTTTACCGTGAGGTTTTGATATTCTATAGGTGTCAACTAAATTTTCAGCATCACATATTTGTTTTAAGAGTCTATGTGATGTATCAGTATACGTTGAAGTTGCATTCCTGTCATTTTCTTTATCTACGACACAATTAAAGTCACCACCCATTACTAAGTTCTCAGTGATGTTATCTCATGCTGTTGTAGACATCTCATTAAAAAAATTACGACGTAGTTGATGAGATGCATGTGCATATATACACAGCAACGTGAAACATGACTGTTGTTTATCTATTGTGACTCTCACCCAGCGACCATTTGCATCTGATGCTGAAGAAATTATATTTACATTGGCTGAACAATGAGGGAGTATAAGAATTGCTACGCCAGCACTATTATCTTGAGATAACGAATAGAATATTCTGGATCCAGAAATCTTTTCTAAATTATCATATAATTCTGACTTCTGAATCTTTGTTTCCGGTATCAAAGCAATGTCAATCTGCTAATTTTTTAGAGTCTCTAGTAAGTGACGCTGCTTTATGTCACTATTTAAGCCTCTACAATTGAGTGTACAAATTAGCATGAAAAGTAATAAAATGATGTGTACAACCGCCATTATTAAGCAAACTACAGTTTGGTTTTTTCGACCCTCTCTTAGACCATTTACCTATTTTACTCTCAACCTATGTACTACTTAGTTCAACTTTTCCAAATGCTTATATTTTAATATATCTGAATCATGACGCAGATGCCTATATTTAACCCCTTTTGCCATCACATATGGAACTAACACCTCTCCTGCCTCTGACCTGTACATGACCATTTCATCGGGTGATTTAGAGCTCTGTGTTTGAATGGATATATCGGATTCAGCCACTGACATATTATCGTCTTCTATATCACTTTCCTCTATTTCTGATTTAGAACTGTCTCCATCTTTCTGTCGCTTTGTTCCACTCAATAGATCCGAGATACCAATTACTTTCTCCATATTATTTAAATCGTCTAGATTGAGTGTACTCGGTGGAAAATCAGAGTTAGTTTCAGTATCTTGCGACCTGATGTTTACGTGTCCTAAATTAAATCTTTCTTCCAGAGGGTATTGATCATCATCTTCAACGTGTGTGGAACTGACATCAGACTTGGATTGACTTTTTACTGGAGTAAGACTTAGCCGCTCATCTAGAACCTCCATTTCATCGCCTGCAACCACAGTGATTGGATTCTTAGTTTTTTCACCATGCTTCTCATTAACATGAACTTCAGCTACAATCACAGCAACTACTGGTTCTATGACATTTTCTTTAGAAACATGCTTCTCATTAACATGGACTTCAGCTACAATCTCAGCAACTACCGGTTCTATGCCATTTTCTTTAGACACAACTTGTTCTGCACTTTTATCAGCACCATTTTTGACAGATTTGTTCTTCGGGCATCGCCACTTAAAATGATCAGATGACCCACCAACTAGACATTTGTTTTTGTTAGGGCAATCTGTTGCAAGATGTTCTGTGCTTAAGCAGATTCTACACTCTTTGATTTGTCCCCTGTATCATAATGGCAAGATAAATCGGTCATCTACCGTGAACTTACTTGGGAGAGGTTGTTCTACCTTTTCGAACCAAATTCTTCTGATGCCATTTTCTAATGTTCGATCAAATGGATAGTCTTCGTGTTCTACTTTTTCTACTTTGCCATAACTTGATCAATTCATTGATAACCCGTTCATCGGGGATCCCTAATGGACCCTTCATCTTAACTAATAGATGATCAGATTCTATTTCCTCCACATTACACACCTCGTCCTTCACGACAAGGACCTCGTCGAGCAACCTTTCCTTCACACTTTCATTAACCACAGTGACATTCCATACAGATTTGGAAACGTTAATGAGACCTTGAAGGACCTGTGGGCATGCCCCAACTACGTCCTTCAACCCATGATACACCTCAATTGCCGAAACATCCCAAGCCTTTGTTGTGTTTTTAAGACTCGGGGTGTGCTTATAGGAGGTTGCCATGGCGTTTTAAAAAAAAGAGGAAAACCATACTACTACAATATATAATGGGGAATAATACAAATATATAATACCAACACGTCAGGGAAAGAGCTAAACACTAAATAAATAGTGTCCCCTTTTGAAACCCTGACGTCTACCAACAAATATACGAATAGAGAGTACAGTCATATATTTGTTAGTATGGACCACTTATTAAGTAGATCACTAACACCTAACCGATTAAAGTGGTTTCCTAAAGTATACTAACAAATATATGAATAGGTAGTACAGTCATATTTGTAAGTCTGTTCGAGTTGACTGGGGACAGCCAACTGATGATAAAGATTTATACAATCAAAGAACTAGGTTAGTGCTTACAAATGACAAAGGAATTAAATCTACTCACTCAAGCGATCTCGCCAAATTTAATGAGCTAGCCAACGAACTATAGAAATAGCATACTGGCGCGGGGGGGGGGGGGAGTGTGTATTGCATTGCCCACAGTAAGAGGAAACTTACTAAATGGCGGAATCCGCCAGCTAAGAGGAGTGCCTTTAGAAAATGGAGACACAAAATCCGCTCCAACTAAGACAAGAATTTACAAATTAAACAAAGTTTGAAAGGAAATCCTAATACGAAATATATGTACAAAGTTTATCTACAAAATCGCGCTAGAAACTAGCAAATTCGGGCAGCAATTGCAGAGCTAAATAAACGCATGCGTTTACTACTACTACTACTACTACTACTACTACTACTACTACTACTACTACTACTACTACTACTACTACTACTACTACTACTACTACTGCTACTACTACTGCTACTACTACTGCTACGTCTACTATCACGACTTTTACTACTATAATGTAATGCACATTTTAATGCATAGAATTGTGCTCATTATTGTTGAATTCAGAGTTAAGCAAGTCTGTAAACCATCCACGATGCCCATGTATAAGTGCATACTTGACGAATGTATCCCATCGCGCTTCTACTGCTATTACTACTAATACTACTGCAATGGCTACTGCTACTTTTACTAACGCTGCCGTTACTACTATAATTTCAATGAGTGAAATTACTCTCCATTCTTATATAAAACTCACATATGTATCAGCTTTATATGTGTATTAGACTGTGCACCAATTAAATTTCCATAATAATAATAATAATAATAATAATAATAATAATAGGCCTAATAATAATAATAATAATAATAATAATAATAGTAATAATATTATTATTATTATTATTATTATTATTATTATTATTATTATTATTATTAGGCCTATTATTATTATTATTATTATTATTATTATTATTATTATTTTTATTATTATTATACATTGTTATCAGCTTATGTTATTATAATAGCCTGGGGAAGAATACAGTGAACTTGAAGCTACAGGTCTCAGAAAATTCTTTTTTTTTTCAAAAATACTCCCCACAAACCTCTGTAAATACTGCAAATATTCATTTCGCCCGACGGGGTGTAGCCTAATGGGGCCCTTATCATAGCCCTGGGTTAGGTCATCCTATGGAGCATCATGACACAGGCTATTATGTTGCATGCCTAATGAGCCATGAAATCATCACCATGGGCGAGGTAAGAGTATGGAACATGAGCTGTCGCATTGTATAATGACCCGAGAAATGGGCGTGGCGTAAGGTCTGGGGGCGTCGCCTAATGTGCGGCCATATCATCGCCCTGGGTTAGGTCAGATTATGGGAGACCAGCTGTCGGGTTATAAGCCTAATGACCCATAAAAGGAGTGTGTCCTAAGGTCTGGGAGGCATGGCCTAACATGCGACCATATCGTCGCCCTGGGTTATGTCAGATTACGGTACACCGACTGTCTGGTAGGTCTAAAGACCAGTGAAAGGGCTGTGGTCTAATGTCTGGGCGTAGTAAGGTCACGTGATGCTAGTAGACCAATCATCATGGACACCTATATCGTCACCGTAGCTTTGGCATAACATGTTTAGACATATTCTGTGGAGCACTTTGTAGGGCTAATGTCACATGAAAAAGGGTGTGGTCTAAGGTCTTGGAGTGCAGTCTAATAAAACGTATAGGGATGACTTTTCCCGTTTATAAATTACAAAAAAATAATATGTTTTCTTTTTACTACGGATAGCTATTGGGTATACTGATTTTACATCTGGTGAAATCTGCAGGGTTTTAGTTGTTGCAACATTGCTGAAAATATGTCACAACTCATTCAGTCAAACGTTTTCAAAAATAAACATCACACATCTATGTAAATGCTACAAACATTCATATCACCCGAGGGTTTATTCTATTCCCCAAAGTTTTAAAACGATGCACATTACACCACAGCGCCACAATAAGTATTAATGATATGCGAGTTGGTATGAGACAAACTTCCATGTGAGCATTTTCTCCTAAAACCCGAATATATGCACATTACATGGATGTCTGAGCCTAGACCAGCTTGACTTAATAACATTCTAGAGCGTTTGCTCCACTTTTTTGCTGAAAATATTTGGGTGCGTCATTCAGTCAAAACATTTTCAAAAATACCCTCCACAAACCTCTTTAAAATGTTAACACATTCGATTTATGTGCATAGCTAATCTAGCCCCATAGGTTAAACTCTAGCATACCGGTTACAAATGCCTGAACGCGAAATAACGCGATCTAAATAATAATAATAATAATAATAATAATAATAATAATAATAATAATTGTCCACCCAACGTTCATACCCTAGATTTACATGTGTGAAATCTGGCTGGTTGTAGGGGTTGTGGAATTATGTAGGTGGCTCAGTCAGTCACTCAAATTAGTTTCGAAATATTTGCCCGAACACATTAAATAGCTAGAGAGTCAGTCAATTTTGTGAAAATGTCCTCAGAATTCTCGAGCACACACACACCCACATCCACCCCAGACCCACCTGGCTGAAAAGTTTCTTCATATCTGTCATTTGTATTCTGGAAATGCGAGATAACTTAAGCAACGAGTTGCAGCAGAACTACCTCAATGCATGAACTCTGCCTGACTGTTGTAGGGTTTGTGGAAATATGTATGTGGCTCATTCAGTCCAAATACTTTCAAAATAAGCATCAAAATGTTGATGAATAGTAAAATATTTCACTTGAGTGAATGACACTCTACCCTGGAATATATGTTATACCCTCTGGCGGGATGGCCATTGCAGAAATATGTGCAGACTCATTCAGTCAGCCAGTCAGTCAAATTGGTTTCAAAATATTCAGCATCATATACCTTATGAAATAGCGGTGGCATTGGATGCTATGGTAAGCTATGGGGCTCTATAAAAAAACTGTATACAGGTTACAACTAACTGGTTCCTCGCAACGACCCTAATAATAATAATAATAATAATAATAATAATAATAATAATAATAATAATAATAATAACGATTCCTATGTGTACCTGTGTGTGCGTGCGTGCGTGCGTGCGTGTGTGTCTTGGGGTGGGTGGGGGAGGGGTGGGGGTGGGGCAGCGGGAGTGACTCATTTAGCTAAACCTTGTAACTACTCGAGGTTCTTGATGTAAATATTGGTCATAAAACACACATTTTTTTTGCCTGTGAATGCGAAAATTGTATCAGTATCTTTGATCAAGTTTATGATCTTTCGATCTAATGATGTTATTAGGATAACTGATAAGTGTTTCTAGCTCAGGACTGTCGATAGCAAAGTATCAAAACTCAGCTACGTATTTCTAAAGTTCAATATTAATCCCTTAGCCTTGCATGCATGCGCTCTTGATATCACCAGTCCATCAGTCTGGCTGTTTGTATGTGTAACCGTGCTGACAAACTCAGTTATTTCACTACCGGATCGAACTTCGTTAGTGAAATAACAGAGTCTGTCATGATATACGCGAATTAGTCGGGGACTATCACATTTCTGGAGGCACACTATTGAATCCATGTCATGATAAATACACGGCATACCATCAGCTGCAAGACCCTAGTGTACTTCATCATGAAAGCGACGATCACTACATTGGTACGACCATTGCTAGGCATGAATTCGTACAAATTTCAATAGCATATTAAGGGAGTACATCCATTACATACTTGAATATTTTTAACCTTCCACTCTCTATCAGCTAGTTGTTCTAACATTCTCGCCCATGTATGCACATATTCGCCTAGAATAAGCCTTGAAATCTACATAGTTGAATAAAGTGACTTATCCATAATAGATTATTACGGTTAATGCTAAGCCCGATTCTATGCAGATTTCAACAGTTATGAGCAAAATATTACTCTTGAGAGAGAGAGAGAGAGAGAGAGAGAGAGAGAGAGAGAGAGAGAGAGTTTCAGACGTGCAATTTTGCATGTACACATCGTTAGACATTCCTAAGCCTTGAGAGAGTTATTTGTTTGGGATGTTTGTCGAGGTTATCTAGCAACCCTAAAACAGTGCACATTTTTTCAAATATAACATTTTCAACGTCTGCAAACGTCTATTTCTCGAGATCCTGTGGGCAGAAGTCAACCCTATTGCACTATTATGCTTTATAGCAAAGAGAGCAGTTTGAGAATTATAGAGCTAGGTGGTAAGCATTATGAATGCCTGATAGATTTATCAGACTTCAACGATTTGATACCTCTCCATATGAAATATAATAATCATAATCCACATTCTGACAAATATTCTGAAACTAATTCGACTGAGCATCGTTTATGGTCATAGGTCTCAAAGACCAATTACTTTCATCCGACTTTCGCCCATAGATACTTTTGAAACGGTATTACCGTAATTCAACCTTTCAAAGTATATCAAACTCAATTTCACATAGCATCCAAAAGGGCCCAGTGCCACTATGCACTCATAGGGTGTATAATGAATTACAGGGTCCCTCATCTGTTGCTGGTATGTTAATAGACAACATAGCTGTTGCCGTTACTGTTCCTGTTGCTGAGGTCGTTTTTGGCACCGATGCTGAGGTTTCCACTGTTTTGTTGTGTTTGTAGATTGGGTGGCATTAATAGTGACAAAAGAAAACGGGCTCAGACAATTTTTTCTGATTTCTTTCACGATGTAATGACAGTAAAGCAGAAAATTAAGAGAAACTAATTAAGTAATTAATTGATTAATTAAGTGAACACATTTTGTAGGCACCGCTCAGAACACTATTGAGCCATCTGCCTTGACATCTGTTATTATATAATGCCTGTGTAAGGTCCTCTATATAAACATTATCTAATGCCTTATGTAGTATAACATGGCATTATCGACAGGTCTTAGAAAATAGTCTATGCCCAAGTATGAATGTTCTCTCTGAGGCAACCAATCATGCTGACAACCGTAGCAGTCAATTTTCACTAGATAACACACGCACGCACGCACGCATGCACGCACGCACGCACGCACGCACGCACGCACGCACGCACGCACGCACGCACGCACGCACGCACACACACACACACACACATATATATTTATATATATATATATATATATATATATATATATATATATATATATATATATATATATATATATATATATATATATTATATATATATATATATATATATATATATATATATATATATATATATATATATATATATATATATATATATGGGGTGTTGGTATTTAATTAAGTTTATATCATATCATATCAGTTGAGTTTGTTAAGGCACTACTGACTTAAGAGAAGGTAGCCTTCAGAATATGCAAAGCATTTTGGAAGTGTTTAACGTGTCTAAACATACTTCTCTTCTCACTGCTGCCTGGAGGCATAAAGTACCAACCTATGTGGACGTAATGTTACTTAGGGTTGATAGAAACTTTTAGCTAAGGTTCTAGCTCATAAATGTAAACTAGTTTCTCTATTCTATCGATATTCCTAGCTTTACAAACAGTTTCTTCAATATAGGCATCATCTCGATAAACTTTCTAAATGTATTATAGTGCATAAACCCTCAACATTTGGCAGCGTAAAAAGTATGCTAAATTCATCGTGACTACTATAAAAACATTACTTAATCTCTGAAAAGCTTTGTAAAAGTATGGTCTTCCCCAAACTTTTACACCCTTATTTACCCCCCAGGAGTTGGTTGGGCATGCATAAGCTACTCCCCAGAACATCTCTGAACACATCATAATTCTGTTGATTTGCCTACAGCTGTCACGGGACCTTATATCATGCCCCCTCCCCCCAGACCTTAGGTCACGTCCCCTTTCACACATCATTAGGCCAACAATGAGCCAGCTGGCATCTCATAAGCTGACCTAACCCACGACGCTGATATAAGCATCTATGCTGATTAGCATACAGTTGTAACACTGCAAGGCCTTAGACCAAGCCCCTTACCAGAGCAAAAATATAAGCATCTATGCTCATTGACTTGCGGCTGTCATGGGACCTTAGGCCACGCCCCTTTCATTGGTCAATAGGCTGACAATGCGGCAGATGGCAGCTGAATTTCCCTCACTATGATGATATAATCATTTATGCTGATTGGCCTACATCTGTCACGCCCCTTTTTCATGGTTTATTACGCCAACAATATGGCAGATGGTGTCCCATAATTGGGCCTAACACAGGGCGGTGATATAAGCATATATGCCAATTGGCCTACATCTGTCACATGACCTTAGGCCATGCCCATTTTTCATGGGTCATTAGGCCCAGCATCGAGCATAATCTGGCCTAACCAAGGGCGATGAGACACACATATATGCTGATTGGCCTAAAGCTGTCACACCCATTTTTCATGGGTCATTAGTGGCCGATAATGCAGCAAATAGCGTCCCATAATCGGACCTAACCCAGGACGACTATATCAGCATCTATGCTGATGGCATACAGCTGTCACGTGACCTCAGCCACGTCCTCTAATGACTTTGACCCTCATTGCACTCGTCAATCATCAGCACATGGTACTCATTTACATCCCCGAAAACTGGCGAAGATATAGGCAGAGAGCTGATTTGTCGAGAGCTTGGTGTCAGCAATATTTGTACTAGGCCACATCCCCTTTTCCCGCCAGAAATACTCTAAGCTGATTGGTCGAGAGAGAACAAAGGATTTCGCTCTCGACCAATGACTGAAAAATGGGTGTGTGGCTTAATTCAAATATTGATGACGGCATCAAGCTCTCAACCAATCAGAATAGATACATCATCGCCCTTCTACTGAGCTCACGTGATCCTGGTCATGCACCCCTAACACCTTCAGGCCTCATTAAACCTGTCAATCATCGAGCCAACAAAGGATTTACAAGAAAAACGGCAATGAGGGATGGGCGGCGTTTTACTGATTGGTCGAGAGAGGGATGACGTCAACAATATTTGAACTGAACTAGGACACGTCCCCTTTTTACCTGCCAATATCGCTCGAATCTGGTTGGTCGAAAGAGAACAAAGGATTTCTTTCTTGACCAATCAGATTCGAAGATTTTTTGCGGGTGGGTGGGGGTGGCGGGGCCTAATCCAAATATTGATGACGTCACCACTCTCTCGCCCAATCAGGAAAGCCGCCCATCCTGGTGCCTTTCTACGAGTACATACTTTGTATTATTTTCAGCTATTTGTACCGAATATGTTGAAATCACTTTGGAAATAAGTGCATGAATTGCCATGCATGTAGGCTCAAGAGCTTTAGGTGTCGGGCAGCTGAGCCTCAAGGCCCCTGTGTCTCTTTACAATAAACGGATACGTTATTGACTCATTCTATCCTAGGCTACAGGAACTACTAACTCACCTACCAACAATATGCCTATCATAGCTATCCTAATCGATAAGGCAATTGCTCTGTTATCACTTTGATATAGAGCTACTCATATAATACGCACGTGTCGTTTTATTCCCTCTAATGAGCAATTATAATATACAAGATGACTGATCTTCCTTATCAATCGTCATATTTTGCCTAACTAGCGATCGATGACTGTACAGGTCTTTTACCGCTGATATTTCACGCCATCCATGTGCGGTACTAATTGGATACTGCGCTTGACCTCCTGTGGCGCCATATGAAGATTTATATATCTAAAAACAGACATTTGTTTACTGTACAACATAGGAAAATTAACCCTTTAGTAGATAAGGTGGTCAAAAGCGGCTTCTGTAGTGGTGCTGCGAAATGGCCATTTACAGGCCAATCTTTGAAAATTTACCACTGGAATGAGTAGCTCGATAACCTGGCAAAAATAATCCATTGGTCTGCAAATTGTCTTTTTCTCTTAGAGAATCTGAGCGTTAAACTGTTAATAACGCCATATTATTGAGCCGTCTTTGATCAGGCTACCGCTGTGTTGCTCATTGTTTCCATGACTGGTATATAAGACGTACTGCGCGCTTCATATTGTGGCATTTCTTATGCGTTTGAAAGGTATGTGTTCTGAAGTAACCAAGGTACTGTTTATGGGCTTGTTATAACGTCACTGCGCGTGATTCGCAACCCGGAAGTGTGTATTTTGCTTTATTACATCATAAGCCCATATACGTCTGTATTGTGATAATGGACCTTTCCAGAGTAATGACGTCATAATCAGCTAAACGGCGTGTAGGATGACGTCATAATTGCTACGTCATAAATGATTCTATTAGGCCCGTCTTTAACTCTTAATAGTCCGACACGTTGTACAAATTGTATGTCTCTACTATTTAATAAACCTGCTGTTGAATATTTTGAAACTGATTTGACTGGGCGCTGTTGATGCCATAGGCAGCAACAGCACCCAGTCGAATTAGTTTCAAAATATTCAACAGCGTACATGTATAGTTTTCTGGAAGTTGATAGTCAGGAAGTTCAGAGATCGTAAGCCGCTAAGATCACCAGATTAGAATGAGAAACATTTCAGAGTTCTGCTGCCGAGCTGCAATGTTTTAACGAATTGTTGACATCAAGATTCGCCTTAGTTAGTTCGGTAATAAATTTTAGTCGAACCCGCTAGGCTAATTATTTTTAGACCAGTTAGCTGACTGAAAACAGCTTTCCGTCAATCCTTTCTCAAAATAATATGGCAGACAATATATCTGTCACCAGCTAAGATTTTGATAATGATTTCACTGAACATTGTTGCTGCAGCAACCTTCAATCAAATTGTTCTCAAAATAGTCAGCTATGTAGTAACACTTGCTGAAGATATTTCAAGCAACTTGGTTGAAAGTTGTTGCTGACTAAGGCGGCAACAACTTTCTCAAGTTGTTCTCAAAATTGTTTTTCTATTTGTTTCAGCGATAATTCCGAAACATGGCCAGTAACGATATCGTTACCAATACGTCGCAAACGGAACCCCAAGTTCAAGTCCAAGTAGAGATTCCGGTAGCAGTTTATAAGGCACTGCCATTCAGTTTTCACATTGTTGGTGTTACGGCTAATACCCTCTTGCTATTTTATTTGATACAATCTAGGAAATATCGAATCGCGATCTTTACACTGTTCACTAGTCTGGCATTGTGTGACTGGGTTACCTGTTTTATTACAGTGTTTTTTGCGATATTCATTATTCCTGAAGTCATATTTGTTACGTGGGCAAAGGAAGTATGTAAAGCATTAGTATATATTTTTGCGATAAGCTATGAAGCCAGTATTTGCCATTTGATATTTCTGGCTGCCTTGCGTTTCTACCAGCTGGTTTATCCGCTACAGGCGAAGGTTCGTGTCACTACCGGATGGGTGATGAAATGGTGCGGTGCAATGTGGGTACTGTGCGGCGCTATCTCTGTGCCATATCCGGTATATTATACTGTTAGCTCATTTCCAGATGGCAATAGCACGAAGCTTATTTATCATTTCGTTGGAAATTCGGAAGCTAAGGAGATCGCTCTCAGTATATTTGCCCAAGCAATTCCATTGGTGGTTGTTATACTGCTACACGTTATCAAACTATTCAAAGTGGCAAAGGTTTCACAAGTTACAGAGAATGAGAGAAGTTCAAGTTCCAGGAGCGCAAGTTCTAGAACTGTAACACTGTTAATCGCGTGCTTTGTTGCCTCAATGTTACCTCGGTTTTTACACACGTGTTATCACATGGTGCTAGGATTCCCCTATCAATCCTTTCATGTAGCTTTGATTTTATTTAGTACCATGATTACATCCGCTAACAGTATCGTAGATCCATTTTTGTATTTAATCGGATCCAAGGAGATAAGACAGGATATAGGGCAGATGCTGCGTTGTCAACGGTTGAAGAAATACAGGGCAGATGTTGTAAACAGTTGAAAAAACTTATACTTTGACCAGAACCAACGTTATCAGGCCATTTATCTACGCGATGGTGTAGAAAGCAGATTAGACATCGATTTATTAAGGGAGTTACTTAGTAAATCGATGCCTAATCTGCTTTCTACCGAGATGGCAGTATCAACGTAGGCCTGCTGGGATTGTTTCACTTTGCCCCCCGTTTCACTTTGCCCCGGATTCCCCTACATAGGAAAGCTGTTGTATACTTTTAAACTTATTTGACACGCAGCTGTTTTTGACTTAGTTTTATTGTAGTTTCAAAGAATTGAACGTGATACCTCCTGTATAGTAAGGAATGTGTTGTATTGAATTTGGGACCTACATGACGTCACGCACTATTGCCTGAGGAGACAAAATGGCGGCGCTCAGAGTCCGATGATACTAAGGGTATAGTAGTGATATCGAATGGACCTTTCCAGTTTTAGCTATGTCCCGCCCATCTTTAGCTAAGCTCCACCCACACCTCGCTCGTGCTGGGATCGATCGATCTCTGAACTCCCGAACTATCAATTCCCAGAAGACTATACAGGTAAACTGTTGCATATTTTGAAACTAATTTGAGTGGGTGCTGTTGCTCCATATGGCAGCAATAGCGTCCAGTCAAATTAGTTTCAAAATATTCAACAGGATGTTTATGAAATCGTACAATAATACAATTCGTACAACATGTCGGACTATTAAGAGTTATAGAAAGGGCCTAATAGAATCGTTTATGACTTATGATTATGACGTAAATCCTACATGGCGCTTGGCTGAGTATGACGTCATATGACGTCAGCCCATCGATGGATATTCTGGAAAGGTGAATACGCTGGAAAGTAATCTTATGGAATCTAAATAGGCCTACCATAATCTGTCAGCGCAATGCAGCATTTGAGAGGAGATTAGCCTCGCTTTAAGGGGTTGGTTGGAGCTGTGGATTATTGGCACCGTCGATTCAGGGTTATTGATTTTTATACCGATAGCGTATCATAGAACACCACCTTCACGAGCATCAAACGATGGTCATTATAAAAATAATTTAATTCCAACCAATACCAGTATGAACTCCTTAGGATTGAGATCTAATGTTCACCATCTTTGCCTCACTTTTCATATATTTTCCGAAGCCAACGCGATCAACTGAACCACTATCTTTGCCAGGACATATTCACTTGATGGTAATCACATTACTGTATCTGGTCAAGATGTGCCAGTGAAACGTTCTACATATGGTAAATATGAGCTTGTTACGAATGACGTCACTGCGCGTGATTCGCAACCCGGAAGTGTATATTTTACTTTATTACATCATATGTACGTGTTTATGACGTCATAACTTGTTGTTAAACAAAAACATTGGTCAGGTTCGACTCACTAACCATAGTCAGTTTCATGGTTTACTGATCATGCGCAGTTGCTATGCCCAGTCGAACTTGATTTTAGTCGACTATAGTTCGCTGGTACCCGGTTCCCTATTCAATTACTATTGCAGAAAATTTGGAGCCGGGTACCAGTCTCCATTAACCCTTTCTGTCGTCTGTTTTAATAAGCAACGAAAATGGGGTATTTTTGTCCGCTAAGACGTCAAAAAGCGCCCATATGGCATAAAGTGGGAAGGAATATGGAATTGGGAACATTGACATACTTTCATCAAACCTAAGTTATTTAGTGAAATATTTACACTTTTATATGCATTTATTCGTGGCAAGCGTTCGGTGTCCGCCATTTTGAAACTTACGCAAATATCGGACTAACCATCTGAACCGAGGTCGGGTGCTCGGTTGACTATAGTTGACTAGCTAATTAACTATTTGAAGTTCGGCTGGTACTCTAGTTAGCTATAGCTAACCATGGTTAGGAGTCGAACTTGACCATTGTGTATTTAACAATCGAGCTGAACCCGGAAATACGTCATCACTTGATTAACCTCAGAATGGTGTGTGCCGTCACATGACACTATTGCTGTATAATTATCAAGCCCGTCCATATGTATCATATTTAATGGATGAATCTAGTTTTAGCGATGCCCCGCCCATCTGTAGCCAAGCCATGCGTTTCCCGTGTTGGAATCAATCGATCCAAGCACTCCCTGAATCTCAATTTCCAGAAAACTATACACCTACTAACCTGTTGAATAATTTCAAATTATTCAACATCATATTTATTACATAGTAAAGACATGCAATTCGTACACCTTGCTGGACTAGTAAGCATTTATAACGGACTAAATCGCGAAATTCATGACGTAATTGATTATGACGTATTACGATTGATCTATAAACTGGATTCTATCCTTGTGTCTGCTTTCAGAACGAGAGCTATAGATGCTCCTGGTTCAAACCAGGTAACATACCATCGAATGTCATGTGTTCTATAACTTCTATTATCATTTCAATATTACACGTTTATTCTCTATCAGCTATCTATACACCACGTGACTCCCGTGGACCTTTGCTAGTGAGGTCAATGGGCCTTTCCAGTTTTAGCTATGTCCAGCCCAGCTAATCTCCACCCACAATTCGCCCGTGTTGTGATTGATCGATTCCCAAAAACCCTGACTATCAATTTCCAGAAAACTATACAGGTTAACTGTGCAATATTTTGAAACTAATTTAACTGGGTGCTGTTGCTGCGTAGCAGCGCCCACTCAGATTAGTTTCAAAATGTTCAACATAATGTTTATTAAAAAGTAAAGACATACAATTCGTACAACACGTCTTAGTCCGTCTTCAATTATGCCTTCATGACGTACTTGTCTGCGTATTCATGACATCATTGATTATGACGTCATCCTACACGTCACTTAGTCGAGTAGGACGTCATATGGTGGATGGATAAACTGGAAACGCCCATTCGTGCACCAATGGTTGTGAGTTCAGTATCTACTTGTTGAGGCGCAAAAGGATGTGACCGGTCGTGTAGTGAATGAGACTCGTGCAGTCCTGGAGTCGTGGTATGTGAATAATGGACGGATCCATTTCTACCTATGCCCCGTTCTCGTTTATCTAAGCTCTACCCACTTTTGTACGCGTGTTGGAAGCGATGTCAAGCTTTGAAACCTGAAATTTCCAGATTCTAATTCTTAAGGTAAGTATACAGGTATACACGTACTAAGTGGTTGACTATTTTGAAACTAATTTGACTGGGGCAACGGTCAGGCAAATTAGATTCAAAATGTTCAACTGAATTAAATTATAAATTTATCAAAGGCATACAATTCGTACACTACTGGCGGGATTTTTGATGTCCACGACGAAGCTAGATACGTCATTGTGAATGAGAAGCCAGCTAATACGTGACGTTTTGATTATGACATCAGATATTTGATTGGCAGATCGGGTCCCTCCATTATTAACAGGCGAGTTTATAGGAGAAAAGTTTGCTTGTAAGGCTGACTATAATTTACACCGTCTTTTGAGATAAAATATTAGTTCGTGATCAAGACGGCTTGTCTGAAGATTAGATTGTTACACAGTCGCCACTTCAGAGACCAGTCGGGTCCTCGCCCCAATCTATCTCATTAGTGGGAAAGTAAACAGGAAGCCTTCTGCCTGAACGGTTAATACAAATTAAGAATGAGACGTCATAATAGTAGTTAGTGTCTGGTAAAGCTTCGCACTCACTGACCCAACTTCTCTTTCAACAATGGCTCATCCGATCTTAATGAAACTTTGTAGAAGTGATCTATACTATTCAGGGATGTGATTTGCATAACAATAGATTTGGCCATTTTAACTCTCTTTTAACGGTTTTGCACTCAGACTTTTTCATGTTCTTTTGCTTTTTCTCTTTTGGTTAAGGTTTTTAAATCAACTTATTTTTCAACAATAGCTCATCCGATCGATCGCAATGAAACTTTACAGAATTAGTCTCTACTATACAGGGATGCGATCTGCATAATAACAGTTTTCATTTCGGGGCATTTTACTATTTTTCTCATGGTTTTGGACTTTGAACTCTGTACATACAATGTTTTTCTGGTTACAGTTAATTTTTGTTCAACAATGGCTCAGCGATATGAACAAAATTTGACAGCAGTATTATATACTAGGTGTGAGGGGTGGGGGGGGGGCTGGATGCCGTTACTGTCTGCATCATTACCAATTTCATTTTGAGAAATTTCTCCTGCTTTCTCACAGTTTTGGACTTTTAATTTTTTTCATGGTTTTGGGTTACGGTTGTTTATGGATCCTGTAACTCAATTATAGTCATTCTGATTTCAATGAAACTTTGCAGAAGTGTTCTATGCAATACAGGTATATGATCTACATCATTACTGACATGATTTTGGGCAATTTTTATTACTTTTTTCACGGTTTTGAACTTTGAACCTTTTTCATGTTCTTTTAATAGTTTTTTATGGACCACTCATTTTCAACAATGGCTCACCAGATAGCAACACTATTTTACAGAAGTATTATATACTAGTTAGGGTTACTGACTGCCTCATTACTAGACTCATTTTGGGGAAATATTTCGCAGTTTGATAAAAAAGATTCTCCATGTTTGATTGGTACACACGTTTGTTGGTGCCTTACTGAATATGTGTATTACGAAACCATGCCAAGTTTGCTTGGCAATCCACACCATCCATGCCTTTACAGGCGAGACATTGTATGCTTCAGCGTTCTTGTTTGATAAAGGGATTGCTTACAATGGCACTATGGTGATACCTGCTGTATCCATTTCTTTGAGTGGATGATGTCTTCTGACACTTGAGGATCTTTTTTACGGGTGACGGCATCTGTGGTTCACTGACGTGGTTCGTGGTTCATGTGTGTTGGTATTCCGGAAGTGGAAAATTTACTGACGCAGTTCGTCGAACCAGGAACTAAGTTTTAATCTCAGTTTGTTGTTACTAATGGATACTGGTTCATAAATTTCAAACTATTTTTATTTTGCCCAACTGTCAATCAAAGTGTAAATTTTTACAGAGGTATTGCCATTCTGTGACATGATGCCATCAATCACATATGCCTTCCTGGTGGAAACTAGCGCATCCTCGTCATAACGCCAAATGCACTGTGTGATTCATAACTGTAGAATGTCATCCACGTGGTACAGTAACACGAACAAAGACTTTGACGATGCAATCACAGAGTTGAGTGAAATTGTCACCAAATTTAGTACCCAATGTGAAATAATAATGTGAGATGAGTTCAATGCATCCAAATGGCGAGAAGAACCATTACAAGCTCCTAAAACAACTTCCGAAATATCACCAACCGATGATTATCCAAAGAAAGACGTAATTTTCAATGAGAATGGAATACACAGCTTTCAGATTGACTACTTTGTCACTCGGAGTTCCAAGCAGATCATGTACCTGTTACATTGAATCTGGAGTTCCAAGCAGATCATGTACCTGTTACATTGAATCTGGAGTTCCAAGCAGATCATGTGCCTGTTACATTGAATCTGGAGTTCCAAGCAGATCATGTACCTGTTACATTGAATCTGGAGTTCCAAGCAGATCATGTTCCTGTTACATTGAATCTGGAGTTCCAAGCAGATCATGTGCCTGTTACATTGAATCTGGAGTTCCAAGCAGATCATGTACCTGTTATATTGAATCTGGAGTTCCAAGCAGATCATGCACCTGTTATATTGAATCTGGAGTTCCAAGCAGATCATGTACCTGTTACATTGAATCTGGAGTTCCAAGCAGATCATGTGCCTGTTACATTGAATCTGGAGTTCCAAGCAGATCATGTACCTGTTATATTGAATCTGGAGTCCCAGGCAGATCATGTACTTGTTATATTGAATCTGGAGTTCCAAGCAGATCATGTACCTGTTACATTGAATCTGGAGTTCCAAGCAGATCATGTGCCTGTTATATTGAATCTGGAGTTCCAAGCAGATCATGTACCTGTTATATTGAATCTGGAGTTCCAAGCAGATCATGTACCTGTTACATTGAATCTGGAGTTCCAAGCAGATCATGTGCCTGTTATATTGAATCTGGAGTTCCAAGCAGATCATGTACCTGTTATATTGAATCTGGAGTCCCAGGCAGATCATGTACTTGTTATATTGAATCTGGAGTTCCAAGCAGATCATGTACCTGTTACATTGAATCTGGAGTTCCAAGCAGATCATGTGCCTGTTACATTGAATATGGAGTTCCAAGCAGATCATGTACCTGTTACATTGCATCTGGAGTTCCAAGCAGATCATGTATCTGTTACATTGAATCTGGAGTTCCAAGCAGATCATGTGCCTGTTATATTGAATCTGGAGTTCCAAGCAGATCATGTACCTGTTATATTGAATCTGGAGTTCCAAGTAGATCGGGAAAGAGATACAGCAAAGGGTAAGCATGCTGCAACTGTAAAGATCACTAAAGTGTCACTTGGGATCCACACCCAAAGTATCTCGCAAAGTCAAACAGGAAAATGTAAAGGAAGATGAGTACCAGCAACATATACTAGATAATTTGGTGCACCAGGACTTCAGAAATTCTCCTGAACAAGATACAGCAGACGCAACACAACGCCTGGCTGGGACTTTACACACAGCAATCCAGGAAGAATCGATGGATTCCTACCTTGGACAGAAATGAAGGAGACGGGGGAACTTTCAAAGTAGGCCAACTTCAAGTGGCTCGCAGGAGGGGTCCCATAAGACCATGAAAATGTGTTGTGCAAGAGCAGATGTCTGTATGAGAGTAGGCTGAGACAAGTACAGCGTATGATCCATGCTTCCAAGAAGAGAGATGAGTACAAGCAGATAAAGGAGGCCGACATGAATGGACAGAAGTTGTTCTATACGCTGATAAACAAGCAGCGAAGTATAAGAAGTACAGTGACAAGGTAGTTAACAATCTTAGGGGAACGGCTCGCCGACCCAGAGGAAACATGTGAATGTTGGCGGGCACACTTCCATACTTCCAGTAATTGGCTTTGCCAAAAGGAATCCCCAGACTTTGGCGTAGAGTACAAGAGATTCATCAATTATCCAGCAGAGGTTGACCAATAGTGTGGCTCAGACTGTGTCTAGATCTGAAATGGAATGTATGCTATGGGTCTTACAGCAGAACATTTGCAGAAGGCATGGGGGACAGTCATTCAATACATTACCAAGCATACGAACCCATATTTTAGACCAACCACATTCCAGATATTATCGAATAAGGGCGAATAACTGCAGTCCTGAAAAAGGAAGTCTCCTGTCATACCAAACAATTACAATGGTTTCACTATCTTGACAGTTATGTAAAACATATGGCTAGTCAGGGTGAATGAAACCTTGAATAAACATCAATATGACCTACAGAGAGGAGTTCGTGATGGCAGCTTCTGCATAAGCGCATCACTCTCGGTGACAGAAACAATACTAGAAGCCTATGAAATGAAGAAGCCCCTCTACATGGTTTCGCTTGATGCCGAAACAGGTCACCTCTGGAATCTCCTTAGTGAATTATATCAGAAGCCGGATTCAAGAATAAAGTGGGAAGGGCATTTTTCCAGCCCTGTTGAGCTAGCACATGGGGTAAGGCAAGGAGCCATCATTTCCATGCATTGCTATTTGCAGTAAATGAACCCATGTCTAAGGATGGTTCTGAAGGTCAACTGTGGCATGAGAATTGGCTATGCTGATGTTTCAGCGACACGTGCGAATGATGTTATGTATATCACAGACGCACCTTAACTAATACAGATACTCCTAACATTGGAAAGCAATATACATCAAAAGAAAGATGTGTGCATAATGTCAGCGAATGTCCAAGCATGGTATATAATAGAAGAATTGGTAACCCCCAGTTATGGTAGGAAGTTATCCCTAATGATGGTCCACCTAGAATTAACAAGTCAATCAGATTGGAAGGTGAAAATATACCCGCATGTAGAACCCGGTATGCCCTAATGGGGGGGGGGGGCGCGGCCTCCGTGGGAAATGGGCCATCAACCCTATGTTGAGATACAAAATAAGGACTTTGTAGACAAGTCCAAGGCTAACTTATGCGCTGGAGACGTGTTCCATATGTATGACAGATCTCGAACAGCTGGAAAATCTGAGGCATCTTCAAACATTACCAGACAAGTACGCTAGTGTTGTGGTCTATGCTAAGCTAGGTGCAAAGCCAGTCAAGACCACAATAAACAAAAAGGTCACGTCCCTCTAAGACAACATATGGTGGAATCCAAATATAAAGGAGCACCAACTGGCAAGACAGCAAGTTGCAGCTAAGAAGATTGGTTACCTCAACAACCAGCATATGGTGGACGCAGCATGTCTAATATGTGGGAAAGGAAGCAGAAGATCGGCACCATGTGATTGCTAAGGGCGACTTCATATAAAGGTATGTGTCTAGGCTGACTAAGATCCTTTTGACCGTCTATGGGATGCCTGCCGTAACCAAAATGGTCTAAGAGATTCCAATCCTGATCCAGTTAACTCTAGACTGTTCACCAGTTCTGTTGCCTCAGTTGAGCACCACAAAGTCATGAATTGACACCACAGGATTAGTGATCAACGTGTAAAAGTGCACCCGGGACGCTATATACCATCTTCATACGCTGAGATACCAACAGATGAATCTGAGGCAAAGACCACCCGGGTGTCAAGAATTCGTTGTATTTATATCATGAATATCCTGAAATTCTACAGTATTTTTCTGCATATGTGTGGAATACGCCTTGTGTCGCTTATATGAACTGTTTCACAGCAATATTTGTCTGCATTCTAAAGCTTGTTGTGCATATAATATATGTACATAGTCAATGTAAGTATTTATGTCTACACCTACAACTGCTTTGATTGTTGAACGAACTGGATGCGTCCACATTCTAAAACTTTTTCACAGCAATATCCTTGTGCATTATAACGCTTGCTGTGCATATAATATACGTACATAGTCTATGTAGGTATTTATGTTTGCAACTACAACTGCTTTGTTTGTTGAACGAACCTGGCGCATCCCCCATTTTTAAACATTTAGTCGCCTTGACAGAACAGATAGATTTATACACATCTACCAGACTTGTTATCCTGGGTGCGCCTAATGATGAGGCAGGAATTCCTAACAAAACTGAACTTATGGTGGTCCCTTAGAGTCCCATTACGGATATAGACTGGGTCCCGAAACTCTCGACTCGGCTGGTCTCTGAAGGGGAGTCTGTGGAGCAGTCTAAATATTGGTATAAAAGCACATCGGAATATTATGATGTGACGCCATATCCTCATGTAAAGGAATCCCGTTGTCACATGAATTAACTGACTCTCAGCGGGTAAGAGAATATACGTGCATGCGCGCGTGTGTGAGTGTTCGTGTGCGTGTGCGCGTGCGTGCGTGCGTGCGTGCGTGCGTGCGTGTGTGTGTAAACATGACACCCCAGAATACTAAATTCACGCTAACTATACAGCTAAGCTGCTGAAAAGTTCTGCTAATAATTTGACAGGAATCTGTTAGGCAGCAACATCTGCAACCTAATAGTTATTAAATTGCAGATGAGAATTCGAATTCGGCCTTTCGGGTTTCCATTATGGACAGCTTTCACTGCAATAAAATGTACGGTGTTTTTGATAATGACATACGAACAATTATGATTTACCATAAAAGATATATCGACTACACGTCAATATGTGAACAATTATAATCGTGATAGAATATTATCAGATTTATCCTGCTCTTGACCATCAATGTATTGTCAGCTTATGATATTTGACCAATATATTTATTATAAAAAGATGTGTCCATGCACCATTCGTATATAGAGGACGCGCTCAATTATGATCACGGTACAAGTTTGCTCAGATGTTCTTTAAGGCACCATTGGCCCAACGTTCAAATGCTCTCTTTCGCTAAGTATTGAGACACATATAATGAACAGAAATCTTTTCTATCTATATGTATATATGCCATTCGTCCAAGACATGTTTCTCTTGATTACTCAAATGGTGCGATTAGCACGAATGTTGTTTGGCAACATAGAAGAGCGGGTACGCATGCACGCACACATACATACACACAAACACGCACTGCTGATATTGTGCCAGCATACAGTCCATTCACGCAATAAAAGCATATTAATGCAAGGCTTTGTGAACCAAGCCTTTTCAAAGCTGCGGCATAAAGAGCGATTCATTCAGAAATAAGTTTCGGGTTTCTCGGACTACTATTTATTTCAAACCACAACAAAATTTGCTATGCCCATGTAATAATCATTCCGAAATGTATCAATAGAAATGTGGATTACTAATAATATCCACAGGTAATCGTGTGTAAGCAACCATTTAGCGGAGAGACAGAGACAGACAGACAGACAGACAGACAGACAGACAGACAGACAGACAGACAGAGAGAGAGAGAGAGAGAGAGAGAGAGAGAGAGAGAGAGAGAGAGAGAGAGAGAGAGAGAGAGAGAGAGAGAGACACACACCATTAGTTGTGCTTTTATCGTGAGATTCACACAACTGGCAGCGACGTGCGTGCTTTAATTCCTAAAATAAACCAATGATTACCCGAATACAGAGTGATAGAATACATCTCATCTACAAGCGATCCTCAAAACAAAAATCCACGACCAAGACGTAGCATATGGAAGCAATAGCTAGGCAGATGGTAAATCTAAATGTTACATATAATATTCTTTAACACACTGAGTAGATAGTTGTATTTGTGTTTGCATCCCATTAAAAACGCGTTTACACGTGGCAGATATAACTATTTTATAGAATTTCCTTTCACACATCACGATTACTAAAATACCTAGAAAAAAAATCACAGATTGCCAGTCCAAATCTGGAATGAAAAATATTACTTATACAAACTTAAACATCTGTAACCAATGCCACCTTTAATAGGTTATAGCGTGTGTGTACATTTGTAACTTTAATTAGACAGACATTATCATATATAACAGATGCCTCTTAATATTCCTTAATCGTGCATGTCTAGATTGTGCCTAGCTATCTTATGTACGTGTCCATCCAATTACAGGTTAAGCCTTTAACAGACTGCTCATTCTGTCTTTTTACATAAACTATTATGCTGTATAAACAATAACTTTCAATTTGAGTTGGTAATTGTCATAAAATAATGTGTTATATTTGCACTATTTCATAGGCAGTTGGCGTGTATGTAAGATATAACAAAAATGCAGGTTCACGTCGCATTGATATTGTAGATTATTAACTCACTTAAATATTTTCATATACCTCAGCTGATATGCCTTTCCAGAGTACCCACCCACCCATCATATGCCGTCATAATGAGCTTCGTGATGTGTAGAATGACGTCATAATGAATGACGTCATGAATGACGTCGATAAGTACGTCATGAACGCATATTTGAAGACGGGTTATGCGTTGTTGTACAAATTGTTGGCTTTTACTATTTAATAGGCAGCAACAGCACCCAGTCAAATTAGTTACAAAATATTCAACAGCTTCCCTGTATAGTTTTCAGGAAATTGATAGCTAGGGCATTTGGGGATCGATCAATCCCAACACGGCGAGGTGTGGGTGGAGCTTAGCTAGTGATGGGCGGGGCATAGCTAAAATGGAAAGGTCCATTGTTCTATTTGCAATAAGCTTCATACACTTGATTATTTATGTGAATATATCAGATTTATTCGCATATATTTACTGCATATGTTTCCATATTTGAAAAATAATTGTCTCCGCTATATCATTTAACATTTAATGCACAAAACCAGGATAGTTAAACCAAAACATTAAATATCCAGACGCGCGAACAAAGTGGCATGCATAGGCTAGCCATGCGAAGTACATATTGAACAATCAATTTATAATTACAAATTTACAAAATGAGATTTTTGTAGTGAAGGATTGCGTGAAATAGTAGGTTTTAGAACAACAATCGCTTGATCACCAATCTGCTGATCCAGCAACGTAACTGGCATCCGCGTCATCAACAGAGCAGGTAATAGAGTCTTGCTTTTCCTTTCTTTTCTCTTTTCGCCACCACCCACAAGGACAAGCAGTACGTAACGTCTGTGTATGACTGCAACGACGACCCGTGTATGTAGCATTCGTCAAAATAGAAGCGTATGACCCGACTGCAGAGTTTAATACGCTTTCTGTGAATGTACACCTGGACCAGTCAGAAATGAATTCTGCTGTTCACTATGACAATCTTCTATACCTAGAAAGCGGACACAGGGCCAGCAGACGTTTGTCAGCCAATACGCCATCCCAAGGATGAATAGTGTCCTTCCCTTCCCAAGCGTATCTTGTCTAGATTTCAACATTAACGAGTATATAAGAGATTGGGAAGAAGCCCACAGGAGCCGTCACGATGATCACCTCACACCGGATATCTGCATGCCCGGCTATCCGCATAGCGAGCATGCACTGCTTTAAACAAACACTTCTGTAATTCAGTTCGTCCACAATATGGCATCTACGGGCTACAATTGATTGTAATCCTCGCCCCACAAGGTGAAGAGGGTCTTGCGATGCAGTCTGTGTGTGTGTGCGTGCGTGCGTGTGTGCGCGCGCGTGTGTGTGTACATGCGTGCGTGAATGTGTGCGTGTCTGCGTGTGTATGTGTGTCCGAAGCTCAAATGTCTCAAATGCTACTGGTCCGATTCGGCTCAAAGTATAACAAATCAAAGGAATTAGCCGTGAAAGCGGATTTCAGGACTGTGACCATGATCGTGATAAAAGAGTCCAGAGCCAGATTCATCAAATTATCAACATACTGATATCTAGAAACCTACGTGCCCGCTTCGCCTCAAATTTTAAAACTCTACGATTCCAAAACGTTGGGCATGATCAGACAAAATCCGACAAATCTGAGAATAAATTGGGAAGATCTGAAAACTCTTTACATTGTGACAGAAACTGGAAGGCGAGGTTCTGCAATATCTGATTTCTCTTGTTGATGATGATGTATTCAGTTTATAATGAGGTTCGTAACATATTCGGTTTGGCCATAAGAGGAAGCTATCGGGACCATCCCTCTGTCCAACCATTCCAGTTCTCCCATACGTGTTAGGTAAAACACCCATCTATGATCATAAATAGGCACCAGTCTTTGTGTCTTGAATATGTATTGCTATGCCTAAGTCTACATAGTATATGATGTGTCGAAATACCTGGAAAATGTAGCCAATATAAAGTTACGTTCCTTAAAACTGAAAGTGACATCACAAGCTTAGAAATGTACAAACCTTATAGCTACACAAACAGAAGTAAAGCCTCATTTCAGGTCATTTACAATATGACATTTAAGAATGATTATGGAGCATGTTTTCAGGCAAGCACACACACTGTAACATGTTACGTCTGGGCAGTAGAAGAGGTGTCCTGATCTTCTCTCTGTCCGAAAACATACACACTCACACACATCACGCGCGCACACGTACTCACGCGCGCACGCACGCACGCACGCACGCACGCACGCACGCACGCACGCACTCACGCACGCACGCACGCACGCACGCACGCACGCACGCACGCACGCACGCACGCACGCACGCACGCACGCACGCACGCACGCACGCACGCACGCACGCACGCACGCACGCACGCACGCACGCACACACACAATCCCCGCCCCCCCCCCCAAACCGTCGTACGAAAACAGCTAAAGATACTACACATCCTTCACACGTAATAACAGTCAATATTTTTAAGAGAGCAAGATGCCCGCAGTCTGTCGTCAGTCACGAGTAGGATTTTGCTACCGAAAAGTTTAATTCGATAATGGATTGATCTAAGTTACGACAGCCTCCTTCATCGTCATCTGCACTCTAAAGTAACCCTGTCCCGGCCCCAGGGCTCGGCCATTACAGAGTGAAATACATCATGTCCGATAAAGTTGACACTGCACCGCAGCACCCATCCCCAGCTGCAATAAAAACGTCACATTTCACCACAGCGTAGGACTCATCCACAGATAATCAGCCACACGTATCAATCAAATTCACCAACACGACATAAACACAGACACTCAGGTTGACTGTATTCATAATCTCCATACGACGGAATTGTTATTGTAAAAACTGTAACACACATTTTCCGAGCTGTGTTATAATGAATTAAGTTTGGTCTAGGTATGGATGGGACTTGTCCTACCCAGCGAGGATGATGCTTGGCCGTCCACCCACCCGGGAAACACAGTCCACCTTGGCGGAGTTAGTACACTTAATTTCCGCAAGACATGGATATGTTTAAACCAAACGATAATTATGGACAGCTATATTGTCCTAATTTTGATTCAGAACACCATCGTTCTACCGTGTATACAGATCATTAGCGCACGGGCCGATGAAGCGGCATCAAACCTTCGACAGCATAAAATCAGGGAGAATTTCAAATATTCTCTTACCTACATATTCCCGCACACGATCAACATGGGCGAGAGACCATTTATTACAAAAAAGACACCGACGCGTGTAAAAGATCACGCGCATATAGTGACGCTGTTCTGAGGAACAGAATCAAACATATATTTCCGTCTTTTGCATCAATAACGAATAATTATCAGCATGAACACTCCGGCACTATCTAAAGATTGCCTAAGTTTCTGATCAACCACGTGCTTTCACAACAAAGAACCACGTGAGTTTCACTTTTATTTCCAATAAATTGGATCAAAGGCTTTAAACACAAGAGCCGCCCAAAACGGGTATCTACCGCAGCATGATGGAAGAGGCGAGAGGGGTGAGTCGGGGAAATTGACGCTGACGTCACCGCACTCTCCCACACCCCATCGGGCACTCCAGCCTGAAATTAAAACAGGCAAGTTTATAAGCATCCAATCTGTAAAACCGCATCATGCTAATTAAAAGGTGAGCCTCCACAGGAATAAGTAGTTCCGAGTTTTCACGTTGACCAGAGATTTGTTTTCCTGTCGAGTAAAGACGCAAGTGATATACATTTCTTCCTATAATTATAATTACCCCCGTTACACCGGAGGAATAATTTATATGACTCCAGGTTTTAATAAATCAAAACTTTCTATATAGGGCATGACCATATCACCCTAAAACTTCCGGGTGTGGTCATCCACCCTCCTGTGACATCACCAAAAAGTATAAAAGGGAGCGATCGCGCACTGAAACTTCATCTTCCCGTCAAAACTTGACACAAGGGAAGAACAAACATTAGGCTATTTTCGTGTCGCAAACCAAATTCTGCTGTTTTTCTTATTATTAATTTATCACTTCTATTACATATTATTGGCCAGGAAAGTATGAAGAGCTAGGGAAAATTAGATTAGGTTAGGCGTCTGCACCGCAAATAATATGGGGGAATAAGATGTTACTTGCGGAGGACCTTGCCTTGTCCGACAGTTCAGAGAAGTCGGCGCCATCAACATCTGGAAAGAAATATCCATGCTCAGCATTTCAGCTCAATGGACAGCCATGTAAGCGCGCCTTCTCTCGGAATTCGAACTTAATGTTACATGTCAATCGTGTTCATCTTATGCAGAGAGTTTTTTGTGAGGACTGCAAATACCTTTATACAGCAACAAGTTATGGTGTGACCCACGCGTTAACGGATAAACATCATGTGCTCGTAATTACATTACAGCCTGGTGAGCAAAGTGAAGACGTCGAAGTACTAGCCGCTCATTTCGAAAATAGACTGCTGATTAAAGTATTACCTACGCAGAAAATGGCCAAAACGAAACGTACAAAACGGCAACAACCAGACTTCCCGCACTACCGACCAGCAACAACAGCAACCACATCAGCAACACACCATGCGCTAAGTCATTATATCACCACCGCCACCTTCACGACGGAACCAGCAGCACCATCAGCTCTGGCAGCACCTGCAGTTATGATCGCAGCATCACCTGCAATTTCCACTCCGGCAGCACCCGCAGCAATGCCACCGTCCGCCTCACGCACGTCACCAGCATCAGCATCCGCATCCGTAATTGGCCACCCTATTTCAGTGGTTACCACGTCCATGCCAAATCAATCGCTACAAGACATTTCAGATAGATCAACATCTCCATGTAGTCTTATCCATGACGAAGAAATCCGCCTTACGGAAGCCGCACCAAGCATCACTGCATCACGAACTGGCATCATCACGCAACCACGCAGCAGTACACTGATGAATCTGGCCGTACGAAAAATCACAACACCTGATCGTCCTTATGCCGGGAACAAACAAATAGTACATTCACAGGAAATTTGCGCCGTGCCAAGGATGACGCAATTAAACTTCTAAAATCTACAAAGATCCGAAAAATATCAGCCAGCACCGCATACACATCAGCATCAGCATCCGCATAAGCAAAGACATCACCGTTCCACATCAGCAACAACAGTGATGTCTTCAGTCACCTCACCACCGCCACTACGCACATCACCAGTTATAATTTCTGGCACCACTAGCGCCTCCATGGACACTTCCGCACCATCATCTAGCTATAGCATTACAGACATGGCCTTGTTTAGTAGTGATATATCCGCAGCCAAAAATCACCTGCCACATCCCTCCAGTACAAGTCGTGGTACCCAGACTCGCTGGGGAAACTTCGCCGCAGATGTGTGTGGACACTATTGCCGCGAATGCAGCAGGCTGTATCAGAAGTTGTGCGAAACACAGAACATTATTATTATTTTTATTTTTCAAATATTTTTCTAATTATTATATATGTTTAACAATTAAATCCCAGTCCCTAGGCTGACGACGGTCATCCTACAGAGCTGCGCAAACTTCCTTGCATAGCTGTGTCTCACACAAAAATAATCGCCGCAGATTCCTGCATTGTAAACAGCTGAGGCTGCCTGATAAACTAGTCTTTTTACCGTATTATTATTGATATTTTTCTTATTATTTTTAAACCCCTGCGTCAGTATGACGAGGTGGATTTGGGGCAGCGAGAGCTGCTTGTACGGATCCGCACTAACGGTCCGCACTCTGCATCCCCACATATATTAGTGTATTAGTGGATGCACATATATTTAATCTATGTACATAAACGTGCATCCCTTTATTTACCCGGGATGCACTTGTAATTCCATATATAAAAAAAAAAAATATTTATATATATATATATATATATATATATATATATATATATATATATATATATATATATATACAGTATATATATATATATATATATATATATATATATATATATATATATATATATATATATATATATATATATATATGTATATATATATATATATATATATATATATATATATATATATATATATATATATATATATATATATATATATCATTCTTATTGTAAAACTGTATTGTAATTGTGGTCCGTTGGAGCTTGGGTGTTCCCTGCGGAAAAAAATTATCCGCACACATGGGAAGACCCATGCGAGCTATTGTATAGGGTAATTAGTAAAACCATATTAATAAAAGTTGGCACACACCAAGGAATTAAAACAAAACAAAAAAAGAAAAGGCCTGGAAAAATAATTCCAGGTCAAAAATTAAAACTAAAGGTATGCCTCCCTCTCAAACTCTTTTTCACCCTACGTGCTCTTTCTCAGTAACACGCGTCTCACACGTCACTACTCCTCTCAGGCCACATGCCTACCAGGGAGGTCTATAATTACCACCTAGCGTGCTTCTGTGTGCTCGATCCGCGATCATTTGCCACGGATGTCAAACTAGGAGGGAGTGGTGTAGCACGGATCGATCGGACGGGTACCGGCCGCCCCAGCCAAGCTGGGTACGGACCGGCCGTGCCAGATTCGTTCTGAAGCGCGCCCCCAGGGTAGAGCAATAAGCGTATGTAAGCCCTATGCGAGAGGTATTTCGTCAAAAACGACTAAGTCCGTTAGGACGCGTAGTGCGCATGCACGCGCGTCAGAGCTTCTCTGGCGACGAGTGTTGACAGCGGGGGCGAGTGCATGCCTATAGTGTACCGGGTAGGTACTCCTAAATGCTTATAATTTATGTGTCCTCGGTGTGCTTGGTACCGATTAGGACCAGAATTGAACGAGCTTTCCAAAACTGTAAAGCATTTTAAAATCGCCCCAGAAATGGCTGAGTTATCGTCGAAGCTCCCAGTTAAATTATACTTGTAATATTGCTATAGCGTTGTAATCGCGTATTTATACATAGCTAAATAGATAGTGTTTTATACACGTGATTACCACGTCGCTACTATAGCATCACGCTGATTGGCTGGCGCTTGGCTGCTGATTGGTTGAGAAGCCCAGCTCTGACGTCACAGCGAGTATAAAAGGGGTGAAAAATCGAGAATCAGGGGCATCATCGGCATGAAAGCTGACCCGCCAAGAACTGACTGGAGGTACGGACTAGACGAGTGGACCGGAACAACTGCAGAGAACCAGATACAGCACATCCCATGTGGTTCCTTGCAGCTTTCAGCTCACCCATATGTAAAATCAGTTCTCGGACTTTCCGCATTACGCCAATTTTGGATGCTCCCGGAAGGCCATCCGGGAGCAAAATAATTAAAGTTATGTTTCCCGCATTCTAACTACTTCAAGTGGAACTTCTGCGGAAAGGGCCCTTGTGGCCCAGGATGTCAATTCTAAATGATTCTTGGTGGACGACTCGCCGGATCTGCCAACCACACTGAAATGTGGACAACTAATCTCTGCCATGCATGTCGTGTGTGTTTAATTAACTTTTGGCCACAGTCTGGTGGAACTAGGTGTGCTGTAAGAGCTATGCGACGCATCCCACACCATGTGCTAGTTTATGTAACTGCTTTAACCGTATAGCCCATTACCGAAAACTTTAACTTTATTACTTCTGTCTCCGGATGGAGATCTTTCTCACCTCCATATAAATTATTTTATATTAGTTACAGAGACTATCTAATAGACATTTATTCACTGCTCTGTTTTACTGTCCTGATATCGCACCGTGTCTACCTTTGGAGTCAGCCTGCGGAGATCTGCCTGTGGAGATCAGCATGTGGAGACCTACCTGTGGAAACCAGCTGTGGAGGACTGCATGCAGAAAAACGTCCAGCCTCAGAGAACATGTCGACTCACGCTACAAATATGTTAGCGCCTCAATTTCAGTAACACATAGTGGCCTGTTCTGTCAAGTGGCTATTAGCTACTCAAGTAACTATACATGGTATATTTAATTATTGTTTAATTTCCGTATATGGTGCTGATGACTAATAGGTACCGTTCCGGTCTTAAGACTGCAAGTTATAACTTCTTTCTTACTTTTCATATTATCCTTATTTACTGTGGGTGCTTTTTTGTAGAAAACGTAGGACCGCAGTACACTGGAAAATATTAACAGCAACATTATATCCGCATCACTTATTCCCGCCATCAACAATTTTTCACTGAGGTCGCTGACTGTGCTCTAATTACTTGAGCCTGGCATGTTACTGACTGACCTTACTATTCAGCTCGGCAGGATAGGTCAAAGTGGTTAGGGACAATTTCTTCGTTAGGAGACATATAGTGTATGACTCTTTTCCGGTTGTTGCGGTAATGTAGCCCTGCACTCCGGCAAGGTTGTGTAAAATTGGCCAAGTGACCTATAGGGCCTCTTATATATATAAAGTTATTGTCTCTTTCCCCGAATCACTAGCCGTATGGCTCATTAATTGTTTGGGCGTCCCATCCGCATGTTGATCTGATCTCACCATGGGAAACTAGGCTGATTTACACGCATCTCCCCCATCTCTTCGGATGCTTGTTAGCTAGATAACCCCGCCAAAGAAGGAAAGCACTGCGAAAACATAGTTATAATTATGAAGTGATAGTTTATTTACCTGCCCGCAGTGCATATCTGGGTGCATTGGAACTTAATCCTAATGACAGGTCAAAAGTTAGATCCGTAGGAATCAGTGACTGACAGTGGCGCATCTCCATCCAACTCATTGCAATGTCTGGGTGAGATCTTGGAATCCGCCACGCCCTCATGGGAAGGACGCTCGTGATGGATATTCATCTCTCTACCAGCACCTTAACAAAGTGTCAGTGATCAAACTTGCTTGTGTGAAATGTAGCCATCGTCCGGTGATGTTTTATGTGGTTGTGGAGCAAGACAGCCAGATTTTCATCGAGTTCGGATGTGTTGCAAAGTAGCATGTACACACACTGCCCTTGGAGGTAGATGCTCTTTCAAGCAATCTGCGGAAAGCTAGGCGTCTGCGCCCATTGGACGGCTGTATCCAACGATAGGTAGAGATTCCTGCCACGTGCGGCCAAAACTAGTTTTTGTTTCTAACACCTAAATGGTAGGTTAGGCATAGCGGAAGGCCCGCACAAATAAAAGCGGTGGCACCTACCAATACAGTATCTTGGAATGACATAAGATGGTGACTTGTGGATCCTTCGGGAGTTGCTCGTTCCATCTTCACGTAAACCAGCACGCATCACCTTACTTATATTTTCATTCAGCTGGTCTTTTTCCGCAGCATTTTTCTGTTGAACAAAAGAGTGGCCCTTTTTGCCCGCTCTTTTTCTCCGCTTCGGCATCGAAGGCATTTTCCTGTGATGGAGGCCCACATGAGGCACTTGCCTCTTGCAGTGGCGAGACATCCTGGACAGAGGCCCGCACATGGTATCTACCTCTCGCACCATCATGGAAACATCCAGTGACGGAGGCCTGCGTGAGGCACTTTCCTCTCGCAGCATCATGATTCTCTTTACTTGGGTTGGGGTTATAGTAACTTATATTAAGTTAATCAGTGATCTCGCGTTGCGGATGCTTCCCTTGCGGGGATACCTCTGGCGATTCAAGGATCTGTGTGGTACCTCCAGCAACACCACGTGGAAAGGACACCAGCTAGCTCTAAGTTAATCTGTGATCTCGCGTTGCGGATGCTTCCCTTGCGGGGATACCTCTGGCGATTCAAGGATCTGTGTGGTACCTCCAGCAACACCACGTGGAAAGGACACCAGCTAGCTCTATGTTGTGTATTATTGTATGCTCATTTACTGTCAAACGATTCACCTTGTTTGTATAGTGTTATTTATATATTTGATATATTATTCCAAATTGTTGTTTCTTTAAATTAGTATGGATAGACACACTGGTGATACAAATAGTTGGGATCACACCATGTGGTTTAATCTCAGTGGCAATGGTCGCACAGCCCCACTGGAAATAATGTGTTCCACCGGCCTTAGGAGCCGGTCTTTGTACTTCGTGGAGCGATGTCACACGGGATCCAGAACACCGAGATCCACAGCTAACCAGCCACCCCATTCGTCATGCACTTGCAGCATGGCTGTTATTTGATACCGGAACAGCCCGATGGTCCCCTGTGAACTTTACAGTTCTCAATCATCAGATGAGGATTTGCTACGAGCTTCTTCTTATAATGCCTTGGTCCAGAAACTGTTGATATATCTATGGATTCTTGCACTCCAATCTGCTTTTTCCACAGGTGTATCGATGATGCACAATGGACTGCTAAGGTCATAAATATGAAACAAGGTTGCAACCATACAAAACCAGCGCCTTTCTGTTGGACGATTGTGTAGCCCGCGGGGGTTCGTCGGGTTGCTCCGGTACGAAATGCCTGCCCGTCGCGCCACACGTGCATGATGAATGAGGGGGCTGGCTAGCTCCGAGTCTCAGGGTTCCGAATCCTGCATGACGTCGCTCAGCGAAATACATAGACCAGCTCCTAAGGCCGGTGTAACTCTAACAGCTAATGTACTTTGCACGTGGGGTCGCCGGGGGTACCATACAGATTCATAAATCCGCAGAGGTATCCCCGCAAGGGAAGCATCCGCACAACGAGGTCACTGATTAACTTAATATAAGCTATTATACCTTCATGATACAGATAAAAAGATTCCTGATGTTGTGAGAGGGAAGTGCCTCGCCTGGGCCTCTGTCACCTAGAGGACGGTATGATGGTGTGAGAGGTAGTAGCCTCACGTGGGCCTCCGTCACAGGAAAATGCCTTTGACACCGAAGCGGAGGAAAAGAGCCGGCAAAAAGAGACACTCTTTTGTTCAACAAAAATGCTAGGGAAAAAGACCATCCTAGTGAAAATATAATTAACGTGATGCATTATGGTTTACGTGAAGACGGAGCAAGCGATTCCCGAGGGATTCACAAGTTCACATCTTATGTTATTCTAAGATACTGTATTGGTAGATGCCGCTTTGTTTATGTGAGCCTTATGCCATTCCTATCCTACCAGTTAGGTGTTGGAAACAAGAACTAGTATTGGCCGCAAGTGGCAGAGATTCCTACCTATCATTAGATATGACTATCTCACTGGTGCAGATGCCCCACTTCCCGTAGGTCACCTGGGAAAGCATCTACCTCCATGGATAGCATGCACAGATGTTACTTTGCAACACATCTGAACTGGGTGAGAATCCAGATGCCCTGCTTTGTAACCACATAAAACATCACTGGACGATGGCTACATTTTACACAAGCAATTTTAATGACTAACACATCATTACGGTGGGGGCCGAGAGACGTATATCCACTGCGAGTGTCCTTCCCGTGAGGGCATGGCAGATTCCAAGATCTTGCCCAGACACTACAGTGAGGTGGGTGGAGATGCGTGTCTCGTCCGTCACCAATCTTATGGATCTAACTATTGACCTGGCATTATGTTTATATTCCAATATGCCCAATATGCACTGCGGGCCGGGAATAAAATATCATACTATAATAATAATAATAATAATAATAACAACATGTTTTCGCAGTGCTTTCCTTCTTTGGCAAAGTGTCTAACTCCCGATATTGCACGAGTTCTTATACATGCGTCTTGCTTTTGTCTGTAGATAGGTATTTCTCAGCCGATGTTGATTCGTGGCTGGAATACAGGTAAGAGAATTTTTTTAATTTTCTTTTTAATTATACTGTCGAAGTTTTGATGCTGCTTTACCGGCCTGTGCACTGGTAATTTATACACACGGTAGAATGATGGTGTTCTTAATCAAAAATACGACAATAAAACTATGTAACTTGTTGTGTGGTTTAAACAGCTCCAGTTCTTGCGGTAATCAAAGTTGCTGATCCCGCCAAGAAGGTCTGTGTTTCCTGAGTGGGTGGGCTGCCAAGCATCCTCCTCTATGGGTAGGACTAGTCTCATCCCTACCCTGACCAGACATATTAATATAATTACACTACAGCTCGGAAACAATGCGTGAACACAGTTTTACAATTTAACAATACTGTCGTATGGAGATTGTGAATACAGTCAAATAGAGTGTCTGTGTTTCTGTCATGATGGTGAATTTGATTGATACGCGTGGCTGGTTATCTGTGGATGATTCTTGCGCTGTGCTGAAAATGTGACATTTTTATTGCAGCTAGGTGCGGGAGGGGTTGCTGCGGTGCAGTGTCAACTTTATCCGACATGTAGTATTTCGCTCTGTAATGGCCGAGCCCGTGGGTGGGACAGAGTTACTTTAGAACATGGATGATGATTAAGGATGCTGTCGTAACATTGATCAATCCATTATCGAATTCAACTTTTCGGTGGTAAAAACCTACTCGTGACTGATGACAGACTGCGGGCATCTTGCTCTCTTAATAATATTGACTGTTATTACGTTTGAATGATGTGTAATATTTTTAGCTGTTTCTGTACGACGTTTCCGGGGCAGGGAGGTGGGGTGGGGCAAGGGGTTGGTGGAGTTTCCCCATAGCGCATACTGTAGATGGCTGCGGTGTAATCCTCCTGTCTCTCCACAACTGGACAAGCAGTGTTTGCAGGAGAATGTTGGCTGGTGTTGATGATGATCGTGTCTTGTTGTAGGGAGATTCTGGCTGCTGTATGATGCTGTTGTAGTGCGTTGTGGGCGTATTCCAGGTTTCCATGCTGGTGAATGCCGAGTCTGTTGTTATTGTGGGAAGTCGGGTTTGCGGGAGGTAATAATCATCCCGCATCTGTGCGGATGGAATGTTGTGCGAATTTGTGTCTCTAATTTTTATAATTAAAAACGCTAGGTGCTGCTATATGATGGTGTTGTCATCCTTAGAGTAACCGAGGATGTATGTGATGTTCGCGCAATGATGAATTGATGTATCCAGTCTTGTGGGCAAATGTGTTCTGTATGTGACTGGTGTTCTGTCTGCGATGCGATGTCCTTACTGCTCACGGGGTGGGGGAGGGGGGTTGGAATGGTGGACCGAATGGATAGGGTGGCCCTTGGAAATGGGAGGGTGGTCATCTCCCATTACACAACGCTTGGAGTTTTTAGGTACCGGGAAAATTCGAGCCGAGAGTCTGCTGAACAGGCTGCTTCCCTGCCCACCACGGGGGATTTGGTTGGTCTGTGCGGCGCAGGATGCCACCTCCTCTGTAGCGTCAGTCTCTCTCATATCCCAAGAGTGATGGTCAACAGATGACGAGTGGAGTGTGAAATAGACTGGGTCGATGATGTCCGAACTTGGTGTGTAGATGATGGACGCGAGTTGGATTTGGGGCATTGGTGTGACTGCGGGTGAGGGTGTCACTTGGATGGAGTGTAGTCTCGTGATTTCGGGGCATGGTCGGGTACACCAAATTGTACGGTTCTGCTGTTCTAAACATGCCAAGGCCTCATCTGGCCTCTTCACTTCCATGCTATACATTATGTGTTCCACCTCACAGGAAGCATGGCTTAGGTCCGCCTCAGCTTCTGCTTGTAGTAACTCTATAATGGGGGTATAGCATGAAGTGGGTGATAATGGGGAGAGGTCGGAGGAACAACTTTTCCATCGGCCCCTTTAGACAAAGCAAATGAGAAAGTCTTCAGATATGACTTCCCAGATCGAGTAGACCCATGCTGAGGAGGGAGGGAACGAGTATGTATCTCGTCATTGCCCTCAGTGTCAGCCGCTCGTTCACCGAACTTCTGGCTTGGTAGAAGAAGGATCGAACTGGCACCGCAGTGCTCTGCGCTAACATTGGGAATACTAGTTTCCGGAGATACTTCTGTCTGGGTACCTGTGTCGCAGGGATCACCCAGCCCGAGCTCTGGTACAGGGTCATCGCTGACACAAGGTTTTAGTTGATCGAAGTGGATGACTGAGGTCAGGCCATCCAAAGCACGGATATGGTAGATCACGTGCAATGTCTTACCTACTATCACATAGGGGCCTTTTCATTGGTAACTCAGTTTACTCGGCACATTTGTAGATCATCGCGAATCGTGAACCCAAACCATCTTTCCTGCTTCATATGGATCCCCATGCACCCTCCAGTCGTGCCATGTCTTTTGCCACTGGTGTGCAGTGGATAGTGTTGCTCTCACTAACTCATGGGTCTGTTCTATCCACTGCCGCATGAGTTCGACGTAGAGAGATGGTGAATTTTTCTCCCCTGGAATCTGGGGCATGGCCAGATCCAGGGGCAAGGCTAATTCACGGCCTAACATTAACTGAGCAGCAGTGTAACCCGTGCTGGAATGTACGGAAGTGCCGTAAGCCATGAGCACATACGGGAGTCATAGATCCTATCTCGACAATCAGGGTATGTTTTCTTTGTCAACATTTCCGCTAAGGTTCTGTTGAAACGGTCCGCCATGCCCTCACCACGGGGTTGATAAGGTGTTGTTCTAGTCTTGGCGATATGAAACAATGTGCAGAGCTCGATGATCAGCTGGCTCTCAAAATTACTTCCTTGATCAGAGTGTAGCTCACAGGGCTTTCCAAAACGGCAGAACACATTGCTTACCAGGACCACTGCCACTGTGGATACCTCTTGGTCTGGTAAAGCAAATGCTTCTACCCACTTCGTAAAGCAATCTTGTAATACGAGGATGTACTTATTTCCTTCATCCGTCGTATTCAAGGGTCCGAGCACATCATAGCAACTCACTCCCATGGTGCACCAACAATCTTAATTTGAAGAGGTGTAGAGTGGTGCTGGCCAACAGCACGTCTTTGGCTAGAATTGTATCATGATAACATTCCGGGATTACCAGATGGTTGTTGAAGTAAAGAACGTTGTTATGCATATGGCATTCTTCAAACCGCTGGTAGTAGTATTTTGCCATGGCGGATAAAGGAGTGACAGTTTCCCGAGGAGGTTGTACCCACTCCTGGATCCATGCATATATATGTTTGCGCATCTGTTGCTTGGTCGTGTGTGATTTTCTCCAGATTCCACCCTGCGCACTGCAATTCGAGGAACTCCGGAGATGGCTGTGATGCATGTGTCATGGTTGCAGCTTATTCGTGTTCATCCTCGAGTCCAATTCTGCTGAAGGCGTCGGCATTTCCATGTAGTTTGCCAGGACAGTGAACAACGTTAAAGTTATAGGCCTGCAGGGATTCCTGCCATCTCGCTACCTGGCCCTCCGGGTTCTTAAGGTTTCTGAGCCAGCATAGTGAGGCATGGTCTGTACAGAGAGTAAATTGGCGGCTGTACAGAATGTGTTTATAATACTTGACAAAATGGACTGCTGCAAGTAGTTCTCGCTTCATGGTCGCGTACCTTCTTTCTGTTTTATTTAGTGTACATGAGTCATAACCCAGTAACTGCTCTGTTCCATCCTCTGTGACCTGAGATAGAACTGTGCCAATAGCGTAAGCTAGATGAAATCAAGGTTATGGTTAGGATGAGCAAGAATCGGGCGGTCGTCAAGAGTTCCTTCAACGCCCTGAAGGAGCCTTCACACTCACTCATCCACTCAAATGATCGATCCTTTTCGGTGATCTTGAAAAGGGGAGATGCAATCTTGCTGAAATGACTGATGTATCGGCGATTGTACTGGCAGATACCGAGAAAGCTCCGAGTTTCAGTGACTGAAGAGGCCATTTGCCACTCTGCTACTCCCCTTGTTTTTGACGGCTGAGTAGCCGCTCCATCACCGGATATGACGTGTCCCAGGAGCTCGACACTCTGTCTGAAGAGATGACATTTCTTGGGCTTGAGCTTTAAATTGGCCGTGCGGAATCGTGAGAGGCATGGTATCCAAGTTTGTTAGTGTTTTCTCAAACGAAGACCCAAAGACTATTACGTCGTCAATGTAACACAGACAGATCTCCTATTGCAGGGTGGTTAATACCTGCTCAGTGAGACATTCGAATGTTCAGGGTGCATTGCACAAGCCATAGGGCATCTTGCGGAATTGGAAAAGACCATCCCTACATACGAATGTGGTCTTCATTAAACTTTCCAGGCCTAGTATAGTAATAAAGAAATAATTAAATGAGCAGAATTTAGCTTTCGACACGAAAGTAGCCTAGTGCTGTGTTCTTCCCTGGTGTCGAGTTTTGATGGGAAGGTGAAGTTTCAGTGCGCGATTCTCCTTTTTATATGATTTAGTGACGTCACAGGAGGGTGGATGACCACACCCGAAAGTTTATGGGTGATTAGGTCATGCCCTATATGGAAAGTTTTGAATTATGGATTCCTGTAGTCACATAAATTATTTCTCCCATATAAAAGGACTATTTTTAATTATAGGGCGAATGGCCACTGAACTTCGTCTTTATTCTGTGAAAATATAAGTTTCTGATCAACACAAAAACTAGGAACTACTTATTCCCGTTGAAGCTCACCTTTTAATTCTGGTGAAGTGGTTTTTTAGATTGTATGCTTATAAACCTGCCTCTTTTAATTTTAGGCTCGAGCACCCGGTGGGGTGTGAGAGAGCGTGGTGACGTCAGCGGCAATTGCCCCGACTCACCCCTCTCCACTCCTCCATCACACTGTGGTAGTCACATTTTTGGGTGGCTCATTTGTTTAAAGCGTTTGATCCAATTTACTGGAAATAGAGGTGAAAGTCACGTGGCTCTTGAAAACATGTGGTTGATCGGATACTTAGATATTGTTTATGTTAATGGCCAAGTGATGCTGCTGATGTATATTCATTGTAGATGCGGGAAATGGAAATATATGTTTTACTGTTGGTCCTTTCTGAAATAGTGTCCCTATATTGCGCGAGTTCTTATACATGTGACTTGCTTGTCTGTAAATAGGTAGTTCTCAGCCTGTATCGATTATTGGCTGGAACGCAGGTAAGAGAATTTTTTTAATTCTCTTTGTAATTATACTGTCAGAGTTTTGATGCTGCTTTACTGGCACGTGCGCTAGTGATTTGTATACACGGTAGAACAGTTGTGTTCTTAATCAAAAATACAACAGTAAAGCTGTAGGTAATTTGTTGCATGGTTTAAACAGTTCTATTCTTGCGGTGAATCAAAGTTCCTGATCCCGCCATGATATCTGTGTTTCCCAAGTTGGTGGGCTGCCATGCATCCTCCTCTATGAGTAGGACTAGCCTCATCCCTACCCTGACCAGACATATTAATATAATTACACTACAGCTCGGAAGTATGGGTGACCACAGTTTACAATCACAATACCGTCGTATGGAGAGTGTGAATACAGTCAACCTGAGTGTCCGTGTTTCTGACATGTTGGTGAATTTGATTGATACTAGTTATCTGTGGATGAGTCTTGCGCTGTAGTGAGAATGTGACATTTTTATTGCAGTAGGGTGCGGGAGTGATTACTGCGGTGTGGTGTCAACTTTATTGGACATGATGTATTTCGCTCTGTAACGGCCGAGCCCATGGGCAGGACAGAGTTAGTTTCGAGCACGGATGACGAAAAAGGTAGCTGTCATAACTTTGATCAATCCATTATCGAATTCACTTTCATTAGCAAAATCCTACTCGTGACTGATGACAGACTGCGGGCATCTTGCTCTCTTAATAATATTGACTGTTATTACGTGTGAATGAAGTGTAGTATCGTTAGCTATTTCCATACGACATTTCTGGGAGGGACAGGGGGTGAGTGGACGTTTCCCCCATAGTGCGTACTGTAGATGGCTGCGGTGCATTCCTTCTATCCGCATAATCAGTTCTCCCGTAACCGGAGAAGGTGTGTGCAGAAGAAATGTTAGCTGGTGTTGCCGATGATAGTGTACTGTTGTAGGGAAAGGTGGGCGTATTCCAGGTTTCCACGCTGGTGAATGTCGAGTCTGTTGTCATTGCGGGAAGTCGGGGTTTGTGGGAGATAATAATTCTCCCGCATCTTGTGCGGATGGATTTGATGCAGAAAGTTTATATGTCTCTAACTGTTCCTAATTAAAACCGTTAGGTGCTGCTAAGCGATGTTGTTGCCGATGACGAATGTCTCTGCTATGCTGAGTATAACCGAGTATGGATGTGATGTGCGCACATCGATGAATTGACGTATCCAGCCCTGAAGGCAAGTGTATTCTGTATGTGACTGGCGTTCTGTCTGTTGTGTGATGTCCTGACTGCTCACGTGGGGGAAGTTGGTGGGCATTGCTGGAGAGGGTTGCCCTTGGGCGGGGGGGGGGGGGGGCGGGCGGGAAGGGGAGGTCGTCATCTCCCATTACGGTTGGTGCCTTGTCATAGTTTTTAGGCACTGGGAAAATTCGAGCCGAGAGTCTGCTGAACAGGCTGCTTCCCGGGTCACCACCGGGTGTTGTTGGTCGGTGTGGTGTGAGATGCCACCTCCTCTGTAGCAGCAGTCTCTCTCATATCTGAAAATTGACGGTCGACAGACGACGAGTGGAGTGTGAAATGGACTGGGCCGGTGATATCCGAACTTGGTGCATAGATGAGGGATGCCAGTTGGATGGGGTGTGTTGGTGCTGTCATTTTCAAGAGTGTGGCTTGGATGGAGATTGGTCTGGCGATTTGGGGGTGTGGTCGGGTATACCGAGTTGTACAGTTCTGTGGTCCCAGATACGGCAAGGCCTCATCTGGCCTCTTCACTTCCATGCTATTAATTACATGTTCCATCCCCCAGAGAGCATGGCTTTTTTTTCAGCCTCAGCTTCCGCTTGTGGTAACTATAATGGGGGGGAGGGGTATAGCATGAAGTGGGTGGGAGTGGGAAGAGTTCGGTGGAACAGCTTTTCCATCCTTCCCCTTGGACAAATGAGAAAGTCATCAAATACGACTTCCCAGATAGAGTAGACCTGTACTGAGGAGGGAGAGGGCGAGTACGTTTCTTGTCATTGTCCTCAGCGTTAGTTTCTCATTCACAGGACTCCTGCCTTGGCAGAAGACGGGCTGAACTGGCACCGCGGTGCTCTGTGCTAACATTGGGAATACTATTTTCCGTAGAAATTTCTGTTTGGGTACCGGTGTTATGGGGAATGCCCAGTCGAGCTCTGGTGCTGGGTCATCGCTGACACATGGTTTAAGCTGATCGAAGTGGATGACTGAGGTCAGGCCATCTGAAGCACGGATATGGTAGGTCACGTCCGACATCTTAGCTACTACCACAGAGTGGCCTTTCAACTGGTAACTCAGTTTCCTTGGCACGTTTGCAGATTGTCGCGAATCGTGTACCCATACCATCCTTCCTGCTTCATATGGATCTCCATGCACTCGCCGGTGTGCAGTGGATAAAGTTTCTCTCACTAACTCATGGGCCTGTTCTATCTGCTGCCGCAAGAGTTAAACGTAGAGAGAAGGTGAATTTTTCTCTCCTGGTATCCGGGGCATAGCCAGATCCAGGGGCAAGGCTAATTCATGGCCGAACATTAACCGAGCAGCGGTATATCCCATGATGGAATGTACTGAAGTGCAGTAAGCCATGAGTACATATGGGAGTCGTAGATCCCAATCTCTACAAGCATGGTGCGTTTCCTTCGTCAACATTTTGGCCAGTGTTCTGTTGAATCGTTTTTCCATCCCGTCACTCCTAGGATGGTATGGTGTCATTCTAGTTTTGATGATATGAAACAATTTGCAGAGCTCGGAGATCAGCTGGCTCTCAAAATTGCTTCCTTGATCGGAGTGTAGCTCATAGGGCATACTGAACCGGCAGAACACATTACTTGCCAGAACCTCCACTACGCTGGATGCCTCTTGGTTTGGCAAAGCAAATGCTTCTACCCACGTCATAAAATAATCTTGTATTACGATGATGTAATTATTTCCATCATCCGTCATATTCAAGGGGCCGAACACATCAATAGCCACTCGCTCCCACTGTGCACCAACGATCTTAATTTGGGGAGGTGCGGAGTGGTGCTGGCCAACAGCGCGCCTTTGACATGGGATACATTTGGCAACCCATGCCTTCACACTATCGGGAATCCCGATCCAGTGGAATCTTTGTTTTATCCATGTCACTGTACTTTCAATGGCTAAGTGCCCGGCATTATCGTGTAGTTGTTGTAGTATGTTGTCCCGATAACTTTCCAGGATTACCAGACGGTTGTTGATGTAGATAAAGTTATTGTTGAACATTCTCCAAACCGCTGGTAGTAGTATTTATCCATTGGGGATTGTGGTGTAACAGATTCCCGGGGAGGACGTACCCCCTCCTGGATCCATGCATATATATGTCGTGTTTGCACGTCTGTTGCTTGTTCGTGTGCGACTTTCTCCGGGTTCCACACTGTGCACCACAATTCGGGGAACTCCGGAGACGGCTGTGTTGATTGTGTCACAGTTGTGGCCTCTTCATGTTCATCTTCCAGCCCGATTCCATGCAATTTGTCGGGACGGTGAACAACGTTAAAGTTATAGGCCTGCAGGGATTCCTGCCATCTCGTTACCTGGACCTCCGGATTTTTAAGGCTTCTGATCCAGCGTAGTGAGGCATGGTCTGTACGGAGTGTAAAGGGGTGGCCGTACAGAGAGTGTTTATAATACTTGACAAAATGTACCACCACAAGTAGTTCCCGTTTCATGGTTGCGTATCCTATTTCTGTTTTATTTAGTGTACATGAACCATAACCCAGTACCTGCTCCATTCCATCCTCTGTGACCTGAGATAGAACCGCGCCAATGGCATAAGCCGACCCGTCAGTGTCTAAGATGAAATCGAGTTTTGGATTAGCATGAGCAAGAATCGGGGCAGTCGTCAATGCCCTGAAGGAACCTTCACACTCATTCGTCCACTTGAATTGTCGATCTTTTTCGGTCATTTTGTAAAGAGGTGAAGCAATCTCACTGAAATGATGGATGTATCGGCGATAGTACTAGCAAAGACTGAGAAAACTCCGAGTTCCTGTGACTGAAGAGGGCGTTGGCCACTCTGCTACTGCCTTTGTTTTTGATGGCTGAGTAGCCACTCCATCACCGAATATGACATGTCCCAGGAACCCGACACTCTGTCTCAAGAGATTCTTTGATTTGAGCTTTAAGTTAGTTCGCCGTGCGGAATCGTGAGAGCACTGTGTCCAAGTTGTTCATTATTTGCTCAAACGTGGGACCAAAGACGATTACGTCGTCGATGTAACACAGACAGATTTCCCATTGCAGGGTGGTTAATACCTGCTCAATGAGTCGCTCGAAAGTTCCAGGAGCATTGCACAAGCTGTAGGGCATCTTGCGGAATTGGAAAAGACCACCCCTACATACGAATGCGGTCTTTTCCATGTCAGCTTCATCCATGGCCACTTGCCAGTAACCACTAGCTAAATCAAGGGTACAAAACCACTCGGCACCGGAGAGGGAACGGATGATCTATTCTTGTTAATGGATATGCATCTTTAATGCTAAGATCATTAAGGCGGTGGTAGTCTATACAAAACCGCAAAGATCCGTCCTTTTTGCCTGCTAGTACAATTGGACTGGCCCAGAGGGATGCTGATGGCTAAATTATTCCGGTCCACAGCTTGTCCTCTACCTGTTGGTATGCCTCCGCTTCCTTATGAATCGGGAGATGTTGAATGGGTTGACAGACGGGTCTGTTGTTTCTGGTGTCGATGGAGTGTCATATTAGATGAGTTTCTCCGAGGTCCATGTCTCCTGATGAAAAACTATCACGAGATTTGTGAAGTAATTTCCGTATATGTAGTTTTTGGGATTGCGTCAATCCAACTGTGGCACACAAATATAAGTCATGTAGATGTTCGGGCAAATCATCAGACGTTGTTGTTGTTGTGTTTGCGGTGGGGGCTGTTTCCAGTGATATCACAACAGATGCCTGGTTCGAGTGTTATTGAGTCCGCAGTGCCATTGAATACGCTAAACGGTATGTGATTCTTGTTGGCAGTGTCTACGATGATGCGGGGACTGGCTCATTGTGAGGCGAGCATGTATTCAGGGTCGGGTTCCAACATGGTGGTGTGAGTGTTGCTTCCTAATTGTGGTGCAGTGGCCCACAAGATCCTTAAATGTCTTGGCTCAACTGTGGCATTTGTTGCTAATATCACCACGCACGTATCGTATAGCGATGATTCCAGTCCAGGCGTATCCGTTGGCCATGTATGTCTAGCTCCTGTTGTTTAAAATGTATGATGGCCTCACTGGCACTGAGGAAATCATAACCAATCAAGGCATCATTTTGGATTGAGGCGACAAAAACTCGCTGAATGAATTGCATCTCCTCTATCTGTATTACGAGGTTTAGTACACCAGCCACGGGTACATCGGCTCCCATAGCTGTCTGCAAAAAGATATTTGTAGGTCTAAGGGCTAGCTTTTTATGAGGTGGGATGCTCTCATATAAGCGCTTGTTAAAGACGGCGATGGAAGCTCCACTGTTCACAGTGGCACTGGTGGAAATTCCGCTAAACAGAGATGCACACTTGTATATCACTTTGTGGTGGATCTGCGGAAGAGTTTCCAATGATACCGTCTGTGATAATGCTCATGGAACGGAATCATTCTGTATATAGTCGGCTTGTTTCTCGATAGCTTCCTTGAGTGTGGTTGATGGTTGAGTGAGGAAAGGGCCAGTCCGTTGTTGCCGCTGCTGTGAGTGCTGAGGTGAAGACGGAGCTGGTGGTAGCAGTGGTGATGGTGTTGGTGCTGTTTCTGTGTAGGCTGAGTTAGTGTAGACAGTGGTGCGCATAGGATTCTCACAATCACGGATAAGCGCAACCTGGGCGAGCCACTTCTTACAATGCATCATTGGATGTTTAGTCGATGCACAGAAGAAACAGTGTCGCCGTGGAATTCGTTCGTATTTGCTGCAGCGCCTTCGTTTATGGATCCATGATGCAGATTGTATGGTGTCGCCTGAATCACTGCTGTTAGTGGATGCAGGAGATGATGCTGTATGAGGAGGTTTATTTTATACGACCAAAGGACACCGAGAATCCAATGACTTGGTGGCGGGACATGGTGCTTGCAGAAACGTTTTCTCAGCGGAGGTGCTACAACCTACCACTGCTGTTTTAAAAAGGAAAGAGGGTTGAGTGGATACGGAAAGTATTGGATCACTTTTTCCGATGAGGGAAAATGGCAGTGCTGCGGATGAAGGGTGCATCGTATACACCATCATAGGAGAAGCCGGGTGCGTGTGAGTGTAGGATGTTGTAGGTATATGTTGACGAGTATGTGTGGCTGCCTGACGTAGTTGTTCAGAGGCTGCAGTTGAGCTTGGTTGTAGGGATGGGCACCAAAGTGAATCTGTAATCGGTGCCCATGCTAGTTTGAAAGATTCTCAGGCTGCAGGGTCCATTGGGTAGCGGTTGGAGTAGTAGATTGAGGGCGGTTCGGACATCACCCCTTCCAGTGGCCTGGCTGACCACATCCAAAGCACATGTTTGGTGGCGGGACTGATGACGAGGTGACTTGAGGTGTAGTGGTGGACTGTGTTGCAACTATGGTGCTGAGTGTTGTTATGAGATTGGTGAGTGCGGAGATCTGTTTTGTTATCTCTTCTAATCTGTCGTGCATGTTTTGGTGATTGTTGTTGTTGTGCTGGTTACCGTGTCCTGGGGCATTGCAGAAGAAACCGTGACTGGGGTTTTCTGACTGTGCATGTTGTTCATTGTTGGTGGAGTTTGCGGATGTAGTGTTAGATTCGGTTGTAGTTGCAACATTAACATCATTCATTTCATTGATGGGGTGAAGATGGCTGCGATTATTCTTCTCCCACTCCAAGAAGTTCTCGATCTGAACTGCAGCAGCCGTTAGTTGCTGAAGGCTGCCATGCTCCATGAGAAACAGTTTTTCCTTTAGAGCTGGCTCCGGCAATGTTTCCTCCGGGTGTCGACATAGATTTTTCAGTTGAAGCTGACTTGTCTCTCCGAGGGCTGTGTCGCCGAATCTTTCCGACAACGCATTCTCCAGTTCGGTGTAGGATGGTGTGTAGTCTGTGCCTAAGTCTGCTAGAACTTGCAGAGCTTTTCCGGACAACTTTACGGCTAAATACTCTCCCATCTGTTGGTTACTCCACCGGTTTGTCCTACTTATTATTTCAAACTGCACTTTATAATTAGCCCAATCAGTCTCTCCACTAAATTCGGTGGGGTGGTGGGGGAGTAATGATCCGGTCATGTGCCCGTGGAGAAGTAATTGGTGCGAAACCTGGTGGTGGTGCTGGTGAAGCTGATGAGAACGCGGATGTTGGTCGGCATGGAGGTGGTGGTGGGCGTGTGGCTCGTTGATGTCACTGATGATGCTGACGTGTCCATGAAGGTGACTCTCGTCGATGATGTGTGGCATGGTACGTGGTTTTTGCCGAATACCACCCTGATGTGGGTCCATAGACAGGTGTAGGTCTATAGACTGGTGGAGGCGTGTTGTGTAGACGACGCAGATGTTCCTGATGCTGTGAGACGTATTCCTCATACGGAGGCGGTGCAGGTGACTGATGCGGATGATGTGTGTGATGTGTAGGTCATCTGATGTATTGCTGAAAGGGTGTAGCCATATCCTCCGATTGGTATCGCGATCCTGTTTGATAGTACGGAGATGATGCATGAAAAGGAGGTGATACGGGATATAGTACATGAGCATCCGGCCACTGATCACCCATTGATGACGTAGGTGAACATAATGGTCATGAAGGTTGTGGTTGCCCCCATGGGGGTCTTTGATGCGGTCGTCTGCGATCCAGCATAGATGGTGGTAGCCTATCATGGAGATCTGATAATGTGATGTATTGAGTTCCCGCCTGCATGGCATCGCGGAATGTCCCCTCCCTGATCAGTGAGAACTCGTGTTGGGGTGGTGCTGGTCATTCCGCACCATTCCACACCATGTAAGTTTGTGACATTGTCGGTGAGCAGGCGAGCTGTACATCCATGATCTGAAGCAACTTCTAAATCTAGGGAATACTGACTATCTGATGAAGGATGCTACAACTCGTGGTTGGTGAATGTTGGCGTGGGTTCGCTTCTCATTCGCGCCCCACATCAGGCACCACTTGTAGCTCATGGGGGTACGTGCTGGTCTGCCAAGTGATGTCTGCCCATCGCACCATAAGAGCACTGGGACAGCTGGTTATCTGCGGATCTCGGGGTTACGGATCCCATATGATGTCTCTCCGCAGTGTACAAAGACCGACTTCTAGAGCCAGTGGAACAATGATGTTCCAGTGGGGCTGTGCGACAATTGCCGCCGAGATTGAACCACACGGTGTCGTCCCAGCTGTTTGTGTGACTGGTGTGTCTATTCATACTAATTTAGAGAGTGAACAATTTGAAATAATAATGCTAAAGATATAAATAAATACTATACAAACAAGACGATCGTTTGACAGTAAGTGAGCATACAATAATACAAAATATAGAGCTAGCTGGTGTTCTTTGCACATGGTTTCACCGGAGGTACCACACATATCCTTGAATCTGCAGAGGTATCCCCGCAAGGGAAGCATCTGCACCGACTTCACGGAGTAACTTAATATAAGCTATTATACCCCTAACACACATGAAGTGAATCTTGTTGCTGCGAGAGGAAAGTGGCTCACACAGGCCTCCATCACTGATTGTTTCCATAATTGTGAGAGTGGTAGATGCCTCACATGGACCTCCGTCTAGGAATTCTCGCCCTTGCAAGAGGCAAGTGCCTCACGCGGGCCTCTGTCACAGGAAAATACCTTCGACGCTGAAGTGGAGGAAAAGAGTTGGCAAAAAGGGCCACTCTTTTGTTCAACAGAAAATGCTAAATGGTAATGAACAATCCTAGTGAAGCCATAATTAAAATGATGCATACTATTTTACGTGAAGACGAATCAAGCAATTTCCGCAGAACTCCCGAGTCATCATCTTATGTAGTTCCAAGATACTGAATTGGTCGATGCCGCTTTATTTATGCGGGCCTTCTGCTACAATCTAACCTACAAGTTAATAGTTACAAACGAAAACTAGCATTGGATACAGGTGTCCAATGGGCGCAGACGCACAGTTTCCCGTAGGTTGCTTGAAAGAGCATCTTCCCCCAAGGGCAGTGTGCATACATGTTGCATCGCAAAGCATCCGAATTCGGTAAAAATCCGGCCACCTTGCTCCGCAACCACATAAAACATCACCAGACATTGGATACATTTCACACAAGCATGATTTGATTACTGACATGTCGTTAAGGTGGTGATAGAGAGACGAATATCCATCACGAGCGTCCTTCCCATGAGGGTGTGGCAGATTACAAGATCTCACCCAGACACTGCAACGAGTTGGATGGAGGTGCGCATCTCGTCCGTCACCAATTTCTATGTATCTAACTTTTGACCTGTCATTAGGATTACGTTCCAATGCGCCCAGATATGCACTGTGGGCTGGTAAATAAACTATCAAACTCACAATTATAACTATATGTTTTCGTAGTGCTTTCCTTCGTTGGCGAGGTTATCTAGCTAACAAGTATCCGAGAATACAGAGGAGATGTATCTAAATCCGCACTTTGACCATCAGTGCTCGAAAACCTCCAATAGTTTCCCATGGTTGGATCCGATCAACGTGAAGGTGGGACGTCCAAACAATTAAGAAGCCATGCGGCTTGGTGGATCGCGGAAAGAGACAATAACTTGATAAATATGAGGCCCTATAGGTGTTTGGCCAATTTTACACAACCTTGATGGAGTGCGGGTCTATATTACCGCAACAACCAGAAAAGAGGCATACACTATATGTCTCCTAACGAAGAGATTGTCCCTAACCGCTTTAGCCTATCCTATTGAGCTGAATAGTAAGGTTAGTCGTAGCATGCCGGACTCAAATATTTAGAGCACGGTCAGCGATCTCAGTGTAAAATTGTTGATGGTGGGAATAAGTGATGTGGATATAATGTTGCTGTTTAGTATTTCCTAGCATACTGCAGTCCTACGTTTTCTACAAACTGCTTTTACATGCGGGTGAGCTGAAAGCTGCAGGGAACCGCGGGGGATGTGCTGTAGCTGGTTGTTTCCACAGGTATTCCGGTCCACTCATCTAGTCCGCACCTCCAGTCAGTTCCTGGCAGGTCGGTCTCCATGCCGACGATGCTGCTGATCCTCAGTTTTTCACCCCTTTTATACTCGCTGTGACATCGGAACTGGGCGCCTCAACCAATCAGCGGCCGAGCACAAGCCAATCAGCGTGCTGCTATAGGAGTGACGTGGCGACCACGTGTATAAAACACTCTATATTAAGCTATATATATACACGCGATTATGACGTTATGGTAATATTCTAAGAATAATTTAATGGGGAGCTTTGACGATAACTCGCCCATTTCTTAACCAATTTAAAAATAGTTTACAGTTCTAAAATGCTCGTTTAATTCCGGTACTGATCGGTAGCAAGAACAACGAGAACAGATAAATTATAAGCATTTACGAGTACCTACTCGGTACACTATAGGCATGCGCTCGCTCCCAATCTCGACACTCGTCGTCAGGGAAGCTCTGATGCGCGCACATGCGCACTACGCATCTTAACTGACTTAGTCGTTTTCAACGAAATACCTCTCGTATAGGGCTTACGTACGCTTAGGCTTTAACCAGGGGGGCACGCTTCAGAAAGAATCTGGCATGGCTTGTCTGTACCCAGCTTAGCTGGGATGACCGGTACCCATTCGGGCGATCCGGGCTACAGATGCAACATGTATGCATACTGTCTTTGGAGGTAGATGTTATTTCAAAGTGACCTACAGGAAACTAACCATCTGCGCCCATTGAACAGCTATATCTAACGATAGGTAGATATCCCTGCCACTTGCGGCCAAAGCTAGTTTCTGTATCCAATAACTGAACGGTAAGTTAGGCTACAGCAGAAGGCTTGCATAAATAAAGCGGCATCTACCAATACAGTATCCTGGAACTACATAAGACAGTGACTTGGGAATTCTTACGAAATTGCCTGTTCCGTCTTCATGTAAACCAGTATGCATCACATTAATTATGGCTTCACTAGGATTGTTTTTCCGCACTTAGCATTTGTGTTGAACAAAAGAGTGGCCCTTTTTGCCAAGTCTTTTCCTCCGCTTCGGCATTGAAGGCATTTTCCTGTGACGGAGACCTGCATGAGGCACTTGCCTCTCGCAACCGCAAGATTTCTTGTGATGGAGGCCCGCGTGAGGCACCATCCTCTTACACCAGTATGGATCTTCATTGACGGAGGCCCGCACGAGGCACATTTCTCTCGCAGCAACAGTATTCTCTTCATGTGTGTTAGGGGTATATTAGTTTATATTAAACTACTCGGTGATCTCGTCGCCATTCTCTCTTACAGGGATACCCCTGTGGATTCAAGGATCTGTGCGGTATCTCCAGCGAAACCAGATTGAGCGATCACCAGCTAGCTCTATATTGTGTATTATTGTGTGCTCATTTACTGTCAAACGATTACCCTGTTTATATAGTATTTATTTATATTTCTACTGTCTTATTCTAAATTGTTCCATTCTCTAAATTAGTATGGATAGACACACCGGTGACACAAATAGTTGGGACGACACAATGTGTTTCAATCTCGGCGGCAATGGTCGCACGGCCCCACTGGAACATCAGTGTTCCACCAGCTCTAGAGGCCGGTCTTTGTACTCCGTGGAGAGACATAATACGGGATCCGCAACCCTGATATCCGCAGCTAACCAGCCATCCCAGTCATCGCGCACTTGTGGTGTGATGGGAAGACATCAAATAGTGGACCAGTATGTACCCCCGCGAACTACAAAGGTATCTGAATGATGGATAAACCTTAGAGTGGCTTACTAGTTTAATATAAACTGATGCCTCACGCAGGCCAATAAATTGGTTTTGCGAGAAGAAAGGAAAATGCCTACAACAGCGGAGGAGGGGAATCGGTGTGATACCATTCACAAATTCAGAAATAATGCAAAAGTGCTGAATTGTATAAGTGTTATATGGGTTTAATTGGTATATACGCTGGTTTAGGTAGAGATGGTGCACAGATTTCAACAGAAATCGTTGCAGTCAACTCCCTAACTCCGTCACTGGGTGCCGCATTATCTTGACGGGCCTTCTTAAGGATCTAAAATAACCTTTAGGTATTGAGTCCAGGCACAGAACGTTTTATGACGCAAATGGCCTATCCCTACTTAACTATTGCAAAGTTTGTCTTCTTGTATAGCTCGCTCAGGCACCCATCTCGGGACGTACCTATTGAGCGGATCCCTCAAGCCAACAGTGCATACTTGTTGCCTGGGCGACTAGTCGTGGAACCGACGAGCAACTCTTAACTACATGTCAGCACAAACATAAATAACAAGATAAAGACAGGACAGCACAAAAGCATTGAGTAAGCACTGTATCTAGTTACGGTAGGGCCGAAGAAGCAGCTGGCAGACTATGTTGACCTTCTTTGAAGGCGTGGAGGACCCATTTGTCCCTTCCAGTCACCATAGCGTTAGACTGCGAGCGCGTCTTTTGTGACTATCTAAAGTGCCAAGAACGAGCTGTATGAGACTCAGTCCCTAGGAGCTAATGTTAACTGCTTTAGCATTATGTAAATGTCCAAAGGTTCACTGCTAGGCCGTTACTACCATAAATATATTTTCGCAGTGAATCCTACTTTGGCTTAAAGCTTATCCTAAGAGGTACCAGTAAAGGTATATTGGGGAAGTGTGTGAGACGTCACTGTTTCAATTCCAGCCATCGAGAAACCTCAGTGATTTCAATGGTTGGCTTTAACCAAACCGGTGGAAGGAGTTACCAGACAATTAATGGCCAGGTGGCCAGAGAGGCATAGAGAGAGACAACTGCTCGAGAGTGTTTAGTAGACCGTTAAGACTGTTGACCCAGTATTAAAAAAATGTAGCTTGGTGCGAAGCCGTGAAAGAGACTTTACAATAAACAGTCTACTTTCGTTTGAGCAGTCGTCCTGAGCTACTAATATATCCTATCCGAAATATCTGAGCTTAGCCTACATTAGGGTTAGGCAAGGTGCGCAGTGTCATGTGTCTATTGGTGCAGGCACGAGAAATGGTACTTAGTGAAAAGGTGTCACGGTTTAGAAAATGATGAGATGCCTTATTGTAAGTCTCTTGTATTAAAAAGTGAATGCGAAGTTTTATTTTAGAATAAGTAACTTAACAGAACTAGAAAAGGAACAGTCTAAAGCTGGCGCACACGGTAGTACAATTTATACAGTAAAACAAAAAGGTCTGACTCACCTAAGTGCCTATTTGTAATCAGTGCAAAAAATAAGTAAAATAATTAAACAAAAAGGCACATGTTAGTTATCAGTGCATAGAAATCTATGAGGTAGAAGTTGTAGAAGATGGCGTCTCTTCAGTGGTGGTGCGCCATCAGTTGATTACAAATAAGTTCTATTGAAAGTCAAATGTCACTATGAATAATCTGCTGTAGGTGAAGCAAGTTTCTGCACCGCAGAAACTCAGGAATAGTTAGATTACATAAGATGTGCAGAAAGAGCACACACTTCCTATGATGAAGGCATGAGAATAAAGTTATTAGCTCAACAGCACAAGAAGATCTTCGCCACAAGTTTAGGTTAGGCGACGAAAGCAATGTCCAATAGTGAAAAAAGCTTACGTTAAATGGCCTAAGCACTTAGAGTTTTTTGCATTAGATGTATGCTAACAGTAAACTACTTTTTGGCGTGAATAAGACAGGGCTGCCGAGATATCAGAATGATTTTAGATGATGTAGACCAACATTAGCGCCTTCCAATGGTGGTGCAGGTATTATTTTATTGCGCCTCTATAAGTTCGAGGTGGCTTATAACCTTACACTTTTGGTTTTATTAGTCCTCAGTGGGACAGAAAATTTGCTGACGCGTTCTACAGTTCCAGCATCCGATCACAGCATCAGATTATGTTTGACATACTTCGAGTCACATTCTGGCATAGCTATGCTTGGGAGAGCATTATGGTAATGATAACCATATCGGACTACCTCCCCATCCCGACTCAGGAATTGGAGGCTATCTCGAATGACGCACATGCGTGATGCGCGTGCTTACGGACTTAGTCATTTTTTCGACTCTACTTCTATAGGGCTATGTGCACTGGTCCACAAGACCATGTGGTGCGTTTAGAGCATCTCAGCCTAGGATGTTTTGTACCTGGTGCTAAAGTGATCTGCGGTACACCAGCATTGAACTGTATGTCTGTGAATATTTTGTTATTGCTGCAACAGTGATAGCATTCAGCCAAAACAGTTTCAAAATCTCCAAAAGCTTACTTGTATACTTGTTAATATCGTCTACAATAGATTCAGACATGTAGAAAGTGAGCAGGCCTGGCTGGCAAGGGTAGTTGATCTATTGGAGCATATTATTGGTGTGTCACTTTGTATATAGTACATTATAGTATAAGTAGCATGGCATGGTATAATACAGTGAGCATTGTGCACATTCCAATGTGTACTGATACATCATCATCATCATTTTACGAGGCATAAGCCATTTGCTTGTTATTGCCTCAGTGTTTTGTTGTAGTATGGCTTGTTCAGTCTAATTCAAGAGTTCTTTTCTTGAAGTCGATTTCTAGTTTGTTCTTGAGTTATGTGACTGTTGTTGCTTGATTTAGTCTCCTCGAAACCGTTAGATTTAAGACTTTTACCCTTACCACTCTGATGTCAATATTCTATCCTCTGCTGTGTCAATAACAAAGAAGGTGGTTTACATTTTCCAACTATTTGGTTGATGATGTTGCCGTCTACGACAGCAGCGTCCTCTACCAAATTTGCCGACAAATGAAACCAGATCATCTTTTAGTTTACTTTGAAAATTCAAAATTCGGACATCAGAGTGGAAAGCATTAGCACTGATTTGTGGAAATGCTGTGGTGCAGATGGGTGTTCACCGCATCAGCTGTGGTGTGCCGCCTACACTTATGGTTACATCCTGCTGTGCCTAGCATTTGATTACTTGTTGACTTCCGGAGGCCATAGTTGATCTTATTGCTGTTGTTTTCATCTTCTGTGTTCATCGCTATCTGAGTCTCTTTCTCTGCGCTAGTGTCTCTTAATGCTACCGCAAAATGCATAGATATCTAGTTTGCTCTTGAATAATTCAACTGTTGTTGCTTCGACTATTGTAGCTGGCAGTGAATTCCAATGTGATACCACTCTATTAGCGAAAAAGTGTTAGTGAATATCTTTGTTGCTGCGTTTTATGTTGAGCTTGAACCTATGACCTCCGGTTTGTGTAATACTGGATGGTTCGAAAAAGTAGTCCTTGTCAATGTTATATAGATCCCTGATGAGCTTGAATGTTTCAATTAGATCTCCTCGAAACCGTATATATTTCAGTGACATTAGATTTAGGGCTTCAAGTCTTTCCAAGTACTCTCTGATTTGCAGGACGATTTTTGTTGCTCACCGTTGGACTCTTTCTAATAGCTGTGATTGCCTTTTCAGTCTTGGTGACCATGCCAAGTTGTAGTATTTCAGAATAGGTTTCACTACAGACTTGTACAGGAGCGTGAAAGTAGATGGGTCTATGTTAGTAAGGGTTCTTTTGATTTGTGCTGTCTGCCTTGTATACAATATTACCTATATGAATATCAAAAGAGGATTTCTATCAATATGCACTCCCAGGACTTTATCGGCCTCTGATGTTGATACAGAGTGCTTATCGGGCATATCTGTCATATAGTATATAGTTTCTGGGTTGTTTCTGCCGAAATGTAGAACATGCGTTTTATCTGTGTTGAAAGATAGCTGCCATGTCTGCGACCACTTAATACTTTGTCTATGTTGTCTTGGATCTTACTGGTAGCTGGGTTGTTTCAAGTGTTTGGTATTTGTTACTACATGTTACCGGCCATGATGATGATGATGATGATGATGATGATGATGATGATGATGATGATGATATTGTAATTTCCTCTGCTGTCCGGAGAACCGCTGTATATAGTGTAGTTGTGGCAGTCCTGCAATTGAACACACACATTGATCCTGTCTCTAACGATACCGCAATTTGTCCAGGATAAAAAATATGAGGAGATTGTATATTGTCAGTTTTGGTTTGTTGGTGATCTATTAGGAGAGGATCTGGCCTACCAGAGGGAACACAATATCCGGCAAATAGTTTTAGCTTAGTTGTTGTTTAGTTGTTTGAGTATTGAGTTCCTCTCTGTGTGTAAGGCATAACAGAGACATATACTGATCTCTTCGATTCCTGGCTTCAAGTCCATGGTGAAAAATTCGGGTTCTCTGTGATCTAAGTATGTATGTTCTCTTACTTCTGATTCTGGACTCAATTCTCAGGAGTCCGGGAAAGGTGGTCTTCCTTCCTCAGTCGATCTTCTAACAAACAACTCTAACACTTTCGGTAAATTAAACAAAACTTAATTAACTTTATTATGTGTAACAAAAGCAGAGCCGTACTGCAGGCTGTATTAATTTCTAACAGTACTTGTGATAATTTCAATTTACTAAAATAACTCTAAATTTTTAGCAAAGATTCTAGCCTCTAAACGAATTTCAATTGCTGATGGAAAACTGCTCTGTAACAGCGCAATCGGAAGATTAAAGATTTGGACATCATGCTCCTCCTTATATACAGAAAAAGTGGATTCGAGCATGACGTCGTCGTAATGACGTATTCGTAGGGATTCCCTGGTGATTTCCAACATCTAACTACTTTGATTGGTTAACACTCTTCAACCCACGCTCAAAGGGCAGTCGGATTCAACCGGTCAGACTGGTATGCAAGTGATGCCTCTTGACAGAACATGTATACAAATTTTGTTTTGACAAGACTCATCAAGCATCCATTCCTTGCATACCCAGTGCTTATTGCTCACTGGCTTTATTGTGAAAAGAGCGTTAACCATTCAAGTTTTAACCTAATAGGATTACTTTAACATTAGTGCATTATATATAGCTATGGTATCTAACTGTTATGGGATGTCATGACGTATGCCTAGGTGATCTCTGACCTGTCATGTATATTCTGGGTTATTACCAGAAATACGCATACATCACGGGATTTCCATGTGGTACTGAAGCATATAACTGGATCTGTTTACACCATCTGACTGGCTTCTTCGAATCACGTAAATAACCATCTTAATTAACCATCTTGTAAGACCCCGTTGTATTAACTATCCAGAAACCCACCTGAGATCCGTCCCGATCTCAATCCAACCACGTCTTACCGTCACAGTATCTATAACCTGATTTAAGGTAACGGAACCCGTTTCTAGTCCATCAAAGGGTTAAAGATTCAGTTCAGTATCTCGCACGGATTATGATTATGATGGTTATGACGTCAGCGTGCGTGGGTGAAATATTCACCTAATTTATCCGATCTAAATCCTGATTATGAAAATGACAAAACTAGATTGACTGCATCAATCAATCTTAATCAAACATAAACCAAATATGGTCAAACTAATTTGTCCATCACCAGGGATTATAATTATCAATTTATAATTCCCCTAAACGTTAACATTATTTATATATATATATATATATATATATATATATATATATATATATATATATATATATATATATATATATATATATATATATATATATATATATATATATATATATATATATATATATATATATATATATATATATATATATATATATATATATATATATATATATATATATATATATATATATATATATATATATATATATATATATATATATATATATATATATATATATATATATAAAATATGTATCAAAAGATAGCCGGCGGGGTTCGCAGGTAGTTAGTCCACAAACCCCATATTTACAATGGGAATGAACGTGTTTCCTGGTCAGTCTAGTAACAGCTGTGTCAGCTCAGCAGGATGTGCCATAATTCTTGTAATTGCACTAGTTTCTATTTCTACATCGGTCAGTCTGTTTGGAGATCTACTAAGTATGCTGCTCTGATAGCTTCAAGTGGTGGACATGAAGTGATGAAGTGAATAAGGTCTTCTATCATGATTCGTACAACTCAGGCCCCTTGTTAGGTCGGGAGGGTTGTGGCTTCGTAGATACACAAGGCAAAATAATGGATAGATAATGCCTTTGTATAGGTTAATCACTTGGTCGTACAAGGTGGTGTACGGCACATCTCCTGGTTTTCATAAACCATATAAGGATCTGCTATTCAAACAACTTGAGCAAACAGCAACTGGTCTACATATTGGTATATTCCAGCAAGAACTGCAACTGCAGCCTGTTACCTTCTTCTTGGAGCATTGCCGCTTGAAGCTGAACTTCATAAGAGACAGCTTATTCTATTATGTGCAATTCTAAACTGCGAAAATGAGACCTTATTGCAGTTGTTATTGAGACAATACCAGCTACGTATCAATGTTAACACCTTTCTAATACGTACATCAATACTCTTTGATATGTACTCTCTCCCAGAACTACATATAACTATAGACAACATACCCAAGAAGATCAAGTGGAAAAAGCTTATTCGGGAAGAGCTCGATAGGTACTGGACCTCTAAGCTGGTCCTGCAAGCTTCACAAACATCTAGTCTTCGACATCTAGACATAGAGTCTCTAAAAATTAATCGAACACATAAAGCATGGAGCTCTACCCCCCCCCCCCCCCAGCTAATACAGGAGAAGTTAAAAAGGCAATTGTTAAAGCCATGGTACTGACTGGCACATATATCCTACAACAACATAATTCCACAATTATGTGGATATATCACCATGCATGCAACAGAGGATGAGACAATTGTACACTTTCTCACCTCGTGCCCTACATTATCATCAGCTAGAGATCACTAATATACCCTGATTCAAAATACTGTACTGGAAGAAGTAGGTATCCCAAAGTACAAACATCATTTCCAAGAGAATGAAGCTATGGTCCAAATAATTATTGATAGTAGTAAACTTTCAAGTGTAATTTTTTCACCAAATAATGACTTTATTAATACCTTAGAAACATGCAGTCTTCCCTCATCTGCAGTTTGCACAGAAAGAGAATGTATCATCTAACCTAGTATTTTGCACCCTTGCAAATAAGGCTTTATTCACATATTCTTGTTTTCATTTTATGATTTAACTAAACCAGACACCACCACATAGGAGATAGAACCAGCAATAAACAGCTCCAAAATGGTATCAACACCACTATTAAAACCGCTTCAACCGCCTTTAGCCACACCACCAAATGATGAAGCATATGAAGACAGTCTTAATAACACAACAAACATGAATAATGAACTATCTTCCCAATCTAGCCAAATCCAAAAATAAGCTATACCAAAATACAGCCAACAGATTAATAAAACAAACTCTAAAGAAATAACACATACATGTATGTACACAAATGCGGATAATCTGATCAACAAAAAAGCTGAACTGGAAACGCTGGTACACGAGACTTGTCCTGCCATCATATTAATTACAGAAGTGCTACTTAAGAATATAAACATATATACACCTGTGCAAAAGTTAAGCACCAGCAAAAACAATAGAACATAGAAACATGATGGTACAACTAGGCTGCCATACTTTTTGTCCCCGCGTTAGCTGACATAATTCCAAGTACGAAATGCACATGCATGCATGACTTCACGCTGCTTGATGTCCGTGCGTGGCGGGAAACAGCACACGTGTTCAGTTATGTAAAAGTCCAGTTTGAGGTGTAGAACATTACATACAGATTTAGGCGACAAGATTAGGAATTTTGTGTTCATGACCATGGTTTATTTGTACAGAGAGAATTAGCTCTTGATTGTGAACCGCTATGGCAAGACGAAGGTTAAGTGATCGTGTGAAATGGCAAATCATAGGCATGCATACCACTGGTATGTCATGCAGAGAGATTGGCAGACAGCTGAACATTAACCATACTGTAATCAGTCGTTTGATTGCAAAACATGGGCAAACTAACGAGGTGAAGGACAGGCCTAGATCTGGAAGACCGAAGAAGACTACTGCCCGTGATGATCGAGCCCTAGTACGCCTTGTTAGGAGATCTCCATTCACCAACAGCAGAGTGCTCAGCCAGCAATGGGAAACGTGCAATAGAGTGTCAGTGTCTACCGTCAAAAGGAGACTGTATGCTGCTGGCATGAAAGCTAGGAGACCTGTCAGACGTCCTCTCCTCACTGCACACCACAAAGAGGAGCGTCTGAGGTGGTGCAACGAAAGAAGACACTGGAACATGAGATCCTGGAGACGGGTACACTGGTCGGATGAAAGTCGGTTCCTGCTTCATGCCACAGATGATCGAACTCGTGTATGGAAGTCCAGACGCACGGCGTACGACCAACGTAACATGATGGAAGAAGTTCCATTTGGTGGAGGTTCCGTTATGATATGGGGGTGCATCTCATTTGATTGTAAGCTGGATCTGTTGACTGTACCTGGAACACTAAATGGACAAAGATATCAAGATTCCATACTGGATAGAGTTGTGGTCCCTCATTTTGTAAATCATGCACCTGGAACCCACCCTATATTCATGGATGACAACGCCCGACCACATCGTGCTAGAGCTGTGCATGAATACCTCCACCAGAATGCCATCGAAACCCTACCATGGCCAGCAAGGAGCCCTGACATGAACCCCATTGAGATCTGGGACATTCTGGGAAACATGGTGAGAAGGAGGGATCCTCCTGTGCAGAACCTACAGGAATTAACAGACGCACTCCATCTTGAATGGCAACGAATACGACAATGGCGTATCAGTCGGTTGGTGACCAGCATGAGACGTCGTGTCCAGGCCGTCATCCAGGCACAAGGTGGATATACCCGGTATTAATAATGACAGTCTCAAACTCGTGCACAGATGTTAAACTTCGTTTTCAGACACCATTAATGACAATCTAGCCACGTGTGTCAACTGTAGGGCAATAGTTGTCAGTTGTGTCAACGTAACCATATTCAGGCCTCGTTTTCAAGTTCAAACAAAAACATACAGTGTTTCCCCACCATCATAATCAGCATTCCTCTAGTTGCATTATTACCTCTTGCACTAAGATGGATGGGTACATAAATGTTTATGCTATTGCTTTCTTCATAGCACATGAATATACCCTCGCATGTGCGTAAAAATAGGGTGGTGCTTAACTTTTGCACAGGTGTATATATTAGCGAACTACAAATTGCCGAATACAAACTCTCATTGAATAGTAACCCGTCAAGAGGTGTCCTGATTTATATTCACGAATTAATAAACGCCAAGGACTGTGATACACTAAATAATTATTGCTTCAACGAGTCAGTGTGGACATCATGGCTCTCACAACAAAGAGAAACAATCCTTGTTGGATGCATTTACAGAAGTCCAAACTCGGACGGCCTAAACAACAAAAATCTGCTAAATCTGCTAAACATGGCAGGTGAGTTTGGCACTGACCATGTTCTTATAGTAGGGGACTTCAATTTCAGTACAATTAACTGGAGCACTGGACTTTCAACTAATGGAGAGGAAGATGCATTTCCGGATTCTACTAATACTATTTTTCTACAACAATTAGTTATTAAACCAACAAGGCATAGAATAAATCAGGATAAATCTTATCTTAGTAAACAACAGGCACATTGTCAATGAAATAACCCACCTACCACCTCTAGCGATCATGACATGGTTTCTCAATATGGGCCTTTTGAAGGTGTAGACCCCCAACATGTAACTGGGGACCCCTAAAGTTGTGGTAGTGGGTCCCATAGGGCCCTTGAAGATCTTGTATGATTGTTAAATACTAATTAGTCTTATAGTTTTTGCACAAACATAGTCACAATATCAAAGCTGTGCACATAATTTTAACATGGATAGGAAAAACTGCGTGGGAATACCAAATTTCAGTTTGGGACCTGTAGATTTCAGATTGTGACCTCTAGATTTCAAGGTGTGGGGTCCATGGGACCTCCAAAATTTAGATGCCATGAGAAACACTGGATCACGACATTCTCCAAATTTCACAGCACCCACACATTCTAAGCCATGCCAAACAGACAACTAAATCCAAATTACTAATGAATAAAGGTAGGTATGCTGAAATGCGAACAGAGTTAGGAATGATGAACTGGCAGGATCTGAACGAACTCAATACAAATTAAGCATGGAACCTATTACACAGAAAATTAACCACTATGAAAGAGCAATATATTCCTACCTCTAAGCAACAGGGCAGAAAGAAACATCTCTGGATTAACCATACCGCATCACAGTCACTTACTCTAAAGAACCGAGCTTACAAAAAGTATAATAAAACTAAGAAAACTACAGATTATGAGCTTTATAAGACTGCCAGAAACATAGCTACATCATCCATCCGAAGAGCCAAACAGTCCTTCGAACGAAAAGTGGCGTCTGAAAGCAAAAATAACCCTAAAACATTTTGGAACTTTGTAAAAAACAAAACAACTCTACATGAATCGATTAGTGATCTCCATAACCCAGATACTGGCACCATTAGCACAGATGACAAAGAAAAAGCAAATATCCTCAACAACTTCTTCTCAAGTACCTTCACTTCTGAGGACGTGCATAATATACCAAGTATCAGCAATAGGGCCACCAGCACTATTGTAGACAGTATATTAATAACGCCTATGGCTATTGAGAAAAAACTGATAGGCCTCAATCCAAAAAAAGGTAATGGCCCAGATGAAATTCCAGTGAAAATACTAATTGATGTAGCCAAGGAAATTAATGTATATTTAGGCATCATCTTTAACAAATCTCTCAAAGAAGATCTACTACCAAATATCTGGAAATTGGCAAATGTGTGCTGCATATACAGGAAAGTTATAAAAAACTGATCCAAATAACTATAGACCAATTAGGCTTACCTGCACCCTGTGCAAGGTCCTTGAGTCATTTGTTAGGGGCACTATCGTAAACTATTTGCAAGAAGCCAACCTATTCTCTACATGCCAGCACGGTTTCAGACATAACAGATCATGCAAAACACAACTGCTAGAGTATCTCAAATACATAACGATTAAACTTGATGCGAGAGAGTCTGTTGATGCTGTATGTCTGGATTTCTCCAAGGCTTTCGACACAGTACCACGTAAAAGACCCCAATCAAAATTGCAAAGCTATGGTATAGGAAATAAAGTAACCAAGTGGATAGAAAACTATTTAACCAGTAGAAAACAATGAATTAATGATACAACATCAGATTGGGTAGATGTAACCAGTGGCGTACCACAAGAAAGTGTTCTGGGGCCTGTCCTTTTTCTAATTTACATAACTGATCTACCAGCATCACTAACTTGCCACTGCAAAATATTTGCCGATGACACGAAAATATATGGAGACACATCCACCAATGACATCCAAGATAAATTAGACAAGGTATGAAAGGGGTCCTGGACATGGCAACTAGGCGTCAATACAAGTAAAACGCATGTCTTACATTTTGGCAGTAGCAGTTCCCGAATCCAATACTCTATGACAACTGGTACCTCCCACATACAGCCAATATCTACATCACAGCTATAAAAAGATTTGGGAGTGCATATTGACACAGATCTTTCTTTTGATACACACATAAATAACATCATATCTAATGCGAATAGTAGAGTAGAAATAATCAAAAGAACTGTTCCTGCATAGAACCATCTACACCTACTTTACTCTACAAATTTTTGGTAAGACCTCGAATACTGTAACTTGGCATGGTCACTAAGATTTAAACGACAATCCCAGCTATTAGAAAGAGTACAGCGTCGGGAAACAAGGTTATTACCACAAATTAGAGACTACAGCTACACAGAGACTCAGAACCCTAAATCTAATTTCATTGAAATACAGAAGATTTCGAGGAGATTTAATTGAAACATACAAAATCCTTAATTATATGTACAACATTGCCAAAAGCAGCTTATTCGAACTCTCCACTAATACACACACTAGAGGACATAACTTCAAGCTCAACATGAAATGCAGCACTAAGGATATTCGCAAATACTTTTTCTCTAACAGAATGGTACCCTATTGGAATTCACTGCCAGCAACAGCTATAGAGGCGCCAACGATTGAATCCTTCAAAAGTAAACTAGACAAGCATTTCAAAGAAATCCTTCATGATTTTGACTAAACATGATTTGCATAAAGAGACACTAGGGTAGAGAAGGAACCCCGGATAGTGATAAACACATTGAACAGGCCATGTGTCTATCAGACCATCACAAAGCCGTACTGAAATTCTGCCAATACAGTGGACTGATCTTGGAGTAGCCTCTGCATAGACAAGAACATGCTCGGTAGCGATTCCAGTTTATGATGGCAGTTGCAGCTTGGTTTGTTAGACATATGTGTAGAAGGATCAAGCAGGAATGATATTAGGATTCTGTTGTTGGTCCAGATGTTATCGGTGTTGCATATGGTACATAGGCTAGAGTTGATCAAATTAAGGTATTTCATGCAGATTTCAACTAGAGCAGTTCCGGCAGTCAGAAAGTGCTGAATGTCCTCGGGTTCACCATTACATAGTAGGCAGGTTGGATGAACAGTGTAGAGGTTAAACCTAGCTGTGTTCAGCTGAAGACTGTAACATCCTGGCAGTAGCCATAGTCATACTGCAAGTAGGCATATATTGTAAGGTGATGTAATAACAGAGTCAACTGCTGGATGCGCAGAGGAGAAATTAAATGGATAGTGATGGACGTGCTCCAATGAGGGATACAGCTGCAGTTGTGATTTGAGATTCGCATACCATTGCTTGTGTATGTTGGTTCTGATAGTGGTCTTCCAGGCACATTTTCCTGGTGGGCTGTCCATGAGTTCATAGATGGATGGCAACTCATACCATGCCCAATATCCTGTGTATGTCTGCAAACCAGCTCCCCTGATCAAAGCCTCTCATAATACTTTGTCTTACAGCTACTTCGAATAGAAGCATTTCCTAGTTTCCACAGATATTTCTGGTCATGATGAGCTTCAACATATGCATACGAGCCTCAACTGACAAGGTGCCGAATAGGATATAAGGTGATGGGTACGCAGTCCTGTCTGGAAGGCCTAATATTTGAAGTAGTAGTTTGTGGTAGAACTTGTCTAGCAGATTAATTTCTGTCTTGTTAAGGATGAGAATGTCCAAACCGTGGAGTAGTACTGGAAGGACGTATATCTCAATCAGGTGCATAGGTGTTATCCAATTGATGTCGTTGAGTCCCATGCCCATGAGAGAGTAAGCGCTGGTCATCTTGCTTTTTTATGTTTTCATCGATGGTGGGCCGTGCACTAGTAATCTGATCACTCATTTGGATTCCCAAGTGGGGATCACACCCTGATGCTGATACCAGTTCTCCTGTTTACAGTTTGATAGGATGGCACATTTTGCTGACTACACCTCGTAGAACTCGTAGGTGCTGTAATAGTGTGATGTGTCTATCAGGTGCTGTATCTGATATTCGCTGTTTGTGATTAGGCTGACATCGTCAGCACAGGTCAGCACTGCCGCATGTACAGTCCCAACATAGGCACCATTACCAGTGGCATCTAGGCAGTTGAGCAGATTGTTGATGTACAGTTTGTACAGGTCTATTGATAATATGCTATCTTGCCTGACACCTTGCCTGAACGGAATTTGGTCTGAGAACTCACCATGCCATTTCACTGTGGTGGTAGCATTTTTGTGAAGGTCTGTGATGAATGGGCCAAGTGGCTCCCTCTATTCCAGCAAGATACAGTTTATGCGCAAGGAGTGTGTGGTTTACTACATTGAAGGCTGACTTGGCATCAAGCAGAGCAACGTATGTACTAAGCTTCTTGATTCACGATTCAGAGGTAGCCTCCTGGAGCATCAGAGTGATGTACATTGATGTAAACCCAAACTGAAGAGGGTATTGTGTTTTAAGTACTGTCTGTTGAACGCATAGGCACCTTCAGCGTCACGTCATACTCGTGCGCTACCCTCTATGTATACCTAAATGTTTTTGTATATTATGAAATTCTTGGTGTGGTTTTGTCAAAATGCTATACAGCGTCGGATAGATATGTGTATCTGCTTTAAGGGCAACATATTATTTAGTAAATAAACTCCTGTGGTTTTATGTCAGTGCAAAGGAATCGTCAATCGCAACTGATGCAAACCTTTAATCTTTTATATATATATATATATATATATATATATATATATATATATATATATATATATATATATATATATATATATATAAGATTAAAGGATTAAAGGTTTGCATCAGTTGCGATTGACGATTCCTCTGCACTGACATAAAACATATATAAGATTAAAGGAGAGGGTACGACATCACGCTAAAAGTGCCTTTGGTTGGATGCGGGCTTTCAGAAGCATTTCACATCACGACATTAGTTATGGGGCTGATTAGAAGAACATTTAGCCACATAGACAAAGAAAGCTTTAAACATCTATACAAATCCCTTGTCAGACCGCATATCGAGCATGCCAATTATTATTATTATTATTATTATTATTATTATTATTATTATTATTATTATTATTATTATTGTTATTATTATTATTATTATTATTATTATTATTATTATTATTATTATTATTATCGTAAATTCCTCCTGTATAAAGGAGAACCATCCGGATTGGAGTAAAGTGAGTTCTGTAGTCTAAATATGAACGTATATACACAGATGTAGACTAAACTTGTCGAAACTGCATGTAAGTTAATGGTAATTGAGGTGTGTACATCAAATCAGACTGCGTCGTCTGTGGTGTACTATGTACAGGTAACGGCGGATGATGTTTTCAGCTATTACGAGGCAGCATTTGCTCAGGCCATGTGAAGGTTCAATAAGCAGCATTGCCATCCTTTCACTTGTTGTGACTAGGCGTTTTGTCTGCTCTTGGCAACTACTGCAGATTGTTGACTGCAGCAATGAGAGATATTTCGTCCTGACATCATCTAAGGTCACGGAGTCTACTAGAAAGTGTGAGTACACAGTTTCGGCATCTTCATGACAGAGTTGGCATTCTGGATCAACCTCATACTGGTTGAAGGCTGCTCTATTAGCCTGGAGTATGTATGTACCAGTAAGCAGGCGCATCTGCACTGGTAAGGCCCTTATGCATGTGTGACTTGCGGAGAGTGATATGATTGCTGGGTGGATAGAGCCAGGCCTGGTGTTCTCAACATTCATGTACCTGAGGGATGGGTAGAGTTTCGCCCTGCGTAGCAGCTTCTCATGCCAGTAGTGAGACACAGCATGTTTGGTGGTCTTCTTCCAGGAGTGTTTACCGGGTGGGAAATCAAGAAGTGCATGGATAGATGGTAAGCTATGGAGTGCTAGGGTCTTTCTAGCTTCACTGAACCAGCTATTTTTCTCAAACCCCTTCATCGTTACTTGCCGGATACACAAATCATGAAGGATGTTGCGTTCATTCGCGCATATATTCCTTAGAAGCGTCAGTGTTTGGAGGTGTATTCTCGCTCCTATAGGTAAGACTCCTAAAAGTAGGTATGGTGCTGGTTGCACAACTCTGTCTGGAAGTGAGAGAATTTGCTTCAAGGCTTTCCTGTAGAAGACTTCCATCAGCTCGATGTCACTTTGTGTCAAAAGTAATGACTCCATTCCATAGATTAGAATTGGAATTACGTATATTTCCATCAGGTGTGCGGAGGTTACTGGGTTTAGTCTGTTAACCCCATTGAGCCCTGCTCCTAGTAATGAGTACATGGCTCGTCTGCCTTTCTTGATGTTAGATTGAATGGTTAATCTACCGCTTATGAGTGAGTTGTCTCTATGTATGCCAAGGTGAGTCGCTGACTCAGCTAGGGGAATTACGCGATCATGGATCTTGAATTCATGTGATACACTTTTGTCATTAGATAGGACTGCACTCTTTGCTGGTTGGAGTTGGTAGCGTTGGTCTGAGCTATATTCTGCAGCGATGTCTAATAGCCCTTGGAGATTTTCTTCAGTGTTCGCTATCATGGCAACGTCATCTGCTCAGGTTGGGCAGGCATATGATTGCATTCCGATGGTGGCACCTAGTCTGGACTCTGTACTCTGGGTTAGGAGACCATTGATAAAGATCTTGTAGAGATCCGTTGACAGCACTCCTCCTTGCCGTACACCTTGCTCTATCTGGAATGGCTGAGATAGCTGATCATTCCACTTGACTTGAGTTTGCGCATTGCGCTCTATGTCAGTAGTGATGCGCCAGAGGGAACTGTCCATCCCAATTAGGAACAATTTCCTGAAGAGGTTCTTGTGGCATGCTGTGTCAAATGCGGCTTTCGCATCGAGCAGAGCAACATAGGAGTGTAGTCCTTTGGATTTGGATTCCAGAACAGCTTCTTGTAGCGCTAGAGTGCTATAGATTGGTGAGACAGTCTCTGTGAATTCGAACTGCAGTTGATGTTGTGACTGATCTATCATGTTCTTAATACGGCCACGGAGGACTTTTTCTAGTAGCTTTGTAATTACTGGAGTTACAGTGATTCCTCTATAATTGCTAGATTGACAACGATCACCTTTCTTCTTATAGACTGATGTGAGTATTCTTAATTTCATCTGCTCTGGTAGCATTTCCTGCAATAGTATGGTATTCAAGAGCTTGGTTTAGATCCTAGTGAGTATCAGTCCTCCATACTTGAGATGCTCTGCTGTTATGCCATTGGAGTCTGGGGATTTATTGGTGTTGAGTGTGCTCATGGCTGTTTGTACTTCTCTTTCTGTGATAGGTAAAGGTTGGTAACTTTGTTGAGATTTACAGTAACTTGTTATTACTAGTTCATCAAACTCTTCTTCTGCAGCTAGCCTTTGATTCTTTGGTTTGTCTCTTACTGAGCTTAGGTTACTGAGGTGAGAGTGCCATCCTGTCAAGATGTCTTTGCTACTGTATGCCACATCATCGACTTTGATTAAATCAGTTAGAGTGGATTGCGTGATTCTTTGCTTTTTCACCAACTTGTAGAAAGGTTGTCTATCAGATGAGTGGGCTCCCATGAGTTTATGCAGGTCTTTCTCTCTTGCATAGGCTGCCACCTTCCTCTGTACTTGACGCAGTTTAAGACTAGACTTCTTGCACTTGACAGTGGTCACATGACCAGGATCTTGTGGATATCCACTTTCTTTCCAATCATGGTGTGCTGCTTTCTTCTCACTGAGAGCTTCACCTATCTCCTGGTTCCATAATCTAGGAGGATGGCTTTTACGCACCATTTTCCTTGAGGAAACTGCATTGGCTGCAGATACTATGGCATCACACAATTTCGTGTATAACCTGTGAGTATCGTATCGGCTGGTACGTGTCAGGTCATAGTCCTCCAATGCAGATGTCAGCTGCTGGATATACTTAACTTGATCTGTTTTAGCCCAGTCGACTCTTCTACTGCATGGGGAATCATTGCAGACTTTAGTATGCACAATGTGGGATAGAAGTAGTATCTGTAGCGGATGATGGTCGGATCTATTTATGTACAATTCTCTCAGGTTCACTACTTGGTGAATAGTGTCTGACATAGATTGCGAATAGATGAAGTAATCAATAGTAGATGTACCCAAGCCACCGCCCTGTTCAAATGAGATCACAATTGAAGTCACCAGGCAGGATGATCTTGTATGATGGTTGGTATTTGATAACAATTTCGTAGAGTTGGTCTAACGTATCTGTGAAATCGCTATCTGATGCTGTCCCTGTTCTAGTGGGCATATAAACTGAGCATATTAGGAGTGGATGTGGTTTGGCAGCTACAGTAATGCATTGTATTCTAGAGTTGCCATCTGTGGTCGGCTGCACTGCATGATTAAGTGTTTTTCTCCATAAAACCACAACACCTCCATATCCTCTTGGCTTTTGTGCAGCACTGATAGGGTCGTCATCATCAACGGCCTTGCCTTCTGCATTAAATAGCGGATGCATATTATCTAGCTTCGCCAACTGAAAGTGGAAGAGACAGTATTCTTGTATGCACATTAAGTCTAACTTATCCAGCATCTGTTGAATACTAGTTAAGTTTGTCTCAGCCTTTTTGCAGTTGAATGTTACTATCCAGATGCCGGGAGTAGGAAGTAGTGCTACAGACGATGCTAGATTGGTTGCGTTTGTTGTTGGCCTCTCGCTAAAAAAGACACATCTGACTGAATTTCTGTGGTGTCATCTCCCAGGTCTATGTATGACATCTTTACTATGTCAGCTCCCGCAGCTTCTGAGAGACTGCTATATCGACTGTCAGGCTTCAGACAATGTAGTATGGGCACCATATTAAAAAAACCCACACAAATGCAATAGAAAATGTTCAGAGGCGAGCCACCAAGCTTATCCCTGGCATGAAAAACCTTCCATACAGTAAACGCCTCCAAATATTGAATCTACCGACCTTGGCATTCAGACGACTGCGTGGGTATATACTTGAAATATACAGAATTTTACACAACCATTATGACATGCCCACATACAAATTTATCCAACTTTATGATGAAAGCATTGTTACGCGGGGTCATAGCATGAAAATCAAGAAAATTAGAGCTAGATTAAATCTAAGAAAATTTTCTTTCTCGCTACTGTGCACAGACCATTGGAACAGTCTAGATGAAAACATTGCCACTGCACCATCCTTCAATACATTAAAAAACAGACTTGAAAAACTATGGAAAGACCATCCACTGCGTTTCAATTTTGAATCTGTAGCAGACTTCACCACTGTTTACTAAAGGCCTACAGTCAGTAGAATTTCATGTTTCATGTTTCATTAGCCATTCGACCGCATGCATAATCAGCCTAGAGGTTAGGGTTGGGCGATATTGCTCAAGGCATGACGATATCGGTATCTCATTAAAATACCGCGGTATCACGATATATCGTCATTTGGGTGGGGTGTGGAGTTAGGGTGTAAACATAGAATAACATGTATTTCAAATTGGTGGTGTCTACATGTTATTTTCATTAAATTTGTTGCATTGAAACCGTAAATTGAGATTGCCATGATTGCCATTTCCGCATATTTAATACACAGAATTCCACACTTTGACACCCTTCAATATACAGTTTAAAGCAACGAATGCAATCCAACTAACCGTATTCATCACAAATAAGAAAAATAAAGGATTTTCTTCTGTTCTTGTGTTGTATTTTGTGTTATCTTTACCTCACAACAACTGTCAAAAGATTGAGCAAGGAATAGCATTAACTTCATTGCGCAGAAAGGAATTCTGCCGAGCGAAAGCTGATTGGCCGCCGTATCATACTTGAGCCAATCAGAATTCACACCGCAGAATTCCGACAGCTGTTATCACGCCCGCCGCTAGCGTAGACGATGCAAATTAATAAAATAACACTGCATGATTTTGAACGAGAACCAGCGTGAAGACTGGAAACAATTATATCAGATTTTATTTGGTCTGTAATATTAAATACTAATTTGCCGCATTGTAGACCTATTCAAATTCGCTCACTACTTAGCAGTCCTATCCATTGATCTCAAGGCGTAGCCGGGATGTGTGAAATTAACCCAGTTGCCACTGCAGCCAAAACTGCCACAACAGATCGAAGACTGGAAATAATTAGGCCTAAATTATTTATTTTAAGGCTGTTTCTCACTTAGAATAAATCTGTAATGTTATATGTGGAATGAATTTTGATCTGATTCGTTTAAAAATGCTAAATATATTGTATAAAGTTACATAAAAACGTATAACGGTAAAGCAAGAGATTAACTTCCCCCTCACCCACCGTTCCAAACTGTGGTATTGATAAGGGATTAAGTGTGTGTGGTTTCCTATCGACCTAAAAAGTTTTAAAGTTTAAATCTTTCACGGTCAGAAGAATGTTTAACCATGCAGATCAATGACTAATGGATTGACCTGTAGTAATGACGCCATCAGATTGGAATGTGGGTGGTGCAAATGGTATTCCCCACTGACTAATACTCAGAATGAGGCAAGAAAAAACATGGCGTCGTCTATTTATGTAATTATAAAAAGTGAACAACAAAGGATTATTTTGTACTTTAAATCATTTTATTAGCGCAAACAAACCATGAATTAAATGAACACAGATTATTTTGCAGTTTATTAAGTTTTTATTACCTTAGACAAAGACTGGATTATTACTTAAAGACTATTACTGGACCGACTAGAGGTAAGAGTATGACATTTCTAACTTAGTTATTTATATTATGCTCACAGTTAAAAGTGCAATATCGTCCTGTCGGTATTGACGATACTTACGATTTTTCGAAATTATGACGATTTCGGTATCGGTATTCGGTATATCGCGATATTGACGATAATATCGAAAAATCGCACAACCCTACTAGAGGTACTCATGAATATGAGAGGGCGAATCTACAAATTAAACAAACAAACACACATTAAGAAGAATGTGACACATTTTGTTTCTTGTTTATTACTGTTTATTCAGTGCAGTAACGTTTTTACTTGCAAAAGTAACGTTTTTAGTTTTCGCCACGAGAAATGTCGGATACACGGAGTTGGATGTCTATTTGGGGCATTTTTAAACTGTTCTCTGTCGGCTTTGAGCTGTTAGCATTGGGTTTTCGTATTTATTTGTGTTATTGTGAGTCGCTTCTTAATTTTTGGTGCCCACGGCCAAGGCGTTCTGTGAGGGGAGAGGTCGCGCTTATTACTGGAGCAGCTCATGGCCTTGGTAGAGAAATTGCCAAACAGCTCGCGCAACTAGGGGTCATTATTGTTGCCTGGGACATCAAACAGGTATACCGTATAGGATCTTGATTAGTTATTGCACAGGCCTTTGAATTTTCGTCCATTCATCGCACTAGTACATTATACATATCCCACTACCTACTAATATACATATATATATCGTGGAGTATCGAGTTTTCGGTGAGGCTCTAGTTTCGGTGAGCTTTCGTTATGCATGCACTGTGTAACAACACAAGTTCTCATGACGTCATAATTTTGTAATCGACCACTACGGTAATTATTGGTAACACTTGCCGCGTTTCCCCTCAAAATTGACATTAAACTGTTAAGTCAGCCCTAAATCAACTTCAGTGTGTAAAAAATTGCCGATTTTCTTAATACTTTTTATCATATGCCTTTAAAGCATTGTATTTTACATAAAAAACGTAAATTATTTTTCTTCAAATATTGGGAATTCTCCCCCATCGTGTGTTTTATTTATACCACATGACCATTGTCAAAATCCATACTGGACAGGGTAGTTCAAAAGTCAACAGTGCAGTGCCTGTTCTTAGCAAGATCAAGGAGTGTACGCATAGTATAATATTATTCAATATCTTTTGCATATTTCCATTTGATGCTTCAGTCAAGCCCTCACAACTAGCTCCAGTCTGAGGAAAATGGCCACCACCATCACCTGAGATAAAACATCTATTCTAACAACTTCGAACATTCACATTCAGCATTTTTTGCTCCATATGGTAGCTGTGTTGTCCAGAAATTGAAATTTGGGTGAGCCTGTACGCGCTATCACCGAAAACAGGATAACTTGGTGCTGGATAAGAGATAAAGCCACTAACAAATTAGGCCAATTTATTTTTAAATATTTATGGTAATTAGTAAATTATTATCAATTTCTGTTTAGGCGCCCCAAAACTGGATACTCCATGCTCTATATATATATATATATATATATATATATATATAATATATATATATATATATATATATATACAAGGTATGAAACCTTCATCTGTGGGCACCATTGTCAGAAAGCTGTTTGGTTGGTTTGTAGTCAGAACCGTGGTCTCCGTGAATTCCAATCCAAAAGAGCTGGGCTCAATCCCGCTTTCAGGCATGTGATCACGGTGTAAAAACCTGCACCATTCCATACGTCCTTCAACTGACACGTCCTTCGGAGGGGACGTAAAGCTAAGTTAAATTAGTTTACAGAACGCAGGCATCATTGTTGCCTCTATGTTCCACTCCATATCCTGTCACTGATTAAAAAAATGTATAATAATAATTATGATCATTTCCTTATCCTAAACCTTACGGGAATTATATAATTCTATTTTGTAAAGCCATCAGTCCCATCTCATGTGGTGTCTGTGCCATGGGTGGGGGGGGGGGGGGGTGGCAAAAGAACTCATTCTGGGTGTCAGGCCCTGTATCGAGAGCTCAGTTGTTAATTCGCTTTGATAGTGTACATAGTAGATGTCAGCCCTGTGGCCGGTGTGCCCCTGACAGCCATGCCTGAGTCCTGTGAATATGTGATTAGTGCGCCGATTAGAGACACCATGCTGCATAGTTGGCAGCCTACTCTAAAAACCCAACCTACGTCATAGCTGTCATCTTCGCTGTCGGTGACCCCTTAGATGCGCATATCTAAAACCTTTTAAAATAAGTTGATAATTCACTGTAAACACACATGACACGCTCTGTGTGGGATATATGGTCTGTGTGTTCGTCGGCATGCGGTGCTATCAGTCTGGGTGGTGCTCCCATATAAGGGAGGAATCTATGATCCACGAATATGGCGACATGTCCACAGGACATTCTTTCGCCGCACAAATACAAGTAATCAACATGGGGACTAAGATGGACTCGCTATGCTCAGCCCTACTCAGTCAGTAGTGGCTGAGCATAGCGAGGTCATCGTAGTCCCTGTGTGGACTAAAATACAAATAAACGTGGGGCTAGTCCAAACATGGCCTGAGAAGTCACTACGCTTTCTCACCCCAGGAAAAAGGTGTGGGAAAGCATAGCGACTTCTCAGGCCGTGTTCGAACTTACCTCGGCCCTGTTCAGTAGTGTGAACAACCTTCGCTATTGCAGTGTTCAATGATGCATCATCTAGATGACTAAACTGAAGTATATGATGAGTAATACAACACACAACTGAACACTAGCTGATTATGTAGCGATGAACATTGTTCGCGATATTGAACAGGCCCCAGTTTTAGATTAATGGCACACATTCATTTCGAACACATTTTTCATGAGCCTTACATTCATTGTTTATATTCCCACTTTTTCAAAGGAGTTGGGATTATGCTATGGTTGCACGATTATTCACTTTTAATAATCGCGATCATTTAAGAAAAATAATCGTGATCATACGTTTAATCATGAACTATATTAACTACGTCAATGCTGCTTAGAGGACGTTATTATGCTACTGCAGATCATGGGTTAGGCACATGGGTATACATACATAGACAGAATACCCCTGTTGCTGATTGCAAACAAAGGAATGTATCAAGATTTTTCTAGACAAAAAACAGAAGGTACCGTCCGTGTTGCCCACAACATCTGATTTTTGGGGGTCCCAAGGACCCCACACCCTCAGATTTTGGGGTCCCACTGTAAAATCTGGGGGTCCCATGGGGTCCTCATCTAAAATATGGGGGGTCCCATGTTTTTTTCTTAAAATAAACACAACACATTGATCTAATTGTAAAGCACTTTATTAAACGTGTTGAAAACAGTGCCAATTAATCCAGTGGTAAATTTTCAAAAATATGTATTCTGTGATCTACAATGGTGGCTAAAATTGATCTATTGAAGTGGCCCTTGTATATTTAACTAATAACATTTGAACTGCATGTCAATACACAATAACTTAAAGCACTGTACTTGTTTGTTGTCTGATAAACCAACCAACCTACATTGACAACCTTGTACGATTAACATTTCCAAAGACCACGACATTAGTAATTAGCAAAGACCACTGCATTAATTTTTCTATTAAACCCTAACTTGACTTTGGACGAATTGAAAAATTACGAGTATCTGGGGCGAGTTTGCTCAAGGACGACTTGACCTACTTCGATATAATGCGGGCGTATTTTTTATAATTTAACTGGAATGACCAGCTATAGTGGAATACATAGGTTAAGATCAGACTAAACAATAATTCATCAAACATAATCTGTATAAATCAGATTAAAGTGGGTAATTAGTGAAAATATATTAGCCAATAACCGGATATGTCTAATTCATAGGGAGTAACTATGTAACGCGATTGCTGATTGGTTGAAGCATAGATAACGCATTAGCGTGTATCCAATAAGGACGCTTGTATCGGAGAGCTTTGAGCTACACACTGTTTGGAAAAAAAATCAATATTTTAACGCATGCCTACCTGTAGATCGATGATATCGTTGAACATCGCTGCTGGGATGAGCTTTTTAGTTGAGAAATTGGGAACACCTAACGATCGAGTATTGCTAAACATTATAAAACACTAATCCATCACTCAATCAATCAGCCGCTATTGCTAAATAAAAGACGACTTATAGCGCGTATTGATACCGTTATTCAAACAGCAATACAAAGACATCAAATGACCATTCAAATGTAAAAGATATCACAATATCTTCCATATATTCCTTCATCCATTTAGGTATTTTGATAAGTAAATAGAAAAAAATATTTTGCCTGTAAGTCGTTGCTGCTTTAGGCAAGTAGGCATGCGCAAATTAATTTCAAAATATTCAGCAGATTAGTGATAACAACGTTGTGATCTGTCCAATGTTCTGAGCTGTGAAAGGGTTAAGACGCCCAGACATTTGTATACGCTTGATCAGTTGTATTGGATTTCTCAAGCGTGAATTCCTCTAGAGGGCGATTCCGCTGTTATCCAATCAAATACTGACACGTCATACTGATGATTAGCACAACAGACAGAAACATGGCAGGTATTTTTGCAATTTGTAGGCCGAACAAGGCGACTAACATCGGGCTTGTAAACTCTTTACTTATAAAAAAATTAGATCAAATGGAATACTAAGGATGATTTGGGGATTGTGTTTACAATTAAATGTGATGGTTGAATCTGATTTATGGGCATCATTAACAACTTTGAGTTGTGCAAGAAAACATACAACAAATCATAGTCTTAAACAACGCAGTAAGTTCGTTTTTATTGAACACACAATACATTAGGTATATTTTTTAAAGTAAAAACATGCACAAATAAATATACACACACGATAATATAATCGATAATTAAGCACACACCAAAGTTACCAGTTTCCGTTACACTTTTTCACTGCGTCCCTCGGGGACGCAGAGGGTTAATTTGTATGCATCCCTCTGCCATTTTTATGCGTATATATGCACATAAGGGCAACTCTGGGTACCGTATTTCGTTTAATTGTAGACTATGCTCTAATAGAAGTCCACCCCCTAACTTTGACATATGAGCTCCAATGATTTCTTAGCAGTTTCAAAACGGCAAAACTCTGTATTATAAGCCCACCCCCTAACTCAGCAGATTGTATAAGAAAATTTGTAAAAATAATGTGTATAATAATAACAATCGTGTCACAGGGTGTGTCTACTTAAGACAGATCTCTGCCCTGATACATTTCTGGCCCCTCTAGAAGTCAATACAGGCCTTGGATTTGTAAATCTCGACCACCTATTAGATTAATACTAATAGTAGGCCACGTATGTTCAAGATATAATAAAGTTTATTCCACACTTTTGTAGTTAAAATGCGCTTAAAACTGTCTTGGCGTGATTAAATAGCTTCCTTATAAATATATACACCTGTGCAAAAGTTAAGCACCACCCTATTTTTACGCACATGCGAGGGTATATTCATGTGCTATGAAGAAAGCAATAGCATAAACATTTATGTACCCATCCATCTTAGTGCAAGAGGTAATAATGCAACTAGAGGAATGCTGATTATGATGGTGGGGAAACACTGTATGTTTTTGTTTGAACTTGAAAACGAGGCCTGAATATGGTTACGTTGACACAACTGACAACTATTGCCCTACAGTTGACACATGTGGCTAGATTGTCATTAATGGTGTCTGAAAACGAAGTTTAACATCTGTGCACGAGTTTGAGACTGTCATTATTAATACCGGGTATATCCACCTTGTGCCTGGATGACGGCCTGGACACGACGTCTCATGCTGGTCACCAACCGACTGATATGCCATTGTGGTATTCGTTGCCATTCAAGATGGAGTGCGTCTGTTAATTCCTGTAGGTTCTGCACAGGAGGATCCCTCCTTCTCACCATGTTTCCCAGAATGTCCCAGATATGCTCAATAGGGTTCATGTCAGGGCTCCTTGCTGGCCATGGTAGGGTTTTGATGGCATTCTGGCGGAGGTATTCATGCACAGCTCAAGCACGATGTGGTCGGGCGTTGTCATCCATGAATATAGGGTGGGTTCCAGGTGCATGATTTACAAAATGAGGGACCACAACTCTATCCAGTATGGAATCTTGATATCTTTGTCCATTTAGTGTTCCAGGTACAGTCAACAGATCCAGCTTACAATCAAATGAGATGCACCCCCATATCATAACGGAACCTCCACCAAATGGAACTTCTTCCATGATGTTACGTTGGTCGTACGCCGTGCGTCTGGACCTCCATACACGAGTTCGACCATCTGTGGCATGAAGCAGGAACCGACTTTCATCGGACCAGTGTACCCGTCTCCAGGATCTCATGTTCCAGTGTCTTCTTTCGTTGCACCACCTCAGACGCTCCTCTTTGTTGTGTGCAGTGAGGAGAGGACGTCTGACAGGTCTCCTAGCTTTCATGCCAGCAGCATACAGTCTCCTTTTGACGGTAGACATTGACACTCTATTGCGCGTTTCCCATTGCTGGCTGAGCACTCTGCTGTTGGTGAATGGAGATCTCCTAACAAGGCGTACTAGGGCTCGATCATCACGGGCAGTAGTCTTCTTCGGTCTTCCAGATCTAGGCCTGTCCTTCACCTCGTTAGTTTGCCCATGTTTTGCAATCAAACGACTGATTACAGTATGGTTAATGTTCAGCTGTCTGCCAATCTCTCTGCATGACATACCAGTGGTATGCATGCCTATGATTTGCCATTTCACACGATCACTTAACCTTCGTCTTGCCATAGCGGTTCACAATCAAGAGATAATTCTCTCTGTACAAATAAACCACGGTCATGAACACAAAATTCCTAATCTTGTCGCCTAAATCTGTATGTAATGTTCTACACCTCAAACTGGACTTTTACATAACTGAACACGTGTGCTGTTTCCCGCCACGCACGGACATCAAGCGGCGTGAAGTCATGCATGCATGTGCATTTCGTACTTGGAATTATGTCAGCTAACGCGGGGACAAAAAGTATGGCAGCCTAGTTGTACCATCATGTTTCTACGTTCTATTGTTTTTGCTGGTGCTTAACTTTTGCACAGGTGTATATTTCAAGACCAAATTTATGTGCCAAACAAGTACGGGAGAAAATGTGCATCAATTTTGTAACGCCGATCAACATTAAATGATCCAAATTGAATTATTACGAACGACAATATAGTCAGCTTCTTAAGTTGGCGAGCCAGCGGCTCTGTTGCGATGGGAGGCGGCGTGTTCTCGCGAGATATACGCTAACGGGAGTTTATCAAAGGGGTACCCGTTATTCAGATCAGTATAATACTCAGTTCCTATCGCGCAATGATAATATATAGAAATTCCCGAGTTCCGAGTCCCCGATTCCAGAATATTTATATCCGATTACTCGCTCTAAAATAAACTCTTCAATTGGAAGCGAATCACTTAATTTGTATTTTTTTCGCGACGCCATTTTATATCAAATTGTGGATTAATTTTGATGTAATAAACGACCTTTATTAAAGGATACGCAATATTTAGGTGCTTAAATCAAATAATTTCACTTCCCCAGTGATGTTTTGAGGTATACATTAAACATAGGCGTAGGCGGTGAGAATTTGTACGTGAGAAAATGCGTTGAATTTCCGTGGTATCAGTTCTAGAACTTTTTTGGGAAAACCGTTAGCGCAAAACTATTCAGAGAATGGGGAACATGGGATAAGTGTGTGTGATTACAACAACAATGACAAATAGCGACCAAGTGAACAATCTTTATTCATCTAAAACTAATCATGAGTCAATACAAACAAATCAGTTATTTATTTATTTAGTTTATTTAATCATTCACACATTCGGCTGATAGCCGGATGTTTGTTTCCATGCTTGGTAGCGCGAGCAGAGTTTCACAAGCGTAAAAGTGTCTTGAAAGAAATTTCAACATGGCGATTATACGATTACTTCATTTTATAATCGTCCACGATCATTTTGAATTATATAATCGCGATTAATCGAATAATCCAAAAATCGTGCAACCCTAGATTATGCGGTCCCATCTCACCAATGCCTCCTCTGTATAGTCAACAATCCTTAAGAGAGATATGGACCTGATAGAAAATGTTCTCCGTAATGCAACGAAACTTGTTCCAGGACTAAAAGACCTTCCGTATAGTAATCGACTCAAGTTATTCGATATCACATCAATGAGACACATTGTACATGGTGACATGATCGAATGTTACAACATCCTTACTGACGTGTACAACCCAGTTGTGTGTAAAAGCATTCTCGTGCCATCAACTACAAAGACAGCACAGTTTCACCCAGCGAGTCATTAACACATGGAATGCACAACCATCCATCGCACATCATTTTAGCACCAACCCTCGACACATTCAAAGCTAGATGCACACTTCAAAGCTACAGACACCATGTACGACACTGAAGCGCTAGAAGCATAGCGGAGGTATGGTCACATAGTCCATTAGGCTCTACAACCATAGATCATCCTAAGGTATCATAAAGTATGTGTGTGTGTGTGTGTGCACACGGAAATCAATTGTAACGCAATGCCTCTGAAACCGTTGGATAGATTCCAACCAAATTTGATATGTGAATTACCCATATGAGCGGGGAGTGCAGAATGCTTACATTTGGCTCTGCCCCCAGGGGTTGGGGTGGGTCAAAGGCTCAAAGCGGGGGATGTGGGGAATGGGGATTTGCGATGCTGTGTCATCGACCGAGCAATCTGGTTTATAATTTGTCCCCACAGAAGAAATTCAAACAAGTTCGCTATGTGAGGTGCCCACATGATTGCGGAGTGCATTGGATTAGTATCTTGCGGTGAGTCTGGTCATCAAGGTTATTTCCTTTGAAACCATTTGGTGGAATTCAATAAAATTTGTTATAGATGCAGACTGCAAGACAACATTTTCATTAGGCTCTGCCCCCCCCCCCCCCCCCATTATGCCCATGGTGGGGTTTGGGGCAGGGTGGAGGTGAGGATTAGATAGGCAAAGTTAGTGGAATGCAATCGAATTTTACACATGATTGTGAGTTACTCATATCATTGTGGATTGTTTACGTTAAACTCCACCCATATTGGGGTGGGGCTGGTGGTATAGAGCATCGGAATTAGCCAAAGCATGGGAATTTGTGATGGTATGCCATCAGCTGCGAATTCTAGTTTCAAAATATTCAGCAGTTTTCCTGTACATGATTAGAATTTTACAAAATACTGTACTAGTCCACAGGACTGGTAACCGTATGAAACTACTAGTCCGCAAATACTTTTACACGTCCATTATCAATTATAGTCAACATTAAATGTTCATTGTATGGCAGGCAGGCAGGCATATTTTATGGTTCAAACAGTTACAGGTTGGGTGTCACTGCTCAAATAGTAATCTGTTGGACAGAAATGGCTTCTCATTACTCCTTTTCAAAGATTTGTTTTGTTTATGTGACTTTTAGAGATAAGAAAACAATAATATATAGGAAGTTGTTCAAAGATTTCACTAATACGTGGGACTGGTTTAGTCATGATGAGCACTAGTCCGTACAATTATTTACTGGTCTCGGACTAGCGAACTAGTGGACTAGTGTGAAATTCGAACCACGGGCAGTATTACCATGAAAGTGAGATATGGGGAATTCCTCAGTGGAAGAGTTAGAGTTAGCAATAATCAATCTGTTATTGTTTTTAGGAAGGTAATGAAGCCACAGTCTGTGATATTCGTAGGAATGGAGGCGTTGCTCATGCATACACATGTGACATCACAGAGCCTAGTATGGTAAAAAAGGTTGCTGCGCAGGTGCGAGATGAAGTAGGGGAAGTAACTCTGCTCGTAAACAATGCTGGTGTACTGAATGGCGGCAAGCTGTTGAAACTGACGGATGAACAGATCCGTCGTTGTCATAATGTCAATACGTTGTCACATTTCTGGGTATGTATTGCAGCCAGGATAGCTCAGAAGTAACTGAACATGTTTTCAAAATTAGGAATTTCATTTTATCTCATAAATACTTTAACCATTTAACTCATATCAGCCAAAAAGGGCTTCAGTAGTAACTGAGCCAGTCATTCCAGTGGTAAATTTTCAAAAAATAGTCCTCTTGCTCTGCAAATGAACACTTTCTAAGAGAAAATTGAAATTTTCTTGAATAAATTCGAGGGTTGAAGGATTAACATGGTTTCAAACCAAAATAAAATTTGAAGCCATTCACCTTTCCAGAGTATCCATCGATGATTTGACGTCATATGACATTGTAATCAGCTAAGCAGCCTATATGTCATAATCATTACGTCATAAATGATTCGATTAGGACCATTTTTAACTCTCAATAGTCTGACACGTAAGACTCTACTATTTAATAAACATGCTGTTGAATATTTTGAAACTAATTTGACTGGGCACTGTTGCTTACCTGCATATTTTTATGGAAATTGATAGTCATGGAGTTCAGAGTTCGACCGATCCCAACACCAGGGTTCACACTGGTCATGGAAATCCTGGAAAGTCATGGAATTTGAAAATCTAAATTCCAGGCCTGGAAAAGTCATGCAAATTATAATTTTGGTCAAAGTCATGGAAAATGAAAATCTTGATTGGAAAAAAATCTGATGGCATAAAATTCCGCTGTATATATATATATATATATGTAAGCTATATTTCAACAAAATATTGAAAAGAAATGATACAAAAATAGCACGAAAATAGAAGACATTTTGAATTCCATGCTAGAAATTCTTACCATCTTACGGCTATGTTTTGGGAGGTCTCCTTCCAGTCTGAGATAAAGCTCAGTGGAATGGCTTCAATCAGAAAAGAGAGCTTTAATTTGGTCATTCAACTTAAGAAGGGATCTAACCTCATTTTATTTCTTACGTTATTTTGGTTCATTTTATGAATACAATGACTTGTCAGTTTGAGTTTTATTTCATGATTTAAGAATTATACATACACGTTAGATTTACAAATATTAGCTTAATGATTAATACATGTGAATCTAATTTAAAAGGCTGTAATAATTTCCAGTCAAATTGATTTTAATATATTTTACAAATAATTTCATAGGCATATTATAGGGATAATAGCCCTACATATATAACATTCCAGTAATATTAAAAAAAAAATTCTGGTTCTGAGATATTGATTCTTGGAGGTCATGGAATTTGTTAATTTTAGTCATGGAAAAGTCATGGAATTTCAAATCCTGAAAAGTGTACAAACCCTGCAACACAGACAAGGTGTGGGTGGAGCTTAGCTAGAGATGGGCGGGGCATGGCTAAAAATAGAAATCCTCATTATGTTCAAAACATTGTTTCTACTGTACATGTTTAGTGTTAGTGTTTCTTCCATGAGAGGTCAACAAGGGTACAGAACTCTGTTTTTCAACATTACGTTTTTTGCGTTTAGTTGAACTTCTCATTGTATATTTCAGGGTTAGTTAGGCCTATGGGAATATAACTTGGCCACACTGTTGCCTATACTATTAGGACTCATCTCACTTTTGTTGTGATCACACGGTCAAGGTCATTGAGACAGGTTTTCAAAATTGACTTCTTTCGGAATAAAATTTTTCATAAGCAAAAGTTTTCAGAGCGCTTATATTTCAAGATTGGGTACACCTACCAAACTTTCTGATAGAGTTGTAAACCTATACTGTTAGCCGGGTTCATAAAAACTTGAAAAGTACTTGAATTTTGACATTTGCTTTGAAAAGCCTTGAATTTGAGAATTCCCTTGAAAAGTACTTGAAAATTGCTTTAATGCATTGAAAAGCCCTTGAAATTAACATTTCAACCCAAATTATTTTCATTGAGTACACAACTGTTGTCACGAACCATCAGTCAAAATGAAGTAATTGTCTTCTCAGAGCATCTAATGTTAAAAAGATTGTGCATTACCTTTGTACTTTGAATTGTCAGGGGATTCCCCCGCCTTCACCTTCATTTCTCAGCCCATGTTCATTGTGCAGCCTGGTATCCAGGGATTCTCATAAGGATCCTTTTGGGGATATATAGCCCCAAAATACAACTTGGGACACTCAAAAGTAGTGGCAGTGTGTGCTCTGAGACCCCTGAAAAGCTTGTATTATTATTACATATTAATTATTTGTGTAGGCTTTTGCACAAAAATACCCATAAAATCTAGCATGGGACACCCATATTTCATAGTCATGACTTATGAGTCCATAGTACCTTCTAACTTAGAAAAAAAATGCATTGGAACCCCTGATTTTCAGTTTGGTAACCCTGGATTTCAACTTGGGACCCCCACACTTCAGGGTTTGGGGTCCCTGGGACTGCCAAAATTTAGATACCATGAGAAACACTGCTGGTATCAGTATTTCGCTTAATTGTAGCCTATGCTCTAATAGAAGCCCTCCCCTAACTTTGACATATGAGCTCCAATGATTTCTTAGCAGTTTCAAAACGGCAAAACTCTGTATTAGAAGCCCACCCCCTAGCTCAGCAGATTGTATAGGAACATTTTTTAAGAGCAAACTTGTAAGAATAGCGTGTATAATAATAACAATCGTGTCACAGGGTGTGTTTACTTCAGACCGATCTCTGCCCTGATACATTTCCGGCCCCTCTAGAAGTCAATACAGGCCTCAGATTTGTAAACCTCGACCACCTAATACTAATACGATTAATACTAATAGTAGGCCACGTATGTTCAAGATATAATAAAGTTTATTCCACACTTTTGTTGTCAAAATGCGCGTAAAACAGTCTTGGGCGTGATTAAATACCTTCCTTATAAATATATTTTAAGACAAAATTTATGTACCAAATAAGCACGGGAGAAAATGTGCATCAATTTTGTAACGCCGATCAACATTAAATGATCCAAATTGAATTATTACGAACGACAATATAGCCTGGTTCTTAAGTTGGCGAGCCAGCGGCTCTTTTGCGATGGGAGGCGGCATGTTCTCGCGAGATATTATAAGCTAACGGGAGTCTATCAAACGGGTACCCGTTATTCAGATCAGTATAATACTCAGTGCCATTCATTGCACAATGATAATATATAGAATCCCGAGTTCCGAGTCCCCAATTCCAGAATATTTATATACGAGTACTCGCTCTAAAATAAACTCTTCAATTGGAGGCGAATCACGTAATTGGTATTTTTTGCGACAGCATTTTATATCAAATTGTGGATTAATTTTGATTTAATAAACAACCTTTATTAAAGGATACACAATATTTAGGTGCTCAAATCAAATAATTTCACTTCCCCAGTGATGTTTTGAGGTATACATAATTGAAACATACGCGTAGGCGGTGGGAATTTTTACGGGAGAAAATGTGCTGAATTTCCGTGGTATCAGTTTTAGAACTTTTTTGGGAAAACTCTAATGTAAGCCCACCCCCTTTCTCAGAGATGTTGGGTTGGAAATTGAACACCTCTTGTCCTAGAATAGAAGCCTAGGCAATTTTGTCAATTGTGTGTATGAATCAATCTTATTTTAAACCTTGTTATCACCCGTCGGTGACCCCGGTCTAGAAGATGGGGGTGATATAGAGACATGAGACATGTCCGTCCGCCCATTTGTCTGTCCACTTTTTGTCAACACAACTACTACAGTTTAGTTGCAATTCTTTTGAAACTGGGTTACCACCTGAAGATGTGCATGTGCTATCTGTATGCCTTTATGTCTATCCGTCTGTCCCGAATGTCTGTCCATCTGTCTATCCATCTCTGATACTCATTTCTGTCAATACAACTGCTCCGAGAGTTTCCAATGGATTAACGTGAAATTCCATGCACATTATCAGTATGATGTGCATGTGCTTTTTTCTTGGCCAGTAAATGTTTCATTACAGAGTTATCCCGCTTTAAAAATCTTGAAGCCAGAATGACTGCACTGCCAATCATTTCTTGCCTATAGTTTAGGTACAATTTTTTTGTCTGGCCTGCGAAGCAGGATCGAGACATAGGTATCACTTTTCCGGTGGCGGCGGCGGCGTAAACTTTTAAGTTTAGTTTATATCTCAGCAATGGGTACATGGTGATATACATCAAAAGGAAGCAGCATGCTGATACAGATATCATGCGGTCAAGGTTATGGGGTTCAAAGGTCACGGTATAATCTTTGTTCATATTTTATGTTAAGTTTTTGCATTAAACAAAAGTTATTGCCTTATATCTCAGCAATGCCTGATCCAATTGGAACCAAAGTTGGGTACATGATGATATACATTGATTGGAAGCAGCCCACTGATAAAGCGGTCATGACGTCAAGGTTGTGGGGTCAAAGTTCACAGTATAATCTTTGTTAATATTTTACGTTAAGTTTTTGCGTTAAACAAAAGTTATTGTCTTATATCTCAACAATGCCTGATCCGATTGGAACCAAACTTGGCTACATGGAGATATACATCGAAAGGAAGCAGCACACTGATGCAGGCATCACGAGGTCAAGTTTATGGTGTCAAGGTTCACGGTATAAGCTTTGTTACGTTCTTGCGTTAAACAAAAGTTATTGCCTTATATCTCAACAAAGCCTTATCCAATTGAAACCAAAGTTGGGTACATGATGACTTACATTTAACGGAAACAGCATGCTGATGCAGACATCATGGGGTCAAGGTTATGGGGGATCAAAGGTCATGGTATAATCTTTGTTAATATTTTACGTTACGTTTTTGCATTAAACAAAAGTTATTGCCTTATATCTCAACGATGCCTGATCCAATTGGAACCAAACTTGGATGCATGGTTACCTATAATGATAGAAAGCAGCATGATGATGTTGGGGTCACAAGGTCAAAGGTCACTGTGACCTTGATACAGAACTCTGTTATTTCAACAATATATTTTTGCGTTTAGCAAAACCTTTCAGCTTTTACCTATAATGATAGGAAGAAACATGATGATGATGTTGTTTTCACAAGGTCAAAGGTCAAGGTCACTGTGACCTTGATACAGAACTCTGTTATTTCAACATTAAGGTTTTGCGTTTAGCAAAACCGTTCAGCTTATATTTCAGGATTGGTTAAGCCTATTGCAACTAAACTTGGATACATGGTTACCTATAATGATAGGAAGCAGCATGATGATGTGGGGGGAACAAGGTCAACGGTCAATGTCACTTTGAACTTGATACAGAACTCTGCTTTTTCAACATTAAGTTTTTGCGTTTAACAAAACCTTTCAGCTTATATTTCAGGATTGGTTAAGCCTATTGCAACTAAACTTGGATACCTGGTTACCTATAATGTTAGGAAGCAGCATAATAACATTGAGGGCAAAAGGTTAAAGGTAAAGGTAACTGTGACAAACAGGAGACAGGCGAGACATTTAATTCCGCGGAATTCTTGTTTTAACTTAATATGTTACCATGTGCATGTCATATCCGTATGACTGTACATCTATCTGTATGTCTATCCATCTCTGATAATCATTTCTTGCCAACGCAACTCCTCGTAAACTTCCAATGGATTAACCTAAAATTTGATGTACACATCAGTATCTGATGTGCATGTGCTTGTTTCGTGTCCGGGAACTTATTCAAATTACAGAGTTATCCCCGTTAAATATCTTCAAACTGCTGCATAATCTGCAAAATTTGTTTATCATCCGATTATTTTTGTTGCTACTGGTGGGGTGATATAGCAAATATCATCTCCACCAGTCCATCTACCCATCCGCCTGTGTGTCTCTTTGTCCATTTGTCAATGTAACTCCTCTAGTTACCCGTACCACTTGAAGATGTGCATGGGTAAAGTTCTAAGTCGACTGAGCACGCAAGTGGAAGCGGACTATAAAACCATGACCTATTCCTATAAACCTATGTGCCTTTTTCGGCAAAATCCATTCATATTTGCTTGAGTTATCTCCCCTGAGACAAGTAAAATTCATCAAAATTGTCTTTTTCAGCATCTTCAAAAGTTTTGAAGCTGTGCTCACAATTTCTTTTCGCTATTCCTGTTACTTAAATATGCAGTGCTATGATTCAGTTTCGATGACATCTCTCGATATTCTGCAGGGTTATCTCCCCTGAAATACTTAAAATTCATCAAAATTGTCTTGTCCTTTCCAGGTCTCGACGAATTTTGAACCTACATGTATACTCTCAATGCCTTTGTCGCTGGATATAATATTACTTGAAGAAATGCTCAATGCTATGATTCTGTTTCGAAGAAATTCATCCTTATTTGCCTGATTTCTCTCCCTTGAAAACTTAAAATTCACCAAAATCTTCTTGTCTGGACATGTATAATCTTTGAACGGAATTGAACCTAAACTTGCAAATCTTTCTCAGTGGATATATTAAGGGCGAGATGCAGGGTCACCATTTAATTTTTCATTGATTAATTTTTCTAAAATATTGTCCTTTACAATTAGCGTTATGTCAACTCTTGATTTATGTTTATCTGAAGTTTTTGGATCGGGGGTTGGGGTGGATGCCATCGCTGTTATCGCTTTACTGAGTACTCCAGATTTCCACTAAAAATTACCTTTCACATAGAGAATGTCAATATGTAGCACAGAAGGGTGATTTTTTGGTAAACTTACTGCAGGATAGGCTTGGGCGATTATTGCGTTGAGTGATCATGATCGCGATCGATTATTTAAAAAATAATCATGATTACTCGATTAATCAGCTTGGATACAAATTACCAAGACATAACAACAAAAGAATATCAATGAAGGTAATTGGAATAGTGTTTAGAAAAGTCCATTTGCAGGGCAAGAGAAGACTATTTTTGAAAATGTATCACTGGAATACCTAAAAATTCTCAAGCCTGGCATTCCAGTAATACATTTTCAAAAATTTCTTTTCTTTTCGTTCGCTGATCATACCGCCAGTCCTGTAAGTGACTATCGGCATGATCATAAGCGCTAAGTGCGTGGATCCATGGTTTATTAGAGTGCGCCGTGCGGCCTGGAACCTCCGTCTTCAGCACTCGAGGTTTCTGTCAGGGTTACCTCACCCTTACCTCCTTTAGTCGCCTCTTACGACACGCAGAGGATACGGAAGGTGTATTCTAAGCCCCACCTACATGGCCAAAAAAATTTCTTTTCTTACCCTGCAAATGGACATACATTCACTAAGCAAAATGTAATTTTTCATGACCGATCGCATTAAAAAGTACTTGAAAGTGAGCGTTGAAATACTTTATGCAATAGAAAATATTCACAATATTCGATTATTTAATTTTTAATCGTATAAATTCACGATTTAAAGCACCACGATTTTCGATTTAATCACATAATCGCACAAGCCTACTGCAGGAATGGAGAAAAATTGGCTTGATTTCCAAGTTAGCCAGTATTTATGTTTTTAAAGAGAAATTTGTCTTCAACTTTGAAGGAAGTTTCCATGGACCATTACAGTACCTACTGTCTTACACTCGTTATTTTGAACATTTGAGTGATTAGCCGTTCAGGAATGGTCACGGAAATTTATAGCTTAATTCTTTTCCCAGTGAATGTTCATGGCAGAGAAAGCTTTTTTTGAAAATTTATGACTGGAATGAATCAATGGCTACAGGTGTTGTTTTCTCAAGACCTACAAAGCCAGTTTTGAGTGTCTTTATATATCGCTAAAGGTTTACCTTTACATGTTTATGCTCAATAAATGTACACATACAAACAGGCCTGTGCTGTCATAGTGCCAATGCTAACCCATACACATACATGCCTGTGCTGTCATAGTGCCAATGCTAACCCATACACATACAGGCCTGTGCTGTCATAGTGCCAATGCTAACCCATACACATACAGGCCTGTGCTGTCATAGTGCCAATGCTAACCCATACACATACATGCCTGTGCTGTCATAGTGCTAATGCTAACCCATACACATACAGGCCTGTGCTGTCATAGTGCCAATGCTAACCCATACACATACATGCCTGTGCTGTCATAGTGCCAATGCTAACCCATACACATACATGCCTGTGCTGTCATAGTGCTAATGCTAACCCATACACATACAGGCCTGTGCTGTCATAGTGCCAATGCTAACCCATACACATACATGCCTGTGCTGTCATAGTGCCAATGCTAACCCATACACATACAGGCCTGTGCTGTCATAGTGCCAATGCTAACCCATACACATACATGCCTGTGCTGTCATAGTGCCAATGCTAACCCATACACATACAGGCCTGTGCTGTCATAGTGCCAATGCTAACCCATACACATACATGCCTGTGCTGTCATAGTGCCAATGCTAACCCATACACATACAGGCCTGTGCTGTCATAGTGCCAATGCTAACCCATACACATACAGGCCTGTGCTGTCATAGTGCTAATGCTAACCCATACACATACAGGCCTGTGCTGTCATAGTGCCAATGCTAACCCATACACATACATGCCTGTGCTGTCATAGTGCCAATGCTAACCCATACACATACAGGCCTGTGCTGTCATAGTGCCAATGCTAACCCATACACATACATGCCTGTGCTGTCATAGTGCCAATACTAACCCATACACATACAGGCCTGTGCTGTCATAGTGCCAATGCTAACCCATACACATACAGGCCTGTGCTGTCATAGTGCCAATGCTAACTCATACACATACATGCCTGTGCTGTCATAGTGCCAATGCTAACCCATACACATACATGCCTGTGCTGTCATAGTGCCAATACTAACCCATACACATACAGGCCTGTGCTGTCATAGTGCCAATACTAACCCATACACATACAGGCCTGTGCTGTCATAGTGCCAATGCTAACCCATACACATACATGCCTGTGCTGTCATAGTGCCAATGCTAACCCATACACATACAGGCCTGTGCTGTCATAGTGCCAATGCTAACCCATACACATACATGCCTGTGCTGTCATAGTGCCAATACTAACCCATACACATACAGGCCTGTGCTGTCATAGTGCCAATGCTAACCCATACACATACAGGCCTGTGCTGTCATAGTGCCAATGCTAACTCATACACATACATGCCTGTGCTGTCATAGTGCCAATGCTAACCCATACACATACAGGCCTGTGCTGTCATAGTGCCAATGCTAACCCATACACATACAGGCCTGTGCTGTCATAGTGCCAATGCTAACCCATACACATACATGCCTGTGCTGTCATAGTGCCAATGCTAACCCATACACATACATGCCTGTGCTGTCATAGTGCCAATACTAACCCATACACATACATGCCTGTGCTGTCATAGTGCCAATGCTAACCCATACACATACAGGCCTGTGCTGTCATAGTGCCAATACTAACCCATACACATACAGGCCTGTGCTGTCATAGTGCCAATGCTAACCCATACACATACAGGCCTGTGCTGTCATAGTGCCAATGCCAACCCATACACATACATGCCTGTGCTGTCATAGTGCCAATGCTAACCCATACACATACAGGCCTGTGTTGTCATAGTGCCAATCCTAACCCATAATAGCTTGCCTTACATGTTTTAAGGCAGGGCATAATTTATCTGGTATCGCATCTCAATTTGCTACACGTATTTAAGCAGATGCTATACATTCTGCAACATGCATAGCTGTATCTGCTATGCAAAATTTGTACGCAATTGCAATTCATCATTGATTTTCAAAATTCTATCATTAACCCTTTTAACAACAAATCCCTGAAAAAGTACATTTATTTACACCGTATACCATATTTTGTTGAATATTTTGAAATTAATATGACTGGAAGCCATTGCTGCCTAAGGCAGCAATGGCTTCCAGTCATATTAATTTCAAAATATTCAACAGCTTGAAATCCTATTTGTTTGCTCTGAGATTGAGCTACAGGGAATTTATCGGTGAAAGAGTTGATCAGATTGCTATACATTTTTGCCGATAGCTATACAATTTATAGTTTGCATAGCAATACAAGCTATGCAAATATCAAATTCTAAATTATGTCCTGTTAGGAGACATACAATGTATGGTAACCTAAACCTTAGAAAGCTCATTGATGTCCATACTAAAATCAACAGATTAAGCTAACCCGTTTCAGGTCCCCTAAAATAAATTAAGGCAACCTCATGGAGAACATTTTCAACAGGTTACCATAACAGTACAGGCCTGCACATATATAGTGTTTCTTTACCAGACGGTGCGAGAGTTCTTACCTCACATGATGAAGCAGAATCGTGGTCATATCGTGACAATAGTGTCCATGGCGGGACGATCTGGTACAGCAAACCTTACTGATTACTGGTAAGTACAGACACGCTCAGTGTTAGAATGACCACTCTCTCAATGTATACACATATATACAGCAACCCTGATTCCTGGTAAGTACAGACACGCTCAGTGTTAGAATGACCACTCTCTCAATGTATACACATATATATACAGCAACCCTGATTACTGGTAAGTACAGACACGCTCAGTGTTAGAATGACCACTCTCTCAATGTATAGCATATATACAGCAACCCTGATTCCTGGTAAGTACAGACATGCTCAGTGTTAGAATGACCACTCTCTCAATGTATAGCATATATACAGCAACCCTGATTCCTGGTAAGTACAGACACGCTCAGTGTTAGAATGACCACTCTCAATGTATAGCATATATACAGCAACCCTGATTCCTGGTAAGTACAGACATGCTCAGTGTTAGAATGACCACTCTCAATGTATACACATATATACAGCAACCCTGATTCCTGGTAATTACAGACACGCTCAGTGTTAGAATGACCACTCTCTCGATGTATAGCATATATACAGCAACCCTGATTACTGGTAAGTACAGACACGCTCAGTGTTAGAATGACCACTCTCTCAATGTATACACATATATACAGCAACCCTGATTACTGGTAAGTACAGACACGCTCAGTGTTAGAATGACCACTTTCTCGATGTATAGCATATATACAGCAACCCTGATTCCTGGTAAGTACAGACACGCTCAGTGTTAGAATGACCACTCTCAATGTATAGCATATATACAGCAACCCTGATTCCTGGTAAGTACAGACACGCTCAGTGTTAGAATGACCACTCTCAATGTATACACATATATACAGCAACCCTGATTCCTGGTAAGTACAGAGACGCTCAGTGTTAGAATGACCACTCTCTCAATGTATACACATATATACAGCAACCCTGATTACTGGTAAGTACAGACACGCTCAGTGTTAGAATGACCACTCTCTCAATGTATACACATATAAACAGCAACCCTGATTCCTGGTAAGTACAGACACGCTCAGTGTTAGAATGACCACTCTCTCAATGTATACACATATATACAGCAACCCTGATTACTGGTAAGTACAGACACGCTCAGTGTTAGAATGACCACTCTCAATGTATACACATATATACAGCAACCCTGATTACTGGTAAGTACAGACACGCTCAGTGTTAGAAATACCACTCTCAATATATAGCATATATACAGCAACCCTGATTCCTGGTAAGTACAGACACGCTCAGTGTTAGAAATACCACTCAATGTATAGCATATATACAGCAACCCTGATTCCTGGTAAGTACAGACACGCTCAGTGTTAGAATGACCACTCTCTCAATGTATACACATATATACAGCAACCCTGATTCCTGGTAAGTACAGACACGCTCAGTGTTAGAATGACCACTCTCAATGTATACACATATATACAGCAACCCTGATTACTGGTAAGTACAGACACGCTCAGTGTTAGAATGACCACTCTCAATGTATACACATATATACAGCAACCCTGATTACTGGTAAGTACATACACGCTCAGTGTTAGAAATACCACTCAATATATAGCATATATACAGCAACCCTGATTACTGGTAAGTACAGACACGCTCAGTGTTAGAAATACCACTCTCTCAATGTATACACATATATACAGGCATCTAGGCTGATAGGATTGTGCCACTTTAGCACACATGGTCAGAATAGCTAAGCTTATGCCATGACGACCGTCTATCATCTGTCAACTTTTTCTTTAACCTTTAGCACTCTGATGTCAATATTCTGTCTTTCCGCATCAGTAGAAAAGAAGCTGGTGTACATTTGGTGGATGATGCTGCTGTCTATGACGCTGTCTCTGACACTGTCTATGACGCTGTCTCTGACACTGTCTATGATGCTGTCTATGATGCTGTCTCTGACACTGTCTATGATGCTGTCTCTGACACTGTCTATGATGCTGTCTCTGACTCTGTCTATGACGCTGTCTCTGACACTGTCTATGACGCTGTCTCTGACACTGTCTATGACGCTGTCTCTGACACTGTCTATGACGCTGTCTCTGACACTGTCTATGACACTGTCTATGACACTGTCTATGACGCTGTCTTTGACACTGTCTATGACGCTGTCTCTGACACTGTCTATGACGCTGTCTCTGACACTGTCTATGACGCTGTCTCTGACACTGTCTATGACGCTGTCTCTGACACTGTCTATGACGCTGTCTCTGACGCTGTCTATGACGCTGTCTCTGACGCTGTCTCTGACACTGTCTATGACGCTGTCTCTGACACTGTCTATGATGCTGTCTCTGACACTGTCTATGATGCTGTCTCTGACACTGTCTATGACGCTGTCTATGACGCTGTCTCTGACACTGTCTATGACGCTGTCTCTGACACTGTCTCTGACACTGTCTATGATGCTGTCTCTGACACTGTCTATGACGCTGTCTATGACAGTAACATCTTCCACCGAATTTGTTGAAAAATGAACACCAGTTCATCCTTTAATTTATTTTCAAAATTTAAAATTTTAACTTCAGAGTGGTAAGGGTTAACACTCATATCAGCCAAGAACGGCTTCTGCAGTGGTCGTGAGAAATATCCATTTGCAGACCAAGAGAACACTATTTTTGAAAATTTAACACTAGAATGACTGTCTAGATAACTGACATTTTCTATGAGAAAATTGAAATTTTCATGAACAAATTCGAGGGTTAAAGGGTTAAATGATGTCTCAAGGACCATTGGCCTGATTTCAGTTATTTTGGGCAGGAAGCATCCTTATGGCAGAGATCCAAGGTTGTTCAAACGACGCCAATCGGCCAATTTCCCCGACAGCCATCTTCGATTTTTGCTGAGTTTTAGAAATGTCTTTAAGAATCTTCTCCCAAACCGCTTTGGGGATTGAATCGAAACTCATAAACATCTTCTAGGGCAACAGCTGAACCAAGTTTGTTCAAGGGAACATGATTGGCCAAATACTTCAGAAGCTGTCTTGGATGACCAAATTTTCACAAAAATTACATCTCCCAAACCGCTGAATGGATCGGGCCAAAATTTGGGAAATATGATTAGGGACTAAGGGCCATTCAAGTTGGTTCAAGTGAAGTTAGCACATTAAAAATATGTCCGCCACCAACCAATCAGAATTCAGTGTTGGGACATGTTTAGTTTTTTTGTGGATTTTGAAACTAAAATTGGTTTATATAGGTTTATGAGTATGGTGATTTGAGATTTTCCACTTTTGAATCAAATAGATGGGTTGGCGGCCATACTGGATTTTCTCCTACCAAATATTCATAGAACATGTAGTAAAGCAATGGCAAATTTATGTTATGTTATCTCATGAACCGCTTAACTGGTTTTCAACAAAATTGGTGGAATGCATCCTTGTTTCATAAAAGTTTAGTCTGTCAGGATATCTCCTCTTTGGTGAAATGTATAATTCAAGTTTATCCATCAATCATATGACATCATAATCAACTGTGTGATGTCTAGGATGATGTCATAATCAATTACATCAGGAATGAAGAATGCTTAATTGATGACGTATGAATTGTATTTCTTTACTATCTAATAATATGCTGTTGAATATTTGCTGTAAGCAGGAACAGCACCCAGTGATCTAGCAATCTGCAGAGGAAGTGAATGTCATATACATGATCTAGCAATCCACAGAGGAAGTGAATGCCATATACATGATCTAGCAATCCCCAGAGGAAGTGAATGTCATACTTTACTATTTAATAATATGCTGTTGAATATTTGCTGTAAGCAGGAACAGCACCCAGTGAAATTTGTTTTAAATATTCAACAGCTTACCTGTATAGTCAGGGAGTTCAGGGATCAATCGATTCCAACATGGGTGAAGTGTGGATGGCGCTTAGCTAGAGATGGGCAGGGCATAACTATAACTGTATTTCTCCATTCAACCAATTTTGTCTTCTGAGCTACATGGACATGTACACATGTGATTGTGGGATGCTAGATCATGTATATGACATTCACTTCCTCTGTGGATTGCTAGATCATGTATATGACATTCACTTCCTCTGCGGATTGCTAGATCATGTGGATGACATTCACTTCCTCTGTGGGTTGCTAGATCATGTATATGGCATTCACTTCCTCTGTGGATTGCTAGATCATGTATATGACATTCACTTCCTCTGTGGATTGCTAGATCATGTATATGACATTCATTTCCTCTGTGGTTTGCTAGATCATGTATATGACATTCACTTCCTCTGTGGATTGCTAGGTCATGTATATGACATTCACTTCCTCTGCAGGGTGCTAGATCATGTATATGACATTCACTTCCTCTGTGGATTGCTAGATCATGTATATGACATTCACTTCCTCTGTGGATTGCTAGATCATTTATATGACATTCACTTCCTCTGTGGATTGCTAGATCATGTAGATGACATTCACTTCCTCTGCAGGGTGCTAGATCATGTATATGACATTCACTTCCTCTGTGGGTTGCTAGATCATGTATATGACATTCACTTCCTTTGTGCGTTGCTAGATCATGTATATAACATTCACTTCCTCTGTGGATTGCTAGATCATGTATATGACATTCACTTCCTCTGTGGATTGCTAGATCATGTATATGACATTCACTTCCTCTGTGGATTGCTAGATCATGTATATGACATTCACTTCCTCTGTGGATTGCTAGATCATGTTTATGACATTCACTTCCTCTGTGGATTGCTAGATCATGTATATGACATTCACTTCCTCTGTGGATTGCTAGATCATGTAGATGACATTCACTTCCTCTGTGGGTTCCTAGATCATGTATATGACATTCACTTCCTCTGTGGATTGCTAGATCATGTATATGACATTCACTTCCTCTGTGGATTGCTAGATCATGTAGGTGACATTCACTTCCTCTGTGGGTTGCTAGATCATGTATATGACATTCACTTCCTCTGTGGATTGCTAGATCATGTAGATGACATTCACTTCCTCTGTGGGTTGCTAGATCATGTAGATGACATTCACTTCCTCTGTGGATTGCTAGATCATGTAGATGACATTCACTTCCTCTGTGGATTGCTCGATCATGTAGATGACATTCACTTCCTCTGTGGGTTGCTAGATCATGTATATGACATTCACTTCCTCTGTGGATTGCTGGTGTAGTGCGGATCGACCGATGGGTACTGGCCGTCCCAGCTAAGCGGGGCATGGGCCGCCTGACCTGAAGTCGTTTCCATAAGCGCAGCCCCCTGGGTAGGGCAATAAGCGTGTATGGGCCTATATAGGGGAGGTTTCGTCGTGAAACCGACTAAGTTCGTTAAGACGCGAGGTGTGCATGCACGCGCCAGGTGCTGTTCTAACAGAGCACGTGTAGCACGTCCAAGAGCGTATAAAAGGGAGTGCTTTCAGTAAATCGAGAGTGTCGTCAGCCCCCCGTCATCGGCCAGCAGCCGACCAGTCAGGAGCTACCCAATCAAGGGATCCTGACTGAAATAACTGGAGCACCGAAGACGGAATCCAGCATCATCTCGGTATGCCTCATCTTCCAGTTCAGCTCGGACCACAACAATTCTCGGGCCACTTCACTGCATATAGTGTAATATGTTCCGTTTTAATTACTAACTGTATAGGAGCTATTGTACGGTGGACCCTTAAGGTCCAGATATGTAAGTCTACATGACGTAGAGCCAGCGATGTTCCTCGGTGGATGACTCACCGGATCTGCCAGCCACGCTGAGAAGTGGATATTCAACCGCCACACTGCATGTCATGTGTGATAGTTTAACGTTTTGACCACAGCCAAGTAAACTTTGCACGGTGCGCCACATGAGCTATTTGACACACCCTGCACCGTTAAGCTTAACCCTCTGGGCCCTACCAAGAATTTACAAAGAAGTGATAGAAAGCCTACAGCCAAAAGCTAGAAACTTGCATAGAACCCTAGCCTATAAGCGGTAGTGGCGTAATAGTGGCGCAGTGCTATCATGCCAACTATATTAACTATTTTTGGCAAAGTAACAGACCACTATATATAAAACTATATATTATTAGAAAGGGCAATAAAATTCCTTTTAGTACATATAAAATTTGTATGAATAAAGTATATTTTAGGTGGTCAACATGCCTCTAAAAATGAACACCCCTTGTAGGATAAATACATTGGTCTATGTTTGCAAAAGTTATCGAATTTTTTTTAAAATTTCACGAATGCCATTGATAAATTTAATCACAATGGTATTAAAACTAACAGATACCAAAGTTTCGTGAAGATTTTCATCCGATAAGATGTGAAAATGACATTTTTATTATGCCAAGTTACCGTAAAATTTCTCGAAATTTCGGTTCATATTTTGGGGGGAGGCCTCGTTCAATGTTGAATAATTCCTTTACACATAACCGAACACATACCAGGGATTCTCAGCATTGACAATGAATAAATGGCAAATTTTATGCTATGTAGCATTGCTGGGTGCAATCAGCCATTTAAGAAGCGAATGTTTTACACTAAGATTCTATCGCATCAGACATCTTTTCGTAGCGGCGTCTCCAATAGGAATCGTTTATCGTGAAACATCATGAGAGAACGAGAGGAATTTGTAGAATTGTACACGTATCTAATATACGAGTACCAAGCTCATTACCCGTTATTGGCAAGACCGTATCACGTACTATAAGATTGACGCGTCTGATTGGTCGGGAATTTATGAATATTAATTTTTCCAGCAAGATGGCGACACGATCAGCTGTTTTGCAAAATAGTTGTGTGTTCAAATATGTCAATCTATGCATATTTCTTGTACGCCACAAACTAAAAAGTAGACAGATGACTAGATTAACCATATTGCCAACCGGGAAGTGGGATGCCGATATATTTGACAGCTTTCGCATCTCAACTCGGCCTAATTAATGCCGGTAATTTGAAGAGTAAGTTTTCTCGGAAATTGTAAACAAAAACATGCATCGATGATTGAAATTATCGGATTGTTTATCTATAACCTTATTGTTATTTCGCGACCAGAGGTAAACGAAATTGATTTATATATTATTGGTTCTGCTGCTTTCTTACCACAATCTATAACTTTCTCGGTTAAATTAGTCATTGAGTAACTGAAAACTTGGAAGTAACACCACATTGACTAATAATCATTGATGATTGGAACTTACTAATTATTCTTAGAAAACAAATATTTCACTATTTCCCTTGTACAATCATTCTATCACCATTTACTGTGTGGCCAGTATCCTCTGATCAAAGATATAGAGAACCAGGACCCTGAAACAAACTTGCTCTATCATGGAAGTGTGCCCAAAATCAAAAACAATTATCACATTCCAGAATTTCACATTTAGTCAGTATAAAGGTAAGATGTTGAATATTTTGAATCCAGTTTGAAGCTGGTGCTGGTTTAGCCAGCTTCCAGTCAAATTAGTTTCAAAATATTCAACAGAATTTTGAAACGTTCGTAACAAATTTATTATTCACTCTTGTCGATTGAAAAGGTTAATCCAGTAACTAGTAGTCATACTCCCTTTTTGGACTATATATGCCCACCATATATTATATTATTCATTTCTGCGCTAAAATCTGAGGGCGGTGTATGACCATAACAGCCGTTGTCATGTCATAGTTCTTACCAGTATATCCCTATGACCCTGCGCAGTACATGTATATTGTTAACCATCTAACATTTGAGTCAAACCAAAACTGCTGCAGTTGTCTATTTTCCGACCAAAGTAACATTATTTTTGAAAATGTATCACTGGAATGACTGGCTCTTGGTCTGCATATGGGCATTGTCTATGAGAAAATGGAAATTTTCATGAAAAAATTTAATTGTTAAAGTCTTAATATAACTCTTAGAATTTGCCTATTTCTAACTTATTGTTCCTATTTTTTTCAGGTGAGCGGACAAAGGCTTAAAAAATCAGAGACTTTCTCCTGCTAAATAGGCTGATGGATTTACTAACAAGGATTTTATAAAGAGAAAGATTTGGTGATCTGTGTAAAATAAGACTGCTGGAATATTGCAATTGCCTCCATTCATCTGTCTATCCATCCATCTCCAAAAGCTTTTGGTAGAATTCAATAAAAATTGTTAATGTATATTACTGATATGATTATGGTTTCGGAGACACCGTATACACTAGGTTCCATCGTAATGAATCAGTCAAGAACGATGTGCATCAAATATGATTCGATGGCAGTGAAATATACAACATAAATCTGCACACGAGCAAGGTAAGATTAACCATTTTCCTGATGAATTCCTCATATCTCATTTTAATGATACCATAAAGGAAAACTGGTGAATATGTTTAAATTTGTTTGACTGCAAACTGCCTTAGGCAGCAATGGCTTTCAGTCAAATTAATTTCAAAATATTCAATAGAATAAATTTTATATCGTAAGCATCATACTTTTTCAGGGATTTGTCGATGAAAATGATAAAGGGTTAAATAATCGATGAATCCAATCTGTCACCCAAGTATATGACATCATAATGAATTACATCACATGTAGGCTGATGTCACAATCAAAATATCTATTGGATGACGTAACTGAATGTCTGTCAGTTGTACGAATTGTATGTCCTTACCATTTAATAAACATTCTGTTGAATAATTGAACAGAACCCCAGTCAGATTAGTTTCAACTTATTTAACAGGTTAGCTGTATCTATGGTTATCGTGGAATTGGAAATTTAGGATTCAAAGTGTATAAACTGATCCCAACACTCGCAAATCATGGATGGAGCTTACCTAGAGATGGGGCAGAGCTAAAAGTGGGTTCATCTATTAGAAAATCTAAATTTCTGCCATGTTCACTTGTCAATTCCAGTCTTTGCTATGTTTAACGCTTTCAGTGACAAATCCTGGAAACAATGTGCCATGGCCAATGATGGTGGTAGCCTAATTTCTGAATCCAAAAAAAATTTATATTTTTGTCTAAAGATTTTGAATTAATTACCTACCTGTATCTTATCGCCTGGGTCCTTTCATGATCCCCATGTTTTGAAAAAATTGTGATTTTATAATCACCTCCATCTACCCGTCTGTCGGTCCATCATGCTATCCCCTCCCAAACAGGTGGGTGGAATTCAACCAAATTTGGTATGTGGGTTACCCATGATTGAGCTTTGTAAGACCACATTTAGATTTGGTTCCGCCCCCTGTGGGTCAGGGGGTGGGGTCCAAAGGACAAATATCCGAAAAACTGTCCGTCACGCTAACTCCTCGTTGTGTGGAATTCAAAGGCATTTGATATGTGGGTTGCCATATAATTGTGAATTTCCTGTCTCCACCCGGCCCGGGTTGTGGGTGTGTTCAAAAGATCAAGAAATTGATTGTAAAGATTGGAGTCTAACAAATTTACCTGGATTTCCAGATTGTTCATATTTCTGACCACTCTCGCACACCCTCTCCATGAATTGAAATTAAGGCAAATGAGCCACTACATGACTCTAGCAGGATTACTAGATTCTACTATAGCCCGTGAAATTTTCTTTGCAGACTAAGGGAAGACTATCTTTGAAATTTTTACACTGGAATGACTGGCTCACTTACCGAGCCAGTCATTCTAGTGGTAAATTTGTACAAATAGTCTTCTCTTGCTCTGAATATCAACATTTCTGAAGATCACAGCAATGGCATTTTTTGGCCCCCTTGACTATTGATATATCAAATTCTTACCATCTGGCTGGTCAGTTACAAATTGTACTAGTTCTGGTCAATTTCTACTAGCCTCTGGGCTCATGTTAATTTTTAACTCCTGCTTTCACAGATCATTTCCCCTTATGACATCCAGATTTTCCACAACAATCCACGCCAGTCTCTGTGTAATGCAACTCTTCCAAATTCAGTGGATGGAATTCAAACAAATTTGGTAGGTGATTAATGATTATGGAGTGCAAGACGTTATTTACATTTGGCTCCGCTCCCAGGGATGGGATGGGGTAAAGAGGTCAAAGTGGTGAACATGGGTTCTGCTATAACGCATCATCGACCAAGCAATCTAGTTATCACTTAGTTTCCATCCACAGGTAGATTAAATTTAAGCCCAACGGTGTTGTCGAAGACTTGATGCTTGATAGATTGGATTATGAACAAGAGTAATCATAGATTGTAAACCACTACCGAGACTGTCCTATCATTTTTTCTTACAATATACATAGCGGTTTTAAAATAAATTTTAACACATCCAAATTTGTTACGTCATAGTGTATGATCGCACCCTCTATTTTGTTACAATTTGAGCAAAGTCTAACCAGTAGTTTCCGAGATATCTATAGATTAAAATTTGTAGCAAATTCTGGGTTTTTGTCCAGATCACAGACAACTTCTGGAAATCCTTGTTTAGGTTATGTTGCTTTGTTGTGTTAAAATTTGAAACCAATAGGATCAGTATTTTAGATGCAATACCGGATGGACGCACATGCACGCACACATGTAATACTCCCTTCCCCTTGCAGGACAAGGGTAAATATCCTGCAGTCTAAAAAAGTAAACTGTTGAGTATATTTTGATAAATTTAATTGGAATCTATTGTTACCTAAAGCAGCAGCTGCTTCCAATCAAATTGGACTCGATATATTCAACAAATCTACTATACATAGTCCAGTCTGATTACCTAATATGAGATTCTCTCTCTCTCAGTTCGAGTAAACTTTATTTGATATTTGCACTGATAGTTTACGCAATGCAGTATTTAAATATTATTAACCCTATTATTAACCCTATAACACACAAGCCTTCCAAAAACAAGTACAGCAGTGACCTTGCAAAATGTACATTTGCAGATCATGAGAATATTTTTGAAAAAGTACGACTGGAATGTCTGGCGCAATAACTGAGTGGTAAATTTTCAAACAGATTCTCTTTGTCTGGAAATGGATATTTACTGAGATGTAATTTTTAAAGCAAATTTAAGTGTTATAGGGTTTATAAAAATCGTCAAGTTTAAATTTGTTTCCCTTTTACTCTCAAATGGTGTTTCAAGCTGAAAAATAAAAGGAAAGATACATTAATAACATTGCAAGATGAATTGCAGCAAATCGCAGTAAGATTGACAAAAATGGATGTGGCAATCAAGCACAATAACTGGGGTGTTGGAATGTGTTTTGACCTGGCTGGGGTGGTGGGGGGGTGGGACTAACCTATGGGAGAGGAAAAAGGGGGGGAGGGCATCGTTCCTTCCCCATGTGAACCATATCTCCACAGTGGTCAATATCTTTAAAACAATTTTATTGTCTATGCTGATATGCCATTTTAGGTTCCAGACCACATGCCTTTAAATTTTCGTCCATGCATACCACTACCACATACCCCCCCACCCCCCCACCCCACCCCCCTACTATAATATAGTAGGGGGATATGTGATAAAGGGTTTGGAAGAAAATTTTTTTTCTTCAAATTATTGACAATTTAACTGTCTCTCAATACCTAAACCCCACTCCACCATTGATTTTAAATAATTTCACCATGATGGATGTTCAGTAATTTTGAGAGGCTTTCAGTTATTCAGTAATGACAAATTGACATTATAAAGTACTTTAAACGCGTGGAAACGTAGTTTCATTAAAATTAAACTAACTCATAAGCTGGTAACATCATATCATGTGACAAAGATAACAAACGAAATTCACGATCTTAATTACGGAGAGCGGGTTGCGTTCGTATTTCCGTATTATATATGACACTGCTAGTGTAGGATGCCGTTTAGAAAGATTTTTCAGCTTGGACAATTGTTGAGAGGTGTATAATTATAATGATAATAATAATAATAATACCCGATTCCATCTATCCGGATAATCGGGTACTCACGGGTACTCACTTAAATAAAGAAATCGCTTCGTCATCTTCGACATTTTTACGCAAACTATTTCATTCGCAAAAATCTATTTAAATTTTCCTGCAGAAATTTGTAAGCAAACTGAATTGACCAATTGACAGTGGATTTAGAAAATTCAGCCTTCTGACGTAATGTAACGCTAAGTTTGATTGGATAAAACGCCAGTAATGCTTGTGTATTTAGCGATCGAAAACTGGTTGTAGCATGAGCCGATAATACGTCCCGTCGGCCCAGTAAGCCAATTATTTCGAGCCGATAATACGTCCCGTCAGACCAGGAACCCAATTATTTCGCGCCGATAATACGTCCCGTCGGATCCTTGGGGTTAAATACATGTAGTACATCTTAATTACAACTGTATCAATAACCCTCTCAGTTAATGGGTTATCTTAGCATTATCACTTACCGTGCTATAACAGAAACTCGCAACTACCGCATTATGTAGAACTTACTTTTAGTATCCAGCGGACATTACTTATCCTGTGTTTTACTGTCCTGAGATCGTACTGCTTCCGTTCTGGAGCAGCATGTGGGAACCGTGTTTTGCGGAGATCTACATGCGGAGACTCATCCAGCTTCCAGAGAGCGTGTCGACTCACGTCACGAGCATAGTGACATATCAATTCCAGTAACATAGTAGCCGCAACTAAGAATGGTTACTGGGTATTCAAGTAACTATACATAACATCTTTAATTATTCATTAGTTACTCATCTAATTACTCTTTAATTACCGTATTTTCCTCTGTAAAAGGTACCGATGACTAACAGGCACCTTCCCGGTCTTAGGGCTGCACTTTATAAGTTCTTTATTATTACTGTCTATATTTAGCTTTATTTACTGTAAGATGTTTCACTAACCGCACTGTATTAGGTCTATCAACCTGTATTATTACTGTCTAATCAATTCATATACTGTCACCGTTCTGTATTTGGTTGGTTAGGTATATGGCAAGTAGCCATCTGTTGATATGTTTTGTTTATTTATAGAAAACCTAGGACTGCAGTGCATTAGGAAATATTACTTAGCAACAGTTATATATGCATCACTTTTCCCCGCCACCATCATGTATTCACTAAGGTCGCTATCCGTGCTATAACATGCTATATACTATTCAGCTCGATAGGATAGGTTTAATATGACTAGAGACAATTTCTTCGTTAGATACATAGTGTACGCAGTCGTTGCGGTAATCTAGCCCCGCACTTTGTCACGGTTGTGTAAAACTTGGCCAACATACCTATAGGGCCGCAGACCTATAAAAAGTTATTGTCTCTCTTCATGTTCAACTAAGCCTTATGACTTCTTAATTGTTTGGATACCCCTATCTGCACTGTGGACTGATCCAACCCTGGGAAACTATTGGAGGTTTCCGAGCAGTGATGGCCAAGGTGCGGTGTCACATACACCTCCCCTGTATCTCCGGATACTTAGTAGTTAGTCACCATTGCCAATGTGCGAAAACATTATTGTTATTATTAATACTTCTTTGTACCTTTTAGGTTATATCTCCCGCACCGCAGTGCATATTTGGGCAACTTGGATATAAACCTAATGTCAGGTCAATAACTTAGCTCCTTAGGACTTGGTGACGGACGAGATGCGCATCTCCATCGAATTCTGTACAAATGTGTGGGTAAGATGGTGGAATCTGCCACGCCCTTGCGGGAAGGACATTTATGGTGGATATTCGTCTCTCTAATCCTCACCATAATGACAGGCAGTTGGTATAATCTGCTTATGTAAGAAAAGGTAGCCATCGTCCTGTGATGTTTTATGTGGTCATGGAGCAAGGCATCCGGATTCTTACCGAGCTTGGACATCTTGCAAAGTAACATGTACGCATGCTGTCTGTGGAGGTAGATGCTTTACAAAGCACCCTACGGGAAGCTGGGTGTCTGCACTCACTGACAGCCATATCTAAAGATAGGTAGGATGCCCGCCATTTGCAGCCTAAAATAGTTTGTGTCTTTAAAACTTAATTGATAGGTTAGGCATAGAAGAAGGCCCGCATAAATAAAAGCGGCACCGACTAATACAGTATTTTTGGAACTACATAAGACGGTGACTTGGGAATCCTTTGGGAATCCCTTGTCTCGTCTTCACGTAAAACAGCACGCAACATTTTTAGTTATAGTTCCACTAGGATGGTCTTCTTTACTGTAGAGCTGGGCGGTCTGACGGTAGTACCGTGAGGACCGTGAACCGATACTGTGACCGTTGACATTTCCAAATACCGTGAATACCGTCCATAATGTTTGAGCAATATTTGAAAAATATATTCATAAAATCTGACTTGACCAAGAGTAAATAAGTGCTAATAGTGCCAAAAATACAGGCATCCCTAACTATTAGCCGAGTTGAGGTGAAAGGGTCATTGTAAAAACAAACATCAAGATGTCAATTACAAAATAATGACAGGCAGAATTGTATGTCAAACGTACGTCTTGAAAGTCTCACCGTAAAAGTGCTTTATTTAAAACATCTAAACTCATTCTCTGGCCGTCCACCGGTAGTAATTACACTATAATATATTCCCTATTCCCGTTTCTATTATTTGTAATTTATTACTCCAAGCATTTTGTCACCGAACAAACATGCTAGAATAACAAAATAACATACAAACTGCGTGTTATTCAAACACAACAGCAATCTCGCAAAGACGTATCTGATTGGTTGTTCATGAACTAGACCGTGGGAAAATACATTACTATGCTGAATTTATCAATGAAAATTTACTAAAACGTAGTATTTGCTCGCGCCATTTTGATCACGTGCTAATTTATTAACAACGAGCAGCGTTGAAGTCATTATTTTTTTTTTTTTCTGGCTTGTTTTAAGAAATTTCTTTAAGGATTAAATCCAGTTTAAGTAACGACACCTAAAAATTATAGTGTTTTAGTTTTTGTAATTCATTTTTCAACTGGCTACACGTCGGATGTTCGCGGAAATAGCTTTTTACACGCATTGTTCACGTGAAGCATGGCGAGTAACGAGTCTGCACATCAGGTACTCGGTAATTATCAGAAGCTTTGGAATCGGCTATATTCAATGTCGCATTATATGTATGTGTATAGGCCTGTTTTCGCGAGTAACTGAATATACGACTCCAACAGAAATAAAAGAGTACAACAGTCGCCCCGTTTAAATACTCGCGGATTTTGTCTGGACTCTGGAATAAAATTTACTGTTTGCTGGTCACACGCATTAATAGCAAGAACAATCCAGATTGAAAATAGTGCACCCCAATGTCTCAAACAGCGGGTTATAGTTAGCGAGTAGACCACACCCTTTGACCGATATTCGTTGAATGAAATTGCGTCAATAAAAATAGTGACCTAATAAAATCGTGAAACTAAACAGTCGCAATAGCCATGTTTTTCTTCTCTAAATCAGGAAGCCGATTTATTTATTTTACTTATATTTACCGTTGATTGGAGATGGAAGTGAAAAGGAAATGGAAAATTTTTTCTAAGCATGCCTCAAGCCCAGATGACGGTATACCGTGCTACCGCGGTATTTTTTCATGGTACCGATACCGTCATGTAAATATCAATACCGCCCAGCTCTACTTTACAGCACTTGGTTGAATACAGAGTGGCCCCTTTCTGGTCATCTCTATCCCTCCGCTTCTGCGGTGGCAGCATTTTCCTGTGACCGAGGCCCATGCGAGGCACTTACCTCTCGCAAGGATCCAGTGACGGCAGCCTGCGTGAGGCTACTACTTCTCACCCAAAGATACAGCATCAGAAGTAATGCCCGCGCGAGGCACAAAGCCTCTTGCCACGACTAGGAGTTTCTTTTCCTTTTCAATATAGTGGTATAGTAGCTTATATTAAGTTAATTAGTGATATCGTATGCGGGAGCCTCCTTTACAGGGGTACCTCTGCGAGTCTGTGACTCCACGTTTAAAGGTTCATCAAGCTGTTTCTATGTCATCATTGTCATGTATTATTTGAATATCATTGTATCACAAACTTGTACAGTTTGTATTGATATATCTAACTAGGTACTTTAATTATTTTGGTTCACCCATCAAAATCTTGTCCATAGATCACGAAATTGCTATGGACAGGCATACCGGTGACACCAACTGATGGGCAGACACTGTGCAATTTAATGTTAGTGGCGATGGTCCCACGGCCCCACCGGAACAATTGAATTCCACCGGCCTTAGGAGCCGGTCTTTGTATCACGCCGGTCAGCGTCGTCAGGAATCTGTAACCCCGAGACTGGGAGCTAACCTACATCACCGTTCGTCGTGCACGTGTGGCGCGGCGACCGCATCTGAATGTCCCGACGAGCTACACTAGATCATGTAGATGACATTCACTGCCACTGTGGATTGCTAGATCATGTATATAGCATTCACTTCCTCTGTGGATTGCTAGATCATGTATATGACATTCACTTCCTCTGTGGAGTACTAGATCATGTATATGGCATTCACTTCCTCTGTGGATTGCTAGATCATGTATATGACATTCACTTCCTCTGCAGGGTGCTAGATCATGTATATGACATTCACTTCCTCTGCAGGGTGCTAGATCATGTATATGACATTCACTTCCTCTGTGGATTGCTAGATCATGTATATGACATTCACTTCCTCTGTGGATTGCTAGATCATGTATACGATATTCACTTCCTCTGCAGGTTGCTAGATCATGTATATGACATTCACTTCCTCTGCAGGGTGCTAGATCATGTATATGACATTCACTTCCTCTGTAGATTGCTAGATCATGTATATGACATCCACTTCCTCTGTGGATTTCTAGATCATGTAGATGACATCACAAAAATCAAATCGTATGTCAATGACACCACAGATTTCATAAACAAGGTCGAACGCTTCGGAACCCTAAAAGAAAATTCTCTCCTCGTCACCATGGACGTCACCTCACTCTACGTCCCAAACAGAGAAGGCCTTAAGAGTGGTAGCAAAATTCTGCTAACACACCGGCCTAGCAGGCACAATGTCCACCAGAAGCATCCTGAACCTACCTAAGCTGGTGCGAGAATGCAACAATTTTGAATTCAGTTTGTGAACAAATCGGAGGCACCGTAATGGGAAGTAAAGCTGCATGCATCTTTATGGCAGAACTGGAAACTAAGCTCCTAGAAGACCAACCAGCGCTCTATGTTAGATACATAGACGACATCTTCATGATTTGGGAGCATGGGCAAACTGCCCTAAATGAATTCGTGACATATATGAACTCTGCCCACCAGATCATCAAATTCACAAGGGTATCCCCAGAGACAAAAGTTCCATTTTTGGACACTCTGATCATCCAAACAAAGGAGACATATCATTTTTTACCTATACACAAAACGCACTGATACACACAGCTACCTCCACTACGACTCAGCACACCCCTCCACCTGCAAGGATGTGTTTCAATGCTATTTTCCACCGAAATAGCACTGTTGCACTTCAGGATGAGACGACAGGTGAAGACACTTTAATAGACAATAAGCCAGATCGTTCTTCAAATATTACTGATATTAAACTTTTAATGATTCTAAACTTTATTTCATGCGATATCCTGGTGATATTAAACATTACAAACACTAATTATCTATCTGTAGAAAACTATCTCTAACTCTATGAATCTCTATATCTATCTGTATGACTGTATAATTCTATCTCTCAATCTAATTCTATCTTTCTATCTCTAGCTCTGTCTCTCACTGTTTCTCTCACTCATTCCATCTGTCAAATATGCAAATTCATTTACATTTTATAGCTAGTGGTAGTTAAAGTAAACAGGAAGGTAGTGAAGAGACATGTTCGAAATAAGTTCAGAACATGTCTAAAATTAGTTTTTACTAATAGTATTTGTGAATACAGGATTTATGAAATTCTATGAAATAAATATATTAACCACTCATTCTGTATATGTGTTGACAGTATTTTACTCTGACAAAATCAGAAAATCCTGATGACTATTTTGAAAACAATCAAAGTGAAAGTTGTTTTTGCTTGAGGCAGCAACAACTTTCAGTCAAATCATTTCCAAAATAATAATACAGGTTTCTTAATATGGCAATGTCTTTGAAATCATGTTTGTGGGGATTCAGAATGAAAATGGTTATTGGATTATAAACATATATTTTCTTAAGTATGTTATTATATATATATATATATATATATATATATATATATATATATATATAAAAGTTCACCATATACATGTCTTGGAATACTGTGATTTATTATGTCCACACTGCAGGCTGGGTCGCTTTAATTGTTCTGGCTATTAATTGGGCTATTGTCCTCTGTTCACTATACTCCTAGAATCGTCAGGCTTGATTTCATATTATTCAGCTAGTCATAATTAGGAACATTCTAATTTATGCTGGTTAAAATCAATAATATATAATTCAACACACAATTTCCTATACCTGGCCTAATAGCACCATGACAGATGCCAGCCCCTATGGGCAGTTCCTCTGCCTCAGGTGCATCTGCAGACATACCAGACTATGACAAAAACAGTCCATTTTGAAAACAGAGCATACCACACAGATATCTTAACTGCTGCCAGAATAAAAGCCAGACAACAGGCCCGGCAATCCCTCCTGAAATCACGCGCAAACACTACAGCGCCACCAACACAGAACAGATCAATCGTCGTCTGTGAATACACAGTAACCGGCATCTTTTTGAAAAATACCATCAACAAGTACTGGCCAATTTTGGAAACAAGCCACAGATGCAGGGCTGCTTTTCCACAGAAGCCCCTATTTGGCTACAGGCAGAACAGAACAATTAAAGACACCATAGTCAAAGCCAAACTCCCATCCCCCAAAGCCGACAACCGCAAAAAAAAATACACAGAAACCCTTTACTGGCTTGCAAAACCAAGAACTGCACAATATGCCAACAAATGGAGAAAACTCGTTCCTTCAAAAGTTCCCACACGAATCTTCCATTCACTGCCAAAATCATAGGTAACTGCCAAACCAGGAACATCATCTACCTTCTTACTTGTAATAACTGCCACAAACAATACGTGGTGGAAACGCTCAGAACCCTCGAAATCTGCATACAGGAACACTTACGTTCAATCACTAACCTCTACAAAAGCGAGCGATGCGACACCCCAGTAGCTAGACATTTTGACAAACCAGAGCACACAAGGAGCGACATGCGCTTCAGGATCACACGGGTACTATCATCTGACCCATCCAACCCAAACTCCACACCATGGAGGAGACAAAAAGAATGCCACTGGATTCACCAGCTACAGACAATGGAGCCAATTGGGATTAATCTAGCAGGATAAAGGCCCCCACTTTACTGGACAGTGGGGAGATCACAAGACCACTACCCAAGCACATCGTCATCACCCTTTCATTCCAAATGATGCTCTCCATACGCATCCTTTCAGTCTATGGATGCTACATCTCTTTTATGACGTCACGAATGACGTCAGCATCACCAGGAACCATGACGACATAATTACACCCCTCACAACCCATTGCCCAGCATTTCTCTAAATAATTTTCACCAAGTATCATGCGGAAGTCCACAATGAAGACATCACTGTAAAAAGTGCAACATCATGTATAGTTGCAGGAGCTCGTGGACCCGGCACATAAAAGCCAAACACATGGAAGTACCGCCAATGCACATGTGGCGATTGTCTGCAGCCATTTACATGCCTGGAGCACCTAAGAAAGCATTTCATAAACAGGTATGATCTAACAAAAAAAGAAGCCACAATTGCCATCAGCAGAGCCAAGATCATAGAAGGCTGCCTAATAATCCATCCAGGCAAACCACGGAAAACGGACATATTCGCCAGAAAAATATAAAATAGAACAACGGTAAAAAGATCAAACCCACATCCAACCTACCGTACAACATCAGTGGGCTTTTTGGAACATACCCATCTGGGTACAAAATCCCAAAACACTCCACCATTATTAGCTCACCAGGCCAGATTGGCAAAGTGAACTTATGCCATGGCGACCGTCCGTCTGTCCGTCCGTCAACTTTTTCCTTTAAACGACTTCTCAAGAACCACTAGGCCGATATAAGTTATCTTTGGCAGGAAGTATCCTTAGGGCATAGGGATCCAAGTTTGTTCAAACGAAGCCGATCGGCCAATTTGGCCGGTGGCCAATTTGGATTTCGGCCGATTTTAGGAAATGTTTTTAAAAATCTCCGAAACCGCTTGGTGGATTGAAGCAAATCCCATGAAATATGATCTAGGGCAAGAGCTGAACCAAGTTTGTTCAAGGGAACTTGATTGGCCAAATAGTTCAGTGGCCATTTTGGTTGACCTAGTTTTAGCGAAAACAACTTCTCCAGAACCGCTGAAGGGATCAGGCTGAATTTGGCAGATATGATTAGGGACTAAAGACCATTAAAGTTTGTTCAAGGGAAGTTAATCCGTTAAAAAACATGGTGCAGTCGGCCAATCAAAATACAGCATGTTTGGCGGTCATATTGGATTTTTTTATTTGATGGATTTTGAGGCTGAAATTGGTTTTATATATGTTTTTGGGTATTCTGATCACAAATTTGCAATTTTCAAAGCTGTCGGATAAACGGTTTGGCGGCCATCTTCGATCATTTTCCCGCCAAAAGCTCCCATACTAAGGCAATGGGAAATTTTAAATGTCTACGTCTCGAGAACTGCTGGGCCGATTTCAATTATATATGGCAGGAAGCATCCTTAGGGTGTAGAGATTCAAATTTGTTCAAACGAAGCCGATCAGCCAATTTGGCCGGTGGCCATCTTGAATTTTGGCCGATTTTTAGAAACGTCTAAAAACCTCTGAAACCGCTAGGTGGATTGAAGCAAACAAATCCCATGAAATATGATCTATGGCAAGAGCTGAACTAAGTTTGTTTAAGGGAACTTGCTTGGCCAAATGGTTCAGCGTCCATTTTGGTTGACCTAGTTTTAGCAAAAATTACTTCTCTAGAACAACTGAAGGAATCAGGTCGAAATTTGGCAGATATAATTAGGGACTAAGGGCCATTAAACTTTGTTCAAGGGAAGTTGATCTGTCAAAAAACATGGCCGAAGTGGGCCAATCAAAATACAGCATGTTTGGCGGCCATATTGGATTTCTGTATTTGATGGGTTTTGAAGCCAAAATTTGTTTAGTACAGGGTTATGAGTATGCTGATTTCAACCATGCCATTTCTGAATCTATCAGATAAACAGCTTGGCGGCATGTAGTAAAATTGGCATTTAGTACAGGTGGTCTTTATAGCATGTTTAACTGCATTCTAAAACCCTTGTGATCATTTGACAGAGTGACCAAACTCACTTAGCAGCAGTTGTTCACTAGTTCAAAATAATAATTTGACTGAAAATCATTGCTGCCTTAGAATGCAACAACTTTCTGTCAAATAAATATCAAAATATTCAAAGTTATAGATGTCAGCACACACAATACATATCTTAGATATTTAGCCAGCATAGGAAAACATTTAATCTTGTAATTTAAAACCACAACTCTAATTCCCAAGATTGAAATGAAATTAATACCCTGTGAGGTAGTGAGCTGATGAAGTGTACCATATTCACATACTGATTCTAAAAGATTTATTTAATTAATTCATCATTAACCCTTTAACACTCATATCAGCAAAAAAGGGCTTCTGTAGTGATCTTGAGAAATGTTCATTTGCCGACTAAAAGAAGACGGTTTTTGAAAATTTACCACTGGAATGACTGGCATTCCAGTGATAAATTTTCAAAAATAGTCTTCTCTTGGTCTGCAAGTGGACATTTTCTTTGAGAAAATTTAAATTGTCTTGAATAAATTTGAGGGTTAAAGGGTTAAAGCCAATTAATTCTAGCAATAAATTTAGTTCAGTATTGCGTTATTCACAAGTTTTGTTGGATAGCATGTAGCATGGTGACGACCATTTTGAAAATAGTTTTGCTGACGATATCTGTTACTGTCAAGTGCAGCAACAGTTTTCAGCCTGACTATTCAACCCTTGTCACACCAATGTCTAAAGATTAATTGTTACAAAGCCATTATTAGAAAGGTTGCTGTACAGTTTGTAAACACCATTGCTGAAGACCATTGCTGTCATAGACAGTGCTGTTGCTGTTATATAATTGACAGCAACAGCTTACACAACCCTTATTTCCAGTTAAATACGGTAATAAGATTCGCTTCTTATCAATTTATTAGCTCACCTGGCCAGAATTATTTTCTTTTCAGTGCTTCTAAGTTTTCAGCGGCTGGTTTTACGGAAGCCCTACAAGATGAGCTTTACCACCAGGGCAAACATCGTATCATAACAACCGCCGTATTTCCACTTTTTGTGGAGACAGGAATGACAAAATATCCCAGATTTAGGTAAGCATTGTCAGCTTATTACCAGCCGGTGAAAGATGATGTCAGTCAGTTATTAACCCTTTAGTGTTTAAGATCGGTCAAGAAAATTGAAATTTTCAAAGATAGTCTTCTCTTGGCCTGTAAATGGACATTGCTGGAGAGCAGTGCAGATGCCAGTTTTGGCCGGCTTGACTTGTAAAGGTTAACCCTTTCAGTGATATAGACCTTGCACCAGCTTCTTGTTGAAATAAGAAATATTCTGCTGACTGTTTTGAAATTATTTTTCCTTGAAGCCATTGCTGCCTTGGGCAACAACAGCTTCCATGCATATTAACTTTCAAAAGTTTTCATGTATCCACAAATGCCTTTAAATTAAGAAATATGTAATATGTGTGTGAAAATCTGACTTTTATATATATCTTCACTCATGTGGTTGTATCTGAAAAAGAATCTGTGAGGTCTCAAAGATTTGTGATAAATGTGTGGTCAAAAGGTCAAATATCAATGTCAGTGTCAGTTAAAAATTCTTCCAAACACGAACTACGTGAGTGTGGCACACATTTCTGCTTGTTTACATTCGAAGAATGGACGCTTGTCACGTTAGACAAGTGGTCGGTGTGCAGCAGCTCAATAAGCATTAGTTAGTTACTTCATCACTCGCAAAAGCTTATTCTGGGCTGACATTTCATGTGCATAATATACAGTGTTTCTCACGACATCAAGGTTTTGGAGGTCCTGGGTACTCCAGCGCACCTAGAAATCTGGAGGTCCCGGGCACTCCACACCTACATGTAGAAGTCTGGAGGTCCCGGTTACTCCACACCTACATGTAGAAATCTGGAGGTCCCAGGAACTCCACACCTACATGTAGAGATCTGGAGGTCCTGGGTGCACCACACCTACATGTAGAAATCTGGAGGTCCCAGGAACTCCACACCTACATGTAGAAATCTGGAGGTCCCGGGCACTCCACACCTACATGTAGAAATCTGGATGTCCCGGGCACTCCACACCTACATGTAGAAATCTGGACATCCCTGGCACTCCACACCTACATGTAGGAATCTGGAGGTCCCTGGCACTCCACACCTACATGTAGAAATCTGGAGGTCCCTGGCACTCCACACCTACATGTAGAAATCTGGAGCTCCCAGGCACTCCACACCTACATGTAGAAATCTGGAGGTCCCTGGCACTCCACACCTACATGTAGAAATCTGGAGGTCCCTGGCACTCCACACCTACATGTAGAAATCTGGAGGTCCCTGGCACTCCACACCTACATGTAGAAATCTGGAGGTCCCAGGCACTCCACACCTACATGTAGAAATCTGGAGGTCCCGGGCACTCCACACCTACATGTAGAAATCTGGAGGTCCCTGGCACTCCACACCTACATGTAGAAATCTGGAGGTCCCGGGCACTCCACACCTACATGTAGAAATCTGGAGGTCCCAGGAACTCAACACCTACATGTAGAGATCTGGAGGTCCTGGGTACACCACACCTACATGTAGAAATCTGGAGGTCCCAGGAACTCCACACCTACATGTAGAAATCTGGATGTCCCGGGCACTCCACACCTACATGTAGAAATCTGGATGTCCCGGGCACTCCACACTTACATGTAGAAATCTGGATGTCCCGGGCACTCCACACTTACATGTAGAAATCTGGAGGTCCATGACACTCCACACCTACATGTAGAAATCTGGACGTCCCTGGCACTCCACACCTACATGTAGAAATCTGGACGTCCCTGGCACTCCACACGTACATGTAGAAATCTGGAGGTCCCTGGCACTCCACACCTACATCTAGAAATCTGGAGGTTCTTGGCACTCCACACCTACATGTAGAAATCTGGAGCTCCCAGGCACTCCACACCTACATGTAGAAATCTGGAGGTCCCTGGCACTCCACACCTACATGTAGAAATCTGGAGCTCCCAGGCACTCCACACCTACATGTAGAAATCTGGAGGTCCCTGGAACTCCACACCTACATGTAGAAATCTGGAGGTCCCTGGAACTCCACACCTACATGTAGAAATCTGGAGGTCCCTGGCACTCCACACCTACATGTAGAAAGCTGGAGGTCCCTGGCACTCCACACCTACATGTAGAAATCTGGAGGTCCCTGGCACTCCACACCTACATGTAGAAATCTGGAGGTCCCTGGTAATCCACACCTACATGTAGAAATCTGGAGGTCCCAGACACTCCACACCTACATGTAGAAATCTGGACGTCCCGGGCACTCCACACCTACATGTAGAAATCTGGAGGTCCCTGGAACTCCACACCTACATGTAGAAATCTGGAGGTCCCTGGCACTCCACACCTACATGTAGAAATCTGGAGGTCCCTGGCACTCCACACCTACATGTAGAAATCTGGAGGTCCCAGGCACTCCACACCTACATGTAGAAATCTGGAGGTCCCTGGAACTCCACACCTACATGTAGAAATCTGGAGGTCCATGACACTCCACACCTACATGTAGAAATCTGGAGGTCCCTGGCACTCCACACCTACATGTAGAAATCTGGAGGTCCTTGGCACTCCACACCTACATGTAGGAATCTGGAGGTCCCTGGCACTCCACACCTACATGTAGAAATCTGGAGGTCCCTGGAACTCCACACCTACATATGGAAATCTGGAGGTCCCGGGCACTCCACACCTACATGTAGAAATCTGGAGGTCCCTGGCACTCCACACCTACATATGGAAATCTGGAGGTCCCGGGCACTCCACACCTACATGTAGAAATCTGGAGGTCCCTGGCACTCCACACCTACATGTAGAAATCTGGAGGTCGCAAACTGAAATCCTGTCATCCCAAATTGAAATCTACTATTCCCCATGTAGTTTTTCTCATCCATGTTAAAATTAGAGTGTACCAGGTCCCCACAACTAGGAATTAGAGTGTACCGGGTGCTCACAGCTAGGAATTAGAGTACCAGGTGCTCACAACTAGGAATTAGAATGTACCAGGTGCTCACAACTAGGAATTAGAGTGTACCAGGTGCACACAGCTAGGAATTAGAGTGTACCAGGTGCTCACAACTAGGAATTAGAGTGTACCAGGTGCACACAGCTAGGAATTAGAGTGTACCAGGTGCTCACAGCTAGGAATTAGAGTGTACCAGGTGCTCACAGCTAGGAATTAGAGTGTACCAGGTGCTCGCAGCTAGGAATTAGAGTGTACCAGGTGCTCACAGCTAGGAATTAGAGTGTACCAGGTGCTCACAGCTAGGAATTAGAGTGTACCAGGTGCTCACAGCTAGGAATTAGAGTGTACCAGGTGCTCACAGCTAGGAATTAGAGTGTACCAGGTGCTCACAGCTAGGAATTAGAGTGTACCAGGTGCTCACAGCTAGGAATTAGAGTGTACCAGGTGCTCACAGCTAGGAATTAGGGGGGTAGATTTTATTGGTATTTTGTGCAAAAAAAACCCACGATAAAACTAATTAGTATTTAACAATGGTACAAGATTTTCAGGCTCACTGGACCCACTGCCAATACTTTTGGGGCTCCCAAGTTGCATTTTTGTGTTATCTACACTCAATAAGTAATACTTGTATGAGAAACCCTACTTATGCAGTTTAAACTTGGTGTATGTATGCGTTGTAGGCTTATGTATCACAAGAAAGTTAGGTCAGTGTAGTCTCGGTGTGAGCTACTTCTGACACTTCACCCGCAGCTACCAGAACTATCAACATTGTTTATCTTTACTGGATATCAGTTACTCTCCAGTACTTTCTGATTTATGTGAGAGTACATATGCATATTACCGTAAAGTAATCCTTTGGAAACTTTGATCTAATCACCGCAGAACAGATACAATGGGTTCTTTATGGTGGGGGAAATGTTCTGTTGAAGACACTGAAAATAATGTACATGTATCTATTGGCATGATTGGCAGCAATGGATTATGGTGAATATTAACTTTCTTGTATAATTGCTTTGTAATTGGGGAAATGGATTTCATTGGTGAAAGCGAAAAGAAGCACCAGCATGTGTGATAATGTAAAGTTAGTCACAGTGACATGTCGGGATAATGTAAAGTTAGTCACAGTGACGTGTCGGGATAATGTAAAGTTAGTCACAGTGACATGTCGGGATAATGTAAAGTTAGTCACAGTGACGTGTCGGGATAATGTAAAGTTAGTCACAGTGACATGTCGGGATAATGTAAAGTTAGTCACAGTGACATGTCGGGATAATGTAAAGTTAGTCACAGTGACGTGTCGGGATAATGTAAAGTTAGTCACAGTGACATGTCGGGATAATGTAAAGTTAGTCACAGTGACGTGTCGGGATAATGTAAAGTTAGTCACAGTGACATGTCGGGATAATGTAAAGTTAGTCACAGTGACGTGTCGGGATAATGTAAAGTTAGTCACAGTGACGTGTCGGGATAATGTAAAGTTAGTCACAGTGACATGTCGGGATAATGTAAAGTTAGTCACAGTGACGTGTCGGGATAATGTAAAGTTAGTCACAGTGACATGTCGGGATAATGTAAAGTTAGTCACAGTGACGTGTCGGGATAATGTAAAGTTAGTCACAGTGACATGTCGGGATAATGTAAAGTTAGTCACAGTGACATGTCGGGATAATGTAAAGTTAGTCACAGTGACGTGTCGGGATGATGGAAAGTTAGTCACAGTGACATGTCGGGATAATGTAAAGTTAGTCACAGTGACATGTCGGGATAATGTAAAGTTAGTCACAGTGACATGTCGGGATAATGTAAAGTTAGTCACAGTGACATGTCGGGATAATGTAAAGTTAGTCACAGTGACATGTCGTGATAATGTAAAGTTAGTCACAGTGACATGTCGGGATAATGTAAAGTTAGTCACAGTGACATGTCGGGATAATGTAAAGCTAGTCACAGTGCCATGTTGGGATAATGTAAAGTTAGTCACAGTGCCATGTTGGGATAATGTAAAGTTAGTCACAGTGACGTGTCGGGATAATGTAAAGTTAGTCACAGTGCCATGTTGGGATAATGTAAAGTTAGTCACAGTGACGTGTCGGGATAATGTAAAGTTAGTCACAGTGACGTGTCGGGATAATGTAAAGTTAGTCACAGTGACGTGTCTGGATAATGTAAAGTTAGTCACAGTGCCATGTTGGGATAATGTAAAGTTAGTCACAGTGACGTGTCGGGATAATGTAAAGTTAGTCACAGTGACATGTTGGGATAATGTAAAGTTAGTCACAGTGATGTGTCGGGATAATGTAAAGTTAGTCACAGTGACGTGTCGGGATAATGTAAAGTTAGTCACAGTGACGTGTCTGGATAATGTAAAGTTAGTCACAGTGCCATGTTGGGATAATGTAAAGTTAGTCACAGTGACGTGTTGGGATAATGTAAAGTTAGTCACAGTGACATGTTGGGATAATGTAAAGTTAGTCACAGTGACATGTCGGGATAATGTAAAGTTAGTCACAGTGACGTGTCGGGATAATGTAAAGTTAGTCACAGTGACATGTTGGGATAATGTAAAGTTAGTCACAGTGACATGTCGGGATAATGTAAAGTTAGTCACAGTGACGTGTCGGGATAATGTAAAGTTAGTCACAGTGCCATGTTGGGATAATGTAAAGTTAGTCAAAGTGACGTGTTGGGATAATGTAAAGTTAGTCACAGTGACGTGTCGGGATAATGTAAAGTTAGTCACAGTGACATGTTGGGATAATGTAAAGTTAGTCACAGTGACGTGTCGGGATAATGTAAAGCTAGTCACAGTGACATGTCGGGATAATGTAAAGTTAGTCACAGTGACATGTTGGGATAATGTAAAGTTAGTCACAGTGACGTGTTGGGATAATGTAAAGTTAGTCACAGTGACGTGTCGGGCTAATGTAAAGTTAGTCACAGTGACATGTTGGGATAATGTAAAGTTAGTCACAGTGACGTGTCGGGATAATGTAAAGTTAGTCACAGTGACATGTTGGGATAATGTAAAGTTAGTCACAGTGACGTGTCGGGATAATGTAAAGTTAGTCACCGTGACATGTTGGGATAATGTAAAGTTAGTCACAGTGACGTGTCGGGATAATGTAAAGTTAGTCACAGGGACATGTCGGGATAATGTAAAGTTAGTCACAGTGACGTGTCTTCAAAGCCAAGTGAAGCACCGTGACTTGAGCAGTTTTTGTTCAACCCTATAACCTTCGAATTTATTCAAGAATATCTCAATTTTTCTCATGGAAAATGTCTATTTGCAGACCAAGAGAAAACTATTTTTGAAAATTTAACACTGGAATTACTGGCTCAGTCATTCCAATGGTAAATTTTCAAAAATAGTCTTCATTTGGTCTGCAAATGACCATCTCAAGTCGACTGCTGAAGCTGTTTTTTGCGGATCTGAGGGCTAAAGGGTTAACACTCATATCAGCCAAAAACTACTTCTGCAGTGATCTTACGAAATGTCCGTTTGCAGACCAATAGAAAACTATTTTTGAAAATCTACCAGTGGAATGACTGGCTCAGTTATCGAGCCAGTCATTTAAGGGGTAAATTTTCAAAAATAGTCTCTTGGTCTGCAAATGGACATTTCTCAAGGCAATTGCAGAATCTGTTTTTGGCTGATATGAGTGTTAAAGGGTTAAAGATGGCCGCATTTAAAATCTCCCAACATGCCCAATGCTAAATGTACCGAGAGAAGTAGTCTATAAATTTCCATGTCTATGGTTTATGCTAAATCTTAATTACTCGATTATTGATATACAGATTTGGTCGTCATATGGGAGCCGAGGAGACGGCTGCTGCTATCATAGATGGTGTTTTACGAGAGAAGTCAACGCTGTACATTCCCGCATCCATGGAATGGTTCCATAAATTCACACAGTAAGTTGATTTAACTCACCTGGCCAGAACGGACAAGTCAGCTAATACCATGGCCCCAGAAGTTTTATTCCGAACTTTGACTGGTCCTGGATTTTTTGGGGGGAAATCTTAGATTTTGTGACTATTTGCGGCAAATTCTTTAAAACGTTGATCAACCTTAATTCAATGGCTTGATTTTAAGCAAATTTTGTACCTCGTGGTGATAGACTCTGGAACTACCATTCATAATTTCTATTGGTCGATTGGTTGATTTTTATGGATTTTGAAGTTGAAATTGGTTTTATGTAGGGTTTTGATTATACTGATTTCAAATCTTCCACTTTCGAAACTGTCAGATAAATAGGTTTGAAGCCTTCTTGGATTTTTTCCTCTCCAAAGGCTCCCACTGTGAAACAATAGGACATTTAAAATGTCTTCTCGAGAACCACTGGACTAATTTTGACTAACTATTTTCAAGAAAACTTAGGTGGGATCATGCAGCATATCAAACGAGACTTATGATTGGTCAATTCTTTTAGCATCCATCATCATGATGTTGGACTTTCTGAAAATTATCTGGAAATCATTTAATATAAAATGAATACTGGTATTCTCCTAACCTGCATGGCAGATTTTAACCCTCTGGGCCATACCAAGAATTTACAAAAAAGTGCTACAAACCCTACAGCCAAAAGCTAGAAACTTGCTTAGAACCCTAGCCTATAAGCGGTAATGGCGTGATAGCGGCGTAGTGCTACCATGCCAACTATATTAACTATTTTTGCCAAAGTAACAGATCACGATATATAAAACTATATATCATTAGAAAGGGCAATAAAATACCTTTAAGTACATATAAAATTTGTATGAATAAAATATATTTTAGTTAGTCAACGTGGCTCTCAAAATGGCCACACCTTGTAGGATAAATACATTGGTCTATTTTTGCAATTTTTTTTTTCATTTTACAAATGCCATTGATAAATTTAATCACAATGGTATTAAAACTAACAGATACCAAAGTTTCGTGAAGGATTTCATCCGATAAGATGTGAAAATGACAATTATATTATGTCATGGTACCTTAAAATTTTGAGAAATTCCGGTCATGTTTTTGGGGGAAGGCCTCATTCAATGTTGAATAATTCCTTTATACATAACCGAACACATACCTGGGTTTCTCAGCATTGACAGCAAATTCTATGCTATGTAGCATTGCTGGGTGCAATCAGCCATTTAAAAAGCGAACGCGAATGTTTTACACTAAGATTCTATAGCATCCGACATTTTTTCATAGCGGCGTCCCCGATAGGAATCGTTTATCTTGAAAGATCGTGAGAGAACGAGAGGAATTTGTAGAATTGTACCCGTATCTAATATACGAGTACCAAGCTCATTACCCGTTATTGGCAACACCGTATCACGTGCTATAAGACTGATGCGTCTGATTGGTCGGGAATACATGAATATTAATTTTTCCGGCAAGATGGCGACACGATCAGCTGTTTTGCAAAATAGCACATTTGGGTGTTCAAATATGTCAATCTAAGCATATTTCTTGTACACCACAAACTAAAAAGTAGACAGATGACTAGATTAACGATATTGCCAATCGGGAAGTGGGATGCCGATATACTTGACAACCTTCGCATCTCAGCTCGCCCTAATTACCAACGGTAATTTGAAGAGTACGTTTTCTCGGCAATTGTAAACAAAGACACGCATCGATGATTGAGCCTATCAGATTGTTTATCTATAACCTTATTGTTATTTCGCGACCAGAGGTAAACGAAATTGATTTATATATTATTGGTTCTGCTGCTCTCTTACCACAATCTATAACTTTCTCGGTTAAATTAGTCATTGAGTAACTGAAAACTTAGAAGTAACAGCACATTTACTAATAATCATTGATGACTGGAACTTAGTAATAAGTCCTTAGAAAACAAATATTTCACTATTGCCCTGGTTACAAACATTTCACTTCAAGAGTATACTTACCTCCCTAATACTCTTTGATATTGCTAAATATCGGCTTTCACTCAATAAACGCTCAGATTAAAACAGTTAGGTCCCCCTACTGGGCAGGGAGTCAGAGGGCAGTCCGGCGGATGCCAGCTCCACCACCGCGCATGCGCAGACTAGCACTTCCTCTTTGCTAATTTATTGGCAGAGGGTGTACACATGCTTTTGTGCTCAAAGCTTTTTCAAGTCTTTTTAAGCGATTATTAGAAGTCTAGAACACCTGTAGAGATGGCAGATAGAATTACTTGGCCAGAGGAGGGCCCAGGATCTATCCATCAGGTGACTTCTGTTATATTTTAGCGAGTTTTTCCCATTGTAATGTGTTTCCGGGACTCACGTTTATCGTGATAAGCGCCTAGTATAATTGTTTTATTTCAAAATGGCGCTATATAATACTAATCTCTCTTTGTGTTTATGTCCACAGGTATCTGTCTGGATAATTATGGGACATCACATCAACAGAGGGTTTGTTTCTCTCCACCGAGGTTCCATTTCCTACTAATACTGTTAGGTTATCTAACCAAAAAGTCTATGTCCAGTGATTCGGAGGCCTCGTAAGAAGGTCTTCTCACTTTGCCCTCTTGATCCAATTCCTTTCCCCTTAAGGTGGAGAGAGTTAAGAGGTCATAGTCTTGGTGGAGTGTTCCAGTTCATCAGATTGGATGGTTTGTCTATACACGGATCAGGTATTCTAGTTAATGATATGAGGCACTTCTCTTATTTTTGAAAATAATTATGTAAACTTTTGCCAGTATTATCATTGTTTATCTGATGTTTGTGTAGCCTGAATATCTATCCTTCCTAGTTAGATGTTCTGGATATGAATACAATTCGTCCTTACACCTGGATGTTTGTTTCGGATCGATTTAATTTCTTCCTTGAAATTATGACGTCATAATCAGCCTTGCACTTTATTAACAATTAAAGTTTTGCCCAACGCTGGTTTTCTCATATTGATAGGTGATCTTTATGATCATTTTCTTCCTGTCTTATTTTGGTTTTGAGTTTCTAACCTTAACTAAAATACTCATTGTCCTCGTCTTCTGCCCTGTTTCAGAGACCTGGTTGTCCGTCCTGTGGTCGCTTCTTAAAGGAGAAGTTCATCCCTCACCTGTGCTTCCAATGTAGTCCTTGTGGACCATTACTTAAATGTGATGTATGCAAGCAGTGGGGGGGGGGGGCGAACTAATGAATGAGTTCTTATCTTTACAGGCGAAGGATACGGTCGGGGAGGAGGAGAGGAAGATGAAACGAGAGGTAGCAGGTAAAAATGGTAAGAGGAAGGCCTCGTCCTTAGTGGACATGGAGGCCTTCCGTAGTGAGATGTTGGGAGAGATGAGGACAATCAAGGATTTGGTTCCAGAGTTGCTCCGTAGCATGCTTCCTGGATCAAATCCTTTGTTGTCCTCCTCGTCTGCTTCGGAGCAGATAATCCCCGCATCTGAATCTGGTTTCCTTAGGCCGCTACCAGTTTTCAACGATTCAGAGGTGGCCCCATTAGAGGGGGCTTCCACGACATTGACAGCAGGCTTGCCGCGCTGGTGGTCCGTGGACGGTTGTCGCTGGAACCTGCTGGCTGCTTATCAGCCCAGGGGTATCCGCACGCCACAGGTGCCAGTACCTCCTATGGCACCTTTCCTGGCCAGTCTGGGTTAGCTCTCTTTGCTGACCCGGAGTCTAATCTTTCTGGCCAGGAAGAAGAGGATTATCTGCTGCGTTCGGCCAATACCGCGTTGCGTGATGCGGAGGAGAGTGGGAGAGCGTCTATTGCGGCGCTTTCTCACGTCTCCCAGCTGTTGCAAGGGGTAGTGACAGCATCCGCATCATGCCAGCCGAGCCCGATCACGGTCCAGGGAGCCATCCAGGATGGTATCAACCTGGCTCTGGATTGTATGACTCGGGCTGTGACCAGAAGTGTCCGGGCGAGGCGCACGTTTGCGTTGGATAACCTGTGCCCATCCCAGGACCTGTACAATAGGCTTCTGCGTACGCCTATGGCAGGTCCTGGTCTCTTTGGAGGTGAGGGATGTAAGCACCTCCAGGAGACAGTCACTCTGGTCAACAACCAGAGGGCGCTGCGCGAACAGTTTGAGGTGCTCCGTAGGGAGCGCGTTCGCGCTGCACCCCCAGCGTACCCAGAGTTGCCCATATGCGTCCTTTTGCGCGTATATACGCATAAAAATGGCAGAGGGATGCATAAAAATTAACCCTCTGCGTCCCTGAGGACGCACAAGGGACGCAGTGAAAAAGAGTAACGGAAACTGGTAACTTTGCGTGTGCTTAATTAGCGATTATATTATCGTGTGTGTATATTTATTTGTGCATGTTTTTACTTTAAAAAATATACCTAATGTATTGTGTGTTCAATAAAAACGAACTTACTGCGTTGTTTAAGACTATTATTTGTTGTATGTTTTCTTGCACAACCCAAAGTTGTTAATGCCCATAAATCAGATTCAACTACCACATTTAATTGTAAACACAATCCCCAAATCATCCTTAGTATTCCATTTGCTCTAAATTTTTTATAAATAATGAGTTTACAAGCCCGATGTTAGTCGCCTTGTTTGGCCTACAAATTGCAAAAATACCCGCCATGTTTCTGTCAGTTGTGCTAATCGTCAGTATGACGTGTCAGTATTTGATTGGATAACAGCGGAATCTCCCTCTAGAGGAACTCACGCTTGAGAAATCCAATACAACTGATCAAGCGTATACAAACGTGTTTGGGCGTCTTAACCCTTTCACAGCTCAGAACATTGGACAGACCACAAAGTTGTTATCACTAATCTGCTGAATATTTTGAAATTAATTTGCGCATGCCTACTTGCCTAACTTACAGGCAAAATATTTTTTCTATTTAATTATCAAAATATCTAAATGGATGAAGGAATATATGGAAAATATTGTGATATCTTTTACATTTGAATGGTCATTTGACGGATTAGCGGCGGTGTCTTTGTATTGCTGTTTGAATAACGGTATCAATGCGCGCTATAAGCCATCTTTTATTTAGCAATAGCGGCTGATTGATTGACTGATGGATTAGTGTTTATAATGTTTAACAATACTCGATCGTTAGGTTTTCCCAATTTCTCAACTAAATTGATCTGAATAGAATCTGTCCGCTTCGTCATTCTCTTTGAATTTAAGACAATAATTGAGCAAATCATGTCGAGTATTAGACTTGATTTATCTGTGTATATATACGAGAGAAATATTGACTTCATTAAATTAGTCAAAATGCAACGAAGCTTGTTTCAGTTTGGCGTTAAGCGACCTCTAGATTCTACATGTGCTGATAGTGATGATAACGATGAAAGTATGGCAAAGCGTAGCAAAATTTGTAGCGAGTCTTGCGACACCAGTGCGAAAATTTGTGAAAATGTGGTTAAAGTAAAGCAAGTGAAGTCTAGGAAATTCAGTGACGTTTGGTTAAAAACACCGGCGTATAGTAAATGGCTTGAGGTTCTGGATGGTAAAATGAAGTGTACGTTTTGTAGCAGTGCGAAGAAGACTAATAATTTCGTAAGCGGTAGTACAAATTATCAGAAATACGCCTTAGACCGACATATTGCATCGCAAGACCACAAGGAGGCAGAGACTGCTTCCGTACTACGGATTCGATTAGAAAAATCAGTGGCCGCATCAAATGAAGAGTTCGATCGTCAGGTATGCCGGGACAAGAGCCATGAGGCCCAGATCAGGACGGTATATATGATGAGTAAAAAGCTCATCCCAGCAGCGATGTTCAACAATATCGTCGATCTACAGGTAGGCGTACATTAAAATATTGATTTTTTCCAAACAGTGTATAGCTCAAAGCTCCCCGATACAAGAGTCCTTATTGGATACACGCTAATGCGTTATCTATGCTTCAGCCAATCAGCAATCGCGTTACATAGTTACTCCCTATGAATTAGACATATCCGGCTGATATATTTTCACTAATTACGCAGTTTAATATGATTTATACAGATTATTTTTGATAAATTATTGTTTTGTCTGATCTTAGCCTATGTATTCCACTATATTTAGTCATTCCAGTAACATTATAAAAAATACGCCCGCATTATACCGAAGTAGGTCAAGTCGTCCTTGAGCAAACTCGTCCCAGATATTTCTGAAAATTTACCACTGGAATGACTGGCACTGTTTAGAGCCAGTCATTCAAGTGTTAAACTTTCAAAAATGGGTATTTTGGTGATCTACAATGGTGGCCACAAGTGTTAAGTGCTAAAGGTTAATAAACTATGCATAGTTAATATTCTCTATATATACATTAACAGTATTTACAATGTCATAACTAGTGCTTTCAACATGTTTAATAAAGTGCTTTATAATTAGATCAATGTGTTGTGTTTATGTTAAGAAAAAAACATGGGACCCCCATATTTCAGATGAGGACCCCATGGGACCCCCAGATTTTACAGTGGGACCCCCAAATCTGAGAGTGTGGGGTCCTTGGGACCCCCAAAAATCAGATGGTGTGGGCAACACTGTGCGTACCATCCCCTGCAGGCTCGAGGTGGAGGTGGCCATGTCAGGCCAGCCACCAGCGCAGCGTTGGCCTCGGCCACGTGCGATTCGGCCAGCAGTGAGGGGGGCGCAGGCTCCTCAAGCGCAGCCAGCCAGGCAGCCACCCGCGCACCGAGGTGCGTGCGGTGCTGGTCGTGGCGCGTGAGGATCTGGTCGTGGTAATCATGCCTGATGGGCCGGTTACCACGGTGAGAACCACTCCAGTGTTTCTGGCAAAGGAGACAGTGCCACTCTTGCACTCCTTATGTCCACCTCTCTCCCTAGGTGATCCATTGGGGGGGGGGCGGTTGGCCCGCCAAAAGCAAGAGTGGGAACGGTTAACTCAGGACCGTTTAGTCTTGCGATGGCTTTCAGTTGGGTATCATCCCGATTGGATGACGGGCCCACCATCGCGACTGTCTCTGGTGCCAATCTGGACTCAAATTCCGAGAGATCCAGATCAAAGGTTGTGTATAGAGGAGGAAATAAACTCCCTCATACAAAAAGGAGCAATTCAGCCGGCACAAAAATGTCCGGGCTTCTATTCAACCGTGTTCTTAGTGACAAAAAGCACCGGAGGGTGGAGACCAATTCTCAACCTCAAGCCTTTGAACAAGTTCATAGAGACACCCAGTTTCAAGATGGAGACTGTGAAGTCGGTGTTGGCGGGGTTGGAGAGGGGAATGTGGACAGCTTCAATAGATTTGAAGGATTCTTATTTCCACATCCCTATAGCGAGGAGTTTCCGTCACTTCCTGAGATTTGCATTCCAGGGCAGACAGTGGGAATTCAGGGTGTTACCCTTCGGAATTTCCACGGCTCCTCGGGTTTTCACCAGAGTGATTCTTGCGATTACAGCATACCTCCGCAGGAGAAGCATAGCAGTCCACATGTACATAGACGACTGGCTGTTAAAAGCACACAACCGGGAAAGTTTATCGGCGAATCTGGAGATAGTTTTGAAAACTCTCACAGGCTTAGGCTGGATAATCAATTTCCAAAAATCAGAGCTGACTCCAGCCCAGAAGTTTGTTTACCTGGGAATGTTCTTCGATCTAGAGACAGGATATGTTTATCCTACTCAGGAGAGGGTTCAGATACTCATCTCAGTAATACAGTCAGTGTGCAACAGTCGTCATGTCCTGGCACGGGTTTACTTGAGAATGCTGGGGTTGATGGTTTCTCTGGAACCGGTCATTCCTCAGGCGGCCTTACGCAGGCGGCCGATCCAGTTATTTCTCATGACGCAATGGACCCAGAGTACAGGTTCACTGGACTCGAACGTGTCAGTGTTGGAGCCTCTAATTCACCACCTTCAATGGTGGTTGAAGACAGAGAATCTCTTGGCGGGGGTTATGCTAACCCCTCCTCACCCTCAAGTAACTGCGTATACAGATGCATCGATGGAGGGGTGGGGAGCTTGCCTGGAAGAATCCACGATATCAGGGCTTTGGAATCTGGAACAGTCAAAGGAACATATCAATCTACTCGAGCTAAGAGCAGTAGTCCTGGGCCTGGAACATTTCTTACAGAAGGTTCAGGGCAAGAGTGTTCTTATTCGATCAGACAACTCAACAGTAGTGACTTACATAAACCGCCAGGGCGGAACGAAGTCGCCCAGTCTCTGTATGATGACATGGAAACTGCTTTGTTGGTGCCTGGATCACAGGATTACCTTGAAAGCAGTTCATATTCCGGGAAGGGTAAATCTGCTAACAGACTCATTGAGCCGAAGGATGAGTGTTTTACCGACGGAATGGCAACTAAATCAAGGTGTGGCGGATCGTCTGTTCGACCATTGGGGGAAACCCAACATCGATTTATTCGCAACGAAGAAGAATGCGAAGATGACGACGTACGTTTCTCCGATTCCAGATCCAAGCACTTTTGCAACAGATGCGTTAGCTATCAGCTGGGTGGGAATGTATGCATACGCATTCCCTCCAGCAATCCTGATTCCAAAAATTCTTCAGAAAATCAGACAGGAGGAGTGCCAAGTGCTTCTGATCACCCCAAATTGGCGCCAAGCCGATCAGGGTATACGGATCTGCTGGACCTTCTGGTCTGCAATCCGGTTCCTCTGCCTCTGATGGACGACATTATCTTCCAGGGCAAGGCCCTTCACAACAATCCATCAATGTTCAGGTACTAGGTGATAAGCCTTTTGAACCACTTAGTTCCATTTCTATGAAAATGTTGACTCTAAAAACTGTATTTTTAATTGCTGCGGCCTCGGCTAGGCGTAGGAGTGAAATTCATGCCTTACCAGCCGAGGAAGACCGTTTTGTGGTTACAGGGGAAGGCCTTAAGCTTCTACCTAGGATTAATTTCTTGGCTAAGAATCAGTCTTTAAAATATCCAGGTCAACCTATTTTTTGGCCAGCTTTAACTAGATATGATCCTAATTCTAAAGCATGGTGTCCAGTCCGAGCACTGATCCGGTACAAACAACGTACTCAGGAGTGGCGGACGGACCAGTCAGCGTTATGGTTGTCATATATTGAACCACATGGCAGGGCGTCTAAGGACACCATTTCCAGGTGGATTGTTAGAATGTATTCAATCTTGTCATAAATCCACCACAGGTAAACAAGTTGACATGGCCAAGGCTCACAGTGTCCAGGGCGTAGTGACTTCCACTGCCCTATTTAATGGGGTCCCTGTGGATGACATTATGTCAGTAGCTCAGTGGCACTGTGAGTCAAGTTTTACAGACCATTATCTCCGTGACACCTCTAATCCTCTCGCCTTATCGATTTTGAAAAAATGATCATGTGTACTTTTTTGATGAGGCTTCCTCATTACTTGTATATATCACAATTAATTAATGGGAACAACCACTTTTTGGGACTGCATCAGCCTTCACCACTGGGAAGATGATGTCAGCAGCCAAGTTCAACAAGGTCAGTCTTGTTTATGTGTTGTTCATTGTTAATTGTATTGTCACGTGACCCTTTGTTATTAAAATGGTGATGGTATGTGTTTTTATGTGGTTCATTATTGAGAGTATATGAAAATGGAGCTTTTTCGTCTCTTGTCCTATAGTAAATGGCACTTGTACGTAGAGAGCGTATGGGACATTGAGGTCATTCGAGTCTTCCTCCCAGGAAGGGGGGGGGGGGGGGGAGCGCATATGACATTCGGTCATCTCTCATCCATCGGTTTGTGTTAGCCGATGTTTATCAAATCCTGACTGTGTTTTCACACAGTTTCAGAAGTTTAAGTGCCTTAAACGCAGAAAAGCGCATAGGGAAGAGCTGATCTTTTGACCTCGCCTCCCTCCCGCCAAATTCCCTGTCGAATTCTGGCAATATCAAAGAGTATTAGGGAGGTAAGTTTACTCTTGTAGTGAAATAAACGAAATCACGGATTTCTTTTTTCACGAGAGAGTTGCTACTTACCTCCCTAGTACGGACCCGGCCTCTCCACCCCACAGAGGCTCGGTCTTCAGGCTCTTGTTAGTTGCATGTGTCAGCCAATAAATTAGTCAGAGGAAGTGCTAGTCTGCGCATGCGCAGTGTTGGGGCTGGCATCCGCCGGACTGCCCTCTGACTCCCTGCCCAGTAGGGGCACCTAACTATTTTAATCTGAGTGTTTATTGAGTGAAAGCCGATATTTAGCAATATCAAAGAGTATTAGGGAGGTAAGTATCAACTCTCTCGTGAAAAATGAAATCCGTGATTTCATTTATTCTATCACCATTTACTGTGTGGCCAGTATCCTCTGGTCAAAGCTATAGAGAACCGGGGCCCTGAAATAAACTTGTGTGCTAAAAATCAAAAACAATTGTCGCATTTGAACCTGAAATTCCAGAACTTCACGTTTACAGTCATTATAAATGTAAGATGTTGAATATTTTGAATCCAATGTGAAGCTGGTGCTGCCTTAGCCAGTTCAATTAGTTTCAAAATATTCAACAGAATTTTGAAACATTCGTAACAAATTTATTATTCACTCTTGTCGATTGAAAAGGTTAATCCAGTAGCTAGTAGTCATACTCCCTCGTTGGACGATATATGCCCACCATTTATTATATTATTCATTTCATTTCTGCGCTAAATTCTGAGGGCAGTGTATGACCATAACACCCGTTGTCGGGTCATAATGTTTACCAGTATATCCCTTAGTCTGAGTCTGCTCTGACTCAACCTGCCCCTGTGACAGATATTTGGACAGACTGTCAGTCTGTCCAAATATCTGTCACAGGGGCGGGTTGAGTCAGAGCAGACTCGGACTATATATCCTTATGACCTTGCGCCGTACATGTATATTTTTAACCATCTAACATTTGAGTCAGACCAAAACTGCTGCAGTTGTCTAGGAAAATGTCAATTTTCTGACTAAAGTAAGATTATTTTTGAAAATGTATCACTGGAATGACTGGCTCTTGGTCTGCATATGGGCATTGTCTATGAGAAAATGGAAATTTTCATGAAAAAATTTGATTGTTAAAGTCCTAATATAACTCTTAGAATTTGCCTATTTCTAACTTATTGTTCCTATTTTTTTCAGGAGAGCAGACAATGGCTTAAAAAAATCAGAGACTCCTGCTAAGTAGGCTGATGGATTTACTAACATGGATTTTATAAAGAGAAAGATTTGGTGATCTGTGTAAAATAAGACTGCTGGGATATTGCAATTGCCTCCATTCATCTGTCTATCCATCCATCTCCAAAAGCTTTTGGTAGAATTCAATCAAAATTGTTAATGTAAATTACTGATATGATTATGGATTCAGAGACACCGTATACACTAGGTTCCATCGTAATGAATCAGTCAAGAACGATGCGCAGCAAATATGATTCGATGGCAGTGAAATATACAACATAAATCTGCACACGAGCAAGGTAAGATTAACCATTTTCCTGATGAATTCCTCATATCTCATTTTAATGATACCATAAAGGAAAACTGGTGAATATTTTTTAATTAGTTTGACTGTAAACTTCCTTAGGCAGCAATGGCTTTCAGTCAAATTAATTTCAAAATATTCAATAGAATAAATTTTATATTGTAAGCATCATACTTTTTCAGGGATTTGTCGGTGAAAATGAGAAAGGGTTAAATAATAGATGAATCCAATCTGTCACCCAAGTATATGACATCATAATGAACTACATCACATGTAGGCTGACATCACAATCAAAATATCCATCATGAACTTTTGAATGTCTGTCAGTTGTACGAATTGTATGTCCTTGCCATTTAATAAACATTCTGTTGAATAACTGAAAACAGACCCTAGTCAAATTAATTTCAAAATATTTAACAGGTTGGGTGTATCTATAGTTATCATGGAATTGGGAATTTAGCAAATCATGGATGGAGCTTACCTAGAGATGGGGCAGAGCTAAAAGTGGATTCATCTATTAGAAAATCTAAATTTCTGCCATGTTCACTTGTCAATTCCAGTCTTTGCTATGTTTAACGCTTTCACTGACAAATCCTGGAAACAATGTGCCATGGCCAATGATGGTGGTAGCCTAATTTCTGAATCCGAAAGAAATTTACATTTTTGTATAAAGATTTTGAATTAATTACCTACCTGTATCTCATCGCCTTGGGTCCTTTCATGAGCCCAATGTTTTGAAAAAATGGCGATATAATCGCCTGCATCTACCCGTCTGTCGGTCCATCATGCTATCCCCTCCCAACCAGGTGGGTGGAATTCATTGAAAAACACAGGCCAACTAAAAAAGGTGGTGGTGTAGGCATCTACATAAAGGACAGTTTACAGTATGATTTGAGAGATGACCTGTCAATGAATGAAGAATTTATTGAAACTATTTTTATTGAAATTCCCAATGAAAAAACTAAAAATAAACTTGTCGGTGTCACATACAGACCTCCTCGAAGTGACAACGACAAATTTATGAAATCATTCGAAAAAATTCTAAATACCATACAAAATGAAAAGAAATCCGCTTATATATTAGGTGACTTTAATATTGATTTGTTAAAACAACATAGCTTCTACACTCAAGACCTATTAAATTTATTAAAAATATCTGGCTTTTATCCATTTATAACGAAACCAACAAGAATTACAGAATGCTCGGCTACTGTTATTGACAACATCATCTCGAATAATGCAGTAAGTGCCAAGAATCAAACAGGTATCTTTGTTGTAGATATTTCAGACCATTTATCTATTTTCTATATAGAAAAAGAAAACAAAAAAGGAAAATCATTTGTAAAAGAAGAAGTAACTTGTAGAGACTTCAAAAAGGAAAATATAGAAATGTTCAAAAACAATATGGCTAACATAAACTGGAACCAGGTAATTGAATCACAGTCATGTGAAGATGCCTACAACACCTTCCACACTATATGCTCTAACATCTATGAATCTGCCTTTCCACTTAAAAATATTAAGAAATTTAAACAAAATCCTACTAAACCCTGGATTACAAGAGGAGTGATAGCTGCCTGTCACAAGAAAAACAAGTTATATCTGAATTTTATTAAATATCCGACAAAGTATAATGACTCACAGTTCAAGAAATATAGAAACAGGCTAAATCAGATAATTAGGACAGCAAAAATACATTATTTTCATAATAAATTTGATGAACAAAAAGATAATATAAAGGAAACATGGAACCTGATTAAATCATTACCAAATAAGAATAAACCCAATACTGAAGCATCACGGTTTATTTATAATAATAGAGTCATTAACGACAAAAAAGAAATAGCAGACAAATTTAATGAGTATTTTACTAACATTGGTCCTAATTTATCACAAAAAATTCAACCCAGCTCGAACATACATATAACGGACTTTCTAACAGGTAGTTATCAACACTCTATTTTCCTAAATCCAACAGATACTCACGAAATCTACAAAATACTAATGCAAATTAACACAGCTAAAAGTGCTGGAATCGATAATTTCAAATGGAAAATTTTTAAACACTGTGTAACAGAAATACTAACACCATTGGACCACATCTGTAATCTCTCACTTACACAGGGAGTATTTCCATCAAGATTAAAGGTTGCACGTGTGACACCCATACCATTTTTCTTACAATGTACATAGCAGTTTTAAAATAAATTTTAACAAATCCAAATTTGTTAAATCGTAGTGTATGATCACACCCTCTCCTTTGTTAAAATTTGAGAAAAATCTAACCAGTAGGTTCCGAGATATATATAGATTAAAATTTGTATCCAATCTGGATCCTGGGATTTTGTCCAGATCACAGACACCTGGAAATCCTTGTTTAGGTTATGTTTCTTTGTTGTGTTAAAATTTGAAACCAATAGGATCAGTATGTTAGATGCAATACCGGATGGAGACATGGACGCACACACACATGCATGCACGCACACAAATGTAATACCCCGTTCCCCTTGCAGGACAAGGGTAAATATCATGCAGTCTAAAAAAGTAATCTGTTGAGTATATTTTGATAAATTTAATTGGAAGCTATTGTTGCCTAAAGCAGCAGCAGCTTCCAATCAAATTGGACTCGATATATTCAACAAATCTACTATACATAGTCCAGTCTGATTACCTAATATGAGATTCTCTCTCCCTCTCACTTCGAGTAAACTTTATTTGATATTTGCACTGATAGTTTACACAATACAGTATTTAAATATTATTAACCCTATAACACACAAGCCTTCCAAAAACAAGTACAGCAGTGACCTTGCAAAATGTCCATTTGCAGATCGAGAATATTTTCGAAAAAATATGACTGGATTGTCTGGCGCAATAACTGAGTGGTAAATTTTCAAACAGATTCTCTTTGTCTGGAAATGGATATTTACTATGAGATGTAATTTTTAAAGCAAATTTAAGTGTTACATTGTTTATAAAAATTGTCAAGTTTAAATTTGTTTTCATTTTACTCTCAAATGGTGTTTCAAGCTATTAATAACATTGCAAGATGAATTGCAGCAAATCGCAGTAAGATTGACAAAAATGGATGTGGCAATCAAGCACAATAACTGGGGTGTTGGAATGTGTTTTGACCTGGCTGGGGTGGGGTGGGAGGCCTTAAACTGTGGGAGAGGAAAAAAGGGGCCATCTCCCAATTGGGCCCCCTCGTTCCTTCCCCATGTGAACCATATCTCCACAGTGGTCAATATCTTTAAAACAATTTTATTGTCTATGCTGATATGCCCTTCTATGTTCCAGACCACAGGCCTTTGAATTTTCGTCCATGCATACGACTACCACATAGCCCCCCCCCCCCACCCCCCCCCCCCCACCCCCCACCTACCCACCCCTACTATAATATATATATTTTATGTGATAAAAGGTTTGGAAGAAAATATAATTTTTTCCAATTATTGACAACTGTCTCTCAATACCTAAACCCCACTCGACCATTGATTTTAAATAATTTCACCATGATGGATGTTCAGTAATTTTGAGAGGCTTTCAGTTATTCAGTAATGACAAATTGACATTATAAAGTAATTTAAAAGCGTGGAAACGTAGTTTCATTAAAATTAAACTAACTGTCATAAGCCGGTAACATCATATCACGTGACAAAGATAACAAACGAAATTCACGATCTTCTTAATTACGGAGAGCGGGTTGCATTCGCATTTCCGTATTATATATGACACTGCTAGTGTAGGATGCCGTTTAGAAAGATTTTACAGCTTGGCCAATCGTTGATCAGCTCTATAATAATAATGATAATAATAATAATAATAATAAATATAATACCCGATTCCATCTATCAGGATAATCGGGTACTCGCGAGTACTCGCTTAAATAAAGGAATTGCTTCGTCATCTTCGACATTTTTACGCAAACTATTTCATTCACAAAGATCTATTTATATTTTCCCGCAGAAATTTGTGAACAAACTGAATTGACCAATCGACAGTGGATTTAGAAAATTCAGCCTTCTGATGTAATGTAACGCGAAGTTTGATTGGATAAAACGCCAGTAATGCTGGTGTATTTAGCGATCGAAAACTGGTGGTAGCGTGAGCCGATAATACGTCCCGTCGGCCCAGTAAGCCAATTATTTTGAGCCGATAATATGTCCCGTCGGACCAGGAACCTAATTATTTTGCGCCGATAATACGTCCCGTCGGTTCCTTGGGGTTAATCAAATTTCACTGGAGAGGCTTCAGAACTTCTATACAGAATTTTGATGGATTTTTTTATTATCTGAAAACTTTCGGGAAATCCTTTAAAATATCTCCCAAACCACATGGTGGATTTTGAACAAATTCAGCTGGATGGATCTTATGATGGTAGGTTCCAGAACTTTTGATAGGTCAATTTTTCCAACAACCATTGGGATTTTCGTAAAATTTTGCAGAAATTCTTTAAAACTCTCGTTTAAAACGCGTCTATATGGCGTCATTTTCTCGTAGTGATTTACTTAGACATAGCGCGTTTGGTAAAATCTCAATACGCATCTTGAATTTTATCTTGACGGGTTGAAATTTTGACACTACGGGTTTGACATTTTGAATGACGGGTTTAACTTTTTGCCCTACGCGTTTGGTAGCATTTGAAAATTTTATGATAAATTAAACGCGCCATCAATTCCAACCGCGGTTCTCCAGTTCTTTCGACGAGTCCTATGGCTAGAAGCAAATGGGTACTCGGGTCCTAGTCTAGGCAGACCCGCTTATCAGTACATGTTTTCTCCGTACATGTATCTCGCGTGCTTAGCAAACTTTGAGCGATTCGTACAGCAGATTTTAACTTATTTACGCCAATTTGTGGCTGGATTTATCAGAAGATGTATTTAATTTAGTGTTTCTTCGCGGGATTCGTCTAATTTCTGCATTTTTATAGTGAAAATCTCGATGTATCTAATGCCGAATGGACAATCGTCTTGAACTGGAACACCATTCCATTCTGATGACGTCATCGCGTATATATTTAACCTCGTTATCTTTGATTGGCAGAGATATTGTTGGAAAAGCCATCAATGGCAAATCTGATTGGTTGAACTAATCTCATGATGCTTTGACAGTTGTGTACTATTAGACGACAGTAAAAAAGCAACCTATACAAGGATTTCCAGACTTTGGCTGTGATCTGGACAAAAACCAAGTTGGATCCAGATTGGGTACAAATTTTAATCTATGGATATATCGGAAACAAACTGGTCAGATTTTGCTCAAATTTTAATAAAGGAGGTTGTGTGATCATACATTAAGATTTAACAACCCTGGAAGTGATCAAAGGAAAAATTATAGGCTGTGGGTTACAATCTCTGATAACTTGGATCAATCTGACGATGGAAAGTAAGTGATAACTAGATTGTTTGGTCGACGGCGTGCCATAGCAATCGACCACGTTCACTACCCCAGGGGAGGAGCCATATGTAATACCAGAAATGTGGCTGCAATGCAACCATGAATCTCGACTTCATGACAGCAATGAACTCTGATGATTGACTTCAAACATAAAATAAATTTAGAAGGCTTATCAACAAGGGGGCCAAGGGCCTGTAACGGTATCCTGGACGGTGTATGGCAATAAGGGCTGCAGAGAAGGCCGCTACTATGTCAAAAAAGGCTGCCTATAAAATATACTGAGTATGTACATACCTATCTATCTATCTATCAAAGTTTTTCAAAATATTCAGCAGGTTGCCTGTATACCCTTATCTAATTTCCACTTCCTATTTTTCTTTTAAGATGAGGCGGGCATAGAGGCGAACTGTCAAAATATCTCATTTGATGACAGTTGTTGCTAAGCACAGAATTATAAAAAAAAATTCTGAATAGAAGTTCTAGAGCCAACTACTACAGAATCCTTCTGCCAAATTTGGATATAATCCACCAAGCGGTCATGGAGAACATGCATTTTGGCAATTTATGTCCAGCCAACTAGTGTTGCAATCTGTCAAGCGGTTAATGAGGAGTAGCGTTTTGACAATTTCTGCTAAATTTTTCATAAAGTCAAAGATTTTCACACAAAAATTGACCAATCAAAATTCTGTATGCATGTTCGGACGCCGAAAGCATTAGGGTCCTTCCAGCCAAATTAGTTTGAAATCTGCCAAGCTGTTAATGTATGTATGAGACACGGCATCACACAATGATGTTCTGGCCAAAAGGTCAAAATCAATGATACGCATGGCAACCATCTGCTGTCCGCCGTCCATCCGTCAACATATTTTTAAACATAAGTTGACGGATGGATGGCGGACAGCAAATGGTTGCCATGCGTATCAGTGATTTTGACCTCTTGGCCAGAACATCATTGTGTGATGCCGTGTCATTATAAGGAGGCATGTGTCCAAGTTTAGGACCAGTATGATCAACCAAACATGAGATATAAACAGAAAAGTTGAGCTAAACGCAAATTAGACGCCGCCGGGCGACGTGCATGGTATCACAATAGCTCATTTTACTTCGTAGTTGAGATAAAAATGGCCTCTTGCACTCTATAGTAACCTACAACATTTGTTTGAATTCCATCCACCGCTTTCGGAGGAGTTCCATTACACAGAGACTGGCGTGGATCGCTGTAAAAAATCTGGAGGTAATAAGGGGAAATGATCTGTGAGAACAGGGGTTAAAATTAACATGAGCGCGAGAGTTAGCAGAAATTGATCAGGGCTAGTACAACTTGTAACTGACCAACCCAGTGGTAACAATTTGGCATGTCAACCGTTTAATGGTCAAGGTGGTCAAAAAGTTCCTCTATTGTGAGCAGAGCAAGACGACTATTTTTGGAAATTTACTAGTAGAATGACTGGCTCAATAATTGAGCCAGTCATTTCAGTGGTAAAATTTAAAAAATAGTCTTCCCTTGGTCTGCAAAGATTTGAAGGGCTATAGTAGAATCTAGTAATCACTAGTCCTATCTAAATGTAGTGGCTCATCTGGCTTAATTTAAAACTATTGAGAGGGTATCAAATGATGTGCGAGAGTGTGGGCAGGACTATGGGAAATCTAGATAAATCTGGAAGACCCCAATCTCTGACTACATAAAATAAATGTTGTCAGCCAATCCACAATCATATGGATAACCCACATACCAAATTTGGTTGAATTCCACCCAACTGTTTGGGAGGAGATAGCATGTTGAATGGATGGAGACAAATGTATCCTAATATTTTAGAAAGGACTCAAGGAGATTTTAAAGGTAGGTAGGTAATTAATTCAACGTCATCATACTAAAATTAAATTTTCTTTCGGATTGAGAAATTAGGCTACCACCATCATTTAACATGCCACATTGTTTTCAGGACCTGTCGGTGAAAGGGTTAAATATAGCAAAAGCTGGAATTGGCATGAGGATAAAACAGAAATTTAGACTTTCTAATGGATAAGGAGGCATGTGACACTTTTAGCTATGCCCCGTGTGTTGGGATCAGTATGTAAACCTGTTGAATATTTTGAAACTAATTTCAAGTAATTTGACTGGGGTCTGTTGTTAAATATTCAACAGAATGTTTACTAAATAGTAAAGCCATACAATTCGTACAACTGATTCTTAAAAGTTCAACAGATTTAGTTACGTCAGCCTACATATGATGTAATTCATTATGACATCATATATTTAGCACTTTGACACTCATGCAGTGTTTTGCGGAGGCAGGGCCCTTGCACCATTTAGTGCTCTAAAATTCACACCATCCAATCATTACCTTCACACATGGTTCATTGGCCTAATGGATTTTAGGACATAGATATCTTCTATGTATGTACTTGATCCAACATTTGTCAAAATGACCCATGATTTCTTGAGGAAGCGGGACAGTTCACCCCACTAAGCAACCGGATAGACAGAACCCGACTCATATCATCCAAAACCGGTTTCTGCAGTGGTATTGAGAAATATTTATTTGCTGACCAAGAAAATGCTATTTTTGAAAATTTATCACTGGAATGACTGTCTCGATAACCGAAATTTTCAAAATAGTCTTCTCTTGTTCAGCAAATAGATATTTTCCTATCGGTCATTGGTGGTCTGACTTGAATCAGTCTTTCACTCTCCTGACATGCACGATTCACTGTCCTCTGCGGTCACTCACCTGGAAACACCAACTCTCCACCCGAAAACTTTGAAGTCTAGATGCTCTCCGAGAGCAGCTGAGGCATTTCCAGGTATAAATAGGCTTAAGGGCTGTTTTGTTGTCTATGGAATTTAAATATTTTTTTACTAGTTTCCATAGAATTTTTTCTTTCAAACTTCACATCACTGGAGTTGTAACCACCATGCATGCCACCCAGAAAAATTAATGAATAATCCAGCATGCTTATCAGGTACCACTGTACCACCATGCATGTCACCCAACAAAATGAATGAATAAACTGGCATGATTATAATCGTGCTGGTTTATTCTAACAAATATTATCGGTGAGGTACGTGGTGGTATAGTGAATATCACTATGAGCAATGTACGCTGTACTCAGACAGAGTGAGATTATAGTAGCTAATTTATTCTTGTGGCGTGAGACTGAGTGGTGGTAGTAAACACTTGACCGGTTAGGTGTTCACTACCACTGCTCAGTCTTACTTATAATTTTGCCCAACGGAGGAATCCAGTTTTAGCTATGCCCCGCCCATCTCTAGCTAAGCTCCACCCAAGCTTTACCTGCATTGGGATCGATCTCTGTACTCTCTGAATCTCAAATTCCTGAAAACTATACATGTAAGCTGTTGATATGACAGCAACAACTCCCAGACAAATTAGTTTTAAAATATTCAACATCATTTTTATTAACCCTTTAATGGTCATGCCGACAAAACTGGCCTCTGTTATGGCCTTGTGGAATATCCATTTACAGGCAAAGAGAATATAATTTTTCAATGACCGAGCCAGTAATTTGTCATAAATTTTCAAAAATTGCATTCTCTTGGCCTCTAATTGGACATTCAATAAGTGGATATTAAAGTTTTCTTCACCAAATTTGACCATTAAAGGGTTAAATAGAATACATATAGTCCATCATCAATTAAGTGTCTGTGAAGATTGACGAACTTATCTACGTCATTCATTATGTCATTGATTATGTTGTCATCCTTATGCATCATGTAGTTGATTATGACATCATGATTGATGGATAAAATGGAAAGGTCCATTATGTAATGCTTATAACTCCCTGTGTAATCATATTTGTTTCACTTTCTATTTCAGCTACTGTTGAAACATAGCCAGACCACAAACAAATGTTGCAAAAATAAACGTACAAAATCTGGAACAGTAGGACAAAAATTTGAAAGACCACTATCAGTAATATATGACCTGTGACCAGCAACATCATTCATGAACACAGACAGTACTTAGCATAACCATAAAACACCGCTGATCACCAGCATGGGCAATATTATATAGGACCAAGATAGTTTACTGTTGTTCTAGAGACTGGACTTGTATTGTTATTGATCATCGATAACAATACAAATCTCAAAATCAACACTAAAGTAAACTTAATCTTGGTCCTATATAATATTATAATATTGCTCATGCTGGTAATCAGTGGTGGTTTGCGCTACTGTCTGTGTTGGTGATTGTTTGAGCAAACTCTGCATTATATCAATATGGCAGCATTCAATAACAATGACATTAAACTTTCAAGTGAATGAATAAACAATTTAATAAAATCCAAAATGACCGGGTTTGACTTATTTACTGTATGTAGGTAAAGGTTGTATGGTGTTTACTTCATTTCTTTGATCTTCAGTGGAACAAGGATTGAGAATTTTTCCCCACTGTGAACAGCGGAACAAGGTAGTTAAAGGTAAGTAAAGCTCCAGCTTTACAACCCTTTGCTGTCCAATATTTGTCAAGAAAATGTAAATTTCTGCTGAACCCTTTAATGGGTCAATTTTGTCAAGAAAATTCTAATTGTCTCATAAAATGTCAATTTGCTGAACAAGAGTATTCTGGGAGCCAGTCATTCCAGTGATAAATTTTCAAAAATAGTATTCTCTTAGTCAGCAAAAGGGCATTTCTCAGGAACACTGCAGAGGCTGGTTATGGCTGATTTGACCATTAAAGGGTTAATAAATGCCCATTTGCAAGCCAAGGCAATTTTTTAACATTTAGAACTGTAATGACTAGCTTGGTTATCAAGCCAGTTATTCCAGTGGTAAAATCTTAAAATAGTCTTCTCTTGGCCTGCAAATGGTCATTTCTCAAGACAATTTGATTTCAGAGGCCAGTTTTGACCACTCACTGAGTCACAGTAAAAAAATAATTCTTGTTCTGCATATGGACATTTCTCAAGGCCACCACAGAACATGTTTTCACCAGCTAGAGTGTTAAAGGGTCAATTGCTAAAATGTACAATTCTTATAACAGTGACTAACTACTAACTCTTGGTATGTTATTGGTATATCTAATCATGTTAGTTAGAGCTAATTCAATATAACAAACTTTAACAGTTAATTAAATTCAAACGTCACAAATGATCATGGTGAATGCACCAAAACAGCCCAAACTTCAGGGCAAACTCTTTGTCACTGATTGGAGAAGTTCACTCAATCTGTAGTGTACCAGCTTCAAGTTCATCTTCAAGTCTTTCCTGTAGTGGTGGCTTCCTCATCGTCAAACATGTCATCATCAGAAGATTCAATGTCCCACACATTAGCCGTCTCACCATTACTATCAGTGTCTGATTCCACGTTTACAACGCCACGATGAGTGATATTTGGTTTAAAATATACGGCACAATATATAGCCAGTAATATACTATATACATGTACTGTTAGGCCCTATGACCTGACAGCGGCTGTTATGGTCATACACTGAAATCAAACACATTATTCATAGTTTCGCACATCCAGGCATCTTGAATTCGGCCGCCATTAAAGTTGGGGCAAACTTACTACATGCTAAAGAGGACTGCCCATACAAACGCATTGTTTACATTTTCCATGAAGTTCAAACCATTAAATCCTGTGTCTGAGAATCTGTAATAACCCTGTCAGGTATCAGAAAACATGAAATCATGAGTGAATTTTGCAATATATTAAAGAAAATGTAATTAAGGTTTAACGGCCCATTGCTCGTAATGTTAAATTAGCCCCTCTGAAAATGGCGTATCTCCCAGGGTATTATGGGAAATTTGATTGTGATGACGTCATTGTGATTCTATGAATATAATACAGGGTGGGAATATCGCCTCCAACAAGGGAGTACTTCTACTATTGCATTAACAATTTCAACCGACAAGAGAAAATAATAAATTTGTTACGAATGTGTCAAAATTCTGGTGAATATTTTGAAACTAATTTGACTGAAAGCCAGCTTCCAGTCAAATTGCTTTCAAAATATTCAACATCATACTTATATAATGACTGTAAAAGTGGAATTCTGGGATTTCAGGTTCAAATGGGCAAAATGTGATAATTCATTGGTTTAGATTTGGGGCCTACTTCCTTGATAATGCAGGTTACTAGGCCAATATTGGCCCAGTAACCTGCATTATCATTCTTGTTTTAGTAAATGTGATGTCACCGATAATGAGAAAGTTATTGATTGTCGCAAGAGAGCCGCAGACACAATATATATATATATATATATATATATATATATATATATATATATATATATATATATATATATATATATATATATATATATAATATCCATTTCGTTTACCCCTGGTCGCGAAAAAACAATGTTGAAGATAAACAATCCGGTAAACTCGATCATCGATGCGTGTTTTTGTTTACAATTTTCAATATAACTAACTTCAAGCACTGTCAGTAATAAGCCCGAGTTAAGATGCCGAAGTGGTCAAATATATAGGCATCACACTTTCTGATTGGCAGTTTCGTTATTCCATGTTATCTGTCTACTTTTTAGTCTGTGGCGTACATGAAATGTGCGTAGATTGATGAATTGCACACACAAAAATATGTTATTTTCTAAACAGTTGACGCCATCTTTGCTAAATCTGATTAAATATGTGTGTATTCTCGACCAATCAGACGGTGATACCCGTTGCCGAAAATGGGTAATAACGTTACGTACTCGGATACTCCTGGAGTGAGTTCAGGAAGGCGAACGTTCGCGTTCTACGCGGTACAGTGTTCAGTTAATAACGGAAAATGTTTTTCGCGGACCTGAACGCACCACAGGCACGGGTAAAACAACTATGTACGCATGTGCAAGTCTATGTAAAAGCGGAGATTTTCGGTTACATCTTATGTATGAAATAGCGAAATCGAAAACAACCGAATGTCAGGTTTGCAGATTTTGTAAATTGCTTCCCTTTCCGTTATAAGACAAATTTGGCATAACACCAGTCGCAACTGGTGCATATATTGTTCTAAAAAGTTATGCCTATTACGTCGACTCAAATTAGACTATATTGTAATAAACCCATTTCAGAGAATATCTTGGTTTATTCATCCAGATTTCAAAAGAAATTTATTAAAATATACGCACAGTCATCACACTAGCTTCATACTCAGTAAAGAATGCCCAGGTGCGGAGTTCACTCACGTCCATTTTATACAAAATTACGATTGATTATGATGATGACATTGCGACAATTACCATTTACAGCCACAAAAAAAGCTAAAGGCGATGCATGTACTTAACACATATACGGCTCCAATTGCAATTTAAATTTACATGTACGGGTCCTTGACAGACTATAGACCGATTCCACTTTATGTTTAATGATGCGTAGTAAGAATCTTTGTAGCGTTACTGAATACATTTGATTGCGCGTTTGACTTTTTCCGTGACGGGTTTAAAATATTTCATCATACAGTAAAAATATTGTAGGACGGGTTAGACTTTCCGTTAGACGCGCCTATAAAATAAATAAAATGCGTTTGGTGTTTGGCCACGCCTGGAAACGCTACGAGGTTTTGACGTGAAAAAGATGTATTTTTGTTTCGTTTTTGCTTCGTCAAACAGTAAAGCTAACTAAGATCTGTACTGTACTCCTCCTCCTTAATCATTAGCACAATTTCAACGGAACTTGGGTAGAACATTCCCAGTGTGGTAGACGTCCACACTTCTAATGAGAATTTGGTTGATTTATCTGGTGGCCATCTTGGAATTTGAAATATGTCCAGGCAGTTGTTTAAAATATTAGTCTATTAAATCTAATCTACTTGAAATGTCAATGTTCAGGTGAGCGATACAAGGGCCTCTTGTTATTGAATTTTCTCATATGCCACCATTGTAGGCAATAGACGGATTCATTCCTAGCTAAGCTCCGGCCATTCCTAGCTAAGCTCCGCCCATTTCTGACTAAGCTCCACCCACTTTTACATCTGTTTGAATGGACCTTTCCAGTTTTAGCTATGACCTGCCCACCTCTATCTAAGCTCCACCAACACTTTGCTGTGTTGGGAGTTGATCGATCCCTGAATGCCCTAACTATCAATTTCCTGAAAACTTGAAAACTACACAGGTAAGCTGTTGAATATATGGCAGCAACAGCGTCCAGTTAAATTAGTTAGAAAATATTCAACAGAATATTTATTAAATAGTAGACATACAATTCCTACAACAATGCATAGTCCGTCTTCAAATATACATTCGTGACATACCTATCAACGTCATGCATGACATCGTTCATTATGATGTAATTCTACACGTCGCGTAGTTGATTATGACATCATAGTATGGGTACACAACACAATGCTGTTGCTAAGTAACGAGTACAGTGTCCAATGACAACAATCCTAATTCATCTTCTAATAACGATGATTCACACCCTAATTGATGACATCATCAATTTATGCTTACTCATTTACGCGTATATTTATACTTTCCTTTCTCAGGTTATTGCCCCATAAAGCTGTTCGACTTTGTCGTAATTTCCAGGATATCGGCATTGACCCGCAACTAGGAGAAAATCGGAAGGTCAAACGTCATTGACCCAACACACTAGCTTAGAACAAACTCTCCGTTGTAAAATATCTAAATTTACATTACAGAAATAGATTTTAGCTGTCTGCCTGCTGAATTTCTGCAGACTATATTTTTGGAGGATTTAACTATGGATATGTTGAATATTTTGAAACCAATTTGACTGAAAGTTGTTGGTGGCTTAGCCACCAAATATTTTCAGTCAAATTGGTTTCAAAATATTCAGCAGGTCAAGAGTTATTACCCATTAAAATTATTATTTGCTGGCTTGCAACATTCAGGCAGTTAAAGATGTTTCACAGCTATACAGTGTGTAATTACTCTGTCATGGGTTATGCTGGTTACTGAAAACTCTACATTGTAGCTAAGGTCAAGTTCTGATGGCTAACTATAGTTAACTTGACCTCAAACGAACTTGAAATTGTGAGTTCTCTAGTAAACTATAGTCGAGCGAGCTCGCTTTCACGAAATTTGCGCAAATTTCCAAATAGTGGACAGCCCACGCTTACCACGAATAAATGCATATAAAAGTGTAAATAGTTCACTAACTTGTATAGGTTTGATGAAATTATACTTTCCTATTGTATGTCAATGTTCCCAAGACCAATTTCCATCCCACTTTATCTGATATGGATGATTTCTGACATCTTAGTGGACAGAAATAACCCATTTTCGTCGACCATCAAAATAGAAAACAGAAAGGGTTAATCAAAGCTGGTAACCGGCTCACAATTTTCGGTGATGGTACTTCAATGGGGAATCAGCTACTAATCACCTATAGTAGGCTAAACAGCATTCGCTTTGACATGGCAACTATGCATGTTCAGTAAATCAGCGGACTGACTATAGTTAGCCATCCAAACTTGACCTATATGTCTAGGATGATACAAAAGATTTGCACAAATTATCTTAACATTTTCACCTATCTCATTTTTAACACGACCATCCAGGAAAACTGTTGAATATTTTGAAATTAATTTTTCTGGATGCTGCTGCTGCATTAGGCAGCAATGATTTCCAGTAAAATTAATTTCAAAATATTCAACAGAATATGTTTTATATCGTAAAGAATAATTTTTCAGGGCTTTGTCAGTGAAATGGTTAATATTGTTTATCAGTTTTTGTAATAATAACACAGTGATTTAAACGAAATCAAGGATTTCTTTTTTCACGAGAGAGTTGATACTTACCTCCCTAATACTTTTGATATTGCTAAATATCGGCGTTCACTCAATAAACACTCAGAATAAAAACAGTTAGGTGCCCCTACTAGGCAGGTAGACAGAGGGTAGTCCGGCGGATGCCAGCCCCACCACCGCGCATGCGCCGACTACTACTTCCTCTGACTAATTTATTGGCTGACACACATGCAACTATTAAGAGCCTGAAGACCGAGCCTCTGTGGGGTGGAGAGGCCGGGTCCGTATCTACTTCCCTATACACTTTTCCGCATTCAAGGCACTTAAACTTCTGAAACTGTGTGAAAACACAGTCAGGATTTGATGAACATCGGCTAACACCAACCGATGGATGAGATGACCGAATCTCATATGCGCCCCCCCCCCCTGGGAGGAAGACTAGAATGACCTCAATGTCCCATACGCTCTCTATGTACCAGTGCCATGTACTATAGGACAGAGACGAAAATGCTCCATTTTCGTATACTCTCAATGATGAACCACATCAAAAACACAAACCATCACCATATTAATAACAAAAAGTAACGTGACAATACAATCAATAATGAACAACACATGAACAAGACTGACCTTGTTGAACTTGGCAGCTGTCATCCTCTTCCCAGTGGAGAAGACCCATGCAGTCCCAAAAAGTGGTTGTTTCCATTAATTAATTGTGAAGTATATAAGCAATGAGGAAACCCTCATCAAAAATCATACAAGTGATTATTTTTTCAAAATCGACAAGGCGAGAGGATTCGAGGTGTCACGGAGATAATGGTCTGTAAAACTTGACTCACAGTGCCACTGAGCAACGGACATAATGTCATCCACAGGGACCCCATTAAATAGGGCAGTGGAAGTCACTACGCCGCGGACACTGAGCCTTGGCCATGTCAACCTGCTTACCAGTGGCGGATTTATGACAAAATTGGATACACTCTACAATCCACCTGGAAATGGTGTCCTTAGATGCCCTGCCATGGCGTTCAATATATGACAACCATAACGCTGACTGATCAGTCCGCCACTCCGAAGTACGTTGTTTGTACCGAAGCAGCGCCCGAACGGGACACCATGCTTTAGAATTAGGATCATATCTAGTTAAAGCTGGCAAAAAAATAGGTTGACCTGGATATTTCAAAGACTGATTCTTAGCTAAGAAATTAATCCTAGGTAGCAACTTAAGGCCTTCCCCTGTAACCACAAAACGGTCCTCCTCGGCTGATAAGGCATGAATTTCACTCCTACACCTAGCCGAGGCCGCCGCAATTAAAAATACAGTTTTAAGAGTTAACAGTTTCATAGAAACGGAACTAAGTGGTTCAAAAGGCTTATCCCCTAGTACCTGAAGCACTAGCGATAAACTCCAAGATGGAATCACCGGGGGATTCCTTGGTCTTAGATTGCCCATGCCTTTAATTAATACATTTAATGTACTTACTTCATCACTTCCCCTCTTAGCCAAGCAAGGAATAACAGTCATTAAAGCTGACTTATAACCAGCAATAGAGTTAGGCTTGAGGCTATAGGCATCATACAGGTGACAGAGGAAATCGGCTACTACCTGAATAGATGAATCCATTGGATCAATACATCTTTTTGAGCACCACTCTGCAAATCTGTTGATTTTATAATTATATGCTCTGGAGGTTGACCCCCTCCTGGCTTTGGCCATAAACATGGCTGCTTGCTCAGAAAATCCCTCCTTAATTCTAGATTCCTTGACAACATCCACGCAGTCAATCGGAACATTGACGGATTGTTGTGGCGGGCCTTGCCCTGGAAGATAATGTCGTCCATCAGAGGCAGAGGAACCGGATTGCAGACCAGAAGGTCCAGCAGATCCGTATACCATGATCGGCTTGGCCAATCTGGGGCGATCAGAAGCACTTGGCACTCCTCCTGTCTGATTTTCTGAAGAATTTTTGGAATCAGGATTGCTGGAGGGAATGCGTATGCATACATTCCCGCCCAGCTGATAGCTAACGCATCTGTTGCGAAAGCGCTTGGATCTGGAATCGGAGAGACGTACGTCGTCATCTTCGCATTCCTCCTCGTTGCGAACAAATCGATGTTGGGCTTCCCCCAATGGTCGAACAGACGATCCGCTACACATTGATTTAGTTGCCATTCCATCGGTAAAACACTCATCCTTCGGCTCAATGAGTCTGCTAGCAGATTTAACCTTCCCGGAATATGAACTGCTTTCAAGGTAATCCTGTGATCCAGGCACCAGCAAAGCAGTTTCCATGTCATCATACAGAGACTGGGCGACTTCGTTCCGCCCTGCCGGTTTATGTAAGTCACTACTGTTGAGTTGTCTGAACGAATAAGAACAATCTTGCCCTGAACTTTCTGTAAGAAATGTTCCAGGCCCAGGACTACTGCTCTTAATTCCAGTAGATTTATATGTTCCTTCGACTGTTCCAGATCCCACAGCCCTGATATCGTGGATTCTTCCAGGCAAGCTCCCCACCCATCCATCGAGGCATCTGTATACACAGTTACCTGAGGGCGAGGAGGGGTTAGCATAACCCCCGCCAGGAGATTCTCTGTCTTCAACCACCATTGCAGGTGGTGAATTAGAGGCGCCAACACTGACACATTCGAGTCCAGTGAACCTGTACTCTGGGTCCATTGTGTCATGAGAAATAACTGGATCGGCCGCCTGCGTAAGGCGGCCTGAGGAATGACTGGTTCCAACGAAACCATCAACCCCAGCATTCTCAAGTAAACCCGTGCCAGGACATGACGACTGTCGCACACTGACTGTATTACTGAGATGAGTATCTGAACCCTCTCCTGAGTAGGATAAACACATCCTGTCTCTAGATCGAAGAACATCCCCAGGTAAACAAACTTCTGGGATGGAGTCAGCTCTGATTTTTGAAAATTTATTATCCAGCCTAAATCTGTGAGAGTTTTCAAAACAATCTCCAGATTGGTCAATCTCCAGATTGGTCGATAAACTTTCTTGGGTGTGTGCTTTTAACAGCCAGTCGTCTATGTACATGTGGACTGCTTTGCTTCTCCTGCGGAGGTATGCTGTAATCGCAAGAACCACTCTGGTGAAAACCCGAGGAGCCATGGAAATTCCGAAGGGTAACACCCTGAATTCCCACTATCTGCCCTGGAATGCAAATCTCAGGAAGCTACGGAAACTCCTCGCCATGGGAATGTGGAAGTAAGCATCCTTAAAATCTATCGAAGCTGTCCACATTCCCTTCTCTAACCCCGCCAACACCGAGTGCACAGTCTCCATCTTGAAACTGGGCGTCTCTATGAACTTGTTCAACGGCTTGAGGTTGAGAATTGGTCTCCACCCTCCGGTGTTTTTTGTTACTAAGAACACGGTTGAATAGAAGCCCGGACACTTTTGTGCCGGCTGAATAGCTCCTTTTTGTATGAGGGAATTTATCTCCTCGATACACAACCTTTGATCTGGATCCCTCGGATTTGGAGTCCAGATTGGCACTAGAGACAGTCGCGATGGCGGGCCTGTCATCCAATCGGGATGATACCTGACTGAAAGCCATCGCAAGACTAAACAGTCCTGAGTCAACCGTTCCCACTCTTGCGTGTGGTCGGCCAGCCGGCCTCCCACCGGTCCACCTAGGGAGAGAGGTGGACATAAGGAGTGCAAGAGTGGCACTGTCTCCTTCGCCAGAAACACTGGAGTGGTTCCCACCGTGGTAACCGGCCCATCAGGCATGATTACCACGACCAGATCCTCGCGCACCACGCCCAGCACCGCGCGCACCTCGGTGCGTGGGTGGCTGACTGCGCCTGAGGAGCCTGTGTCCCCCTCACTGCTGGCCGAATCGCACGCGGCCGAGGCAGAGTTGCCCATATGCGTCCTTTTGCGCGTATATACGCATAAAAATTATTCTGTTACTCGCGAAAACAGGCCTATACACATACATATAACACGACATTGAATATAGCCGATTCCAAAGCTTCTGATAATTACCGAGTACCCGATTTGCAGACTCATTACTCGCCATGCTTCACGTGAACAATGCGTGTAAAAAGCTATTTCCGCGAACTTCCGACGTGTAGCCAGTTGAAAAATGAATTACAAAAACTAAAACACTATAATTTTTAGGTGTCATTACTTAAACTGGATTTAATCCTTAAAGAAATTTCTTAAAACAAGCCAGAAAAATAATAAAATAACGACTTCAACGCTGCTCGTTGTTAATAAATTAGCACATGATCAAAACGGCGTGAGCAAATACTACGTTGTAGTAAATTTTCATTGATAAATTCAGCATAGTAATGTTTTTTCCCACGGTCTAGTTCATGAACAACCAATCAGATACGTCTTTGCGAGATCGCTGTTGTGTTTGAATAACACGCCGTTTGTATGTTATTTTGTTATTCTAGCGTGTTTGTTCGGTGACAAAATGCTTGGAGTAATAAATTACAAATAATAGAAACGGGAATAGGGAATATATTATAGTGTAATTACTACCGGCGGACGGCCAGAGAATGAGTTTAGATGTTTTAAATAAAGCAGTTTTACCGTGAGACTTTCAAGACGTACGTTTGACATACAATACATCCGCCTGTCATTATTTTGTAATTGACGTCTTGATGTTTGTTTTTACAACGACCCTTTCACCTCAACTCGGCTAATAGTTAGAGATGCCTGTATTTTTGGCACTATTAGCACCTATTTACCCTTGGTCAAGTCAGATTTTATGAATATATTTCTCAAATATTGCTCAAACATTATGGACGGTATTCACGGTATTTGGAAATGTCAACTGTCACGGTATCGGTTCACGGTATACCGCGGTCCTCACGGTACTACCGTCAGACCGCCCAGCTCTAATGGTCACGTCCCCAGACGGCGACCCTAACAGGTAATCCTCTTCCTCCTGGCCCGAAAGATTAGACTCCGGGTCAGCAAAGAGAGCTAACCCGGACTGGCCAGGAAAGGTGCCATAGGAGGTACTGGCACCCACGGCGTGCGGATACCCTTGGACTGATAAGCAGCCCGCGGGTTCCAGCGACAGCCGTCCACGACCCCTCGGCGCGGCACCAAGCCTGCTGCCAGGGTCGGGGAACGCCCCCACTAATGGGGCCACCTCTGAATCTTCGACCAACGGAAACGGCCTACGGAAAGGTGATTCAGAGGTGGGGATTACCTGCTCTGAAGCAGATGCCGAGGACGACAAAGGATCTGGTCCAGGAAGCATGCCACGAAGCAACTCTGGAACCAAATCCTTTATCGTCCTCTTCATCTCTCCCAACATCTCACTCCAGAAGGCCTCCATGTCCACCGCGGATGAGGCCTTCCTCTTACCCTTCTTACTTACACCCTCTCTTTTCTGCTTCCTCTCCTCCTCAACCACCTTGTCCTTTGCCTGCAAAGACAAAAACTTGGCCATTAGCTCGCCCCCCCCCCCCCCCATTGCTTGCATACCTCACACTTGAGCAATGGCCCACAGGGACTACAACTAAAACACAGGTGAGGAACGAACCTATCCTTAAGGAACCGTCCACAGGACGAGCAACCAGGCCTCTGAAACAGGACAACGGACGAGGACAATGAGTAATTTTGTTACGGTTAGAAACTCAAAACCAAACTAAAAGAGGAAAATGATCATAAAGATCAATAATCATCTGAAACCAGCGTTGGACAAAACTTTAATTGTTAATAAATAGCAAGGCTGATTATGACGTCATGAATCCCATGACAGTAAATTAATCGATCCGAACCAACAACCAGGCGTGCGGACGAATTGTATTCATAACCAGAACATCTTACGAACGGTTATCCAGACTACACAACCATCAGATACACAACGATAACAATGGCAATTACAGTTAATTTTCTTAAATCATTAACCTCACCTTTATATCATTACTTAGATACCTGACACTATGTATAGACAAACCATCCAACGTGATGAACTGGAGCACTCCACCAACTGTACGCCTCTTAACTCTCTCCACCTTAGGGGAAGGAATTGGATCAAGAGGGCAAAGTGAGAAGACCTTTATACTAGGCCTCCGACTCACTGGACATAGAATTCTTGGTTAGATAACCTAACAGTATTAGTAGGAAATGGAACCTTGGTGGAGAGAAACAAACCCTCAGATGCTGTGATGTCCATTACATATCCTAACAGATACCTGTGGACATAAACACAAAGAGAGATTAGTATTATATAGCACCATGTTGAAATAAAACAACTAAAACAGGCGCTGATCACGGCAAACGCGAGTCCCGGAAACACATTACACCGGGAAAAACTCGCTAGAATATATTAGAAAGCACCTGATATAAGGATCCTGAGCCGTCCTCCGGCGAAGCCACTCTTTCTGACATGATCACAGGCGATAATACTTCCAATATAAGAACTTAAATGCGTTAGAACAAGTGAAAAGTGAAAAAAACACAAAAAGCATGTGAACCCTCTGCCAATAAATTAGCAAAGAGGAAGTAGTAGTCGGCGCATGCGCGGTGGTGGGGCTGGCATCCGCCGGACTACCCTCTGTCTACATGCCTAGTAGGGGCACCTAACTGTTTTTATTCTGAGTGTTTATTGAGTGAACGCCGATATTTAGCAATATCAAAAGTATTAGGGAGGTAAGTATACTCTTGAAGTGAAACAAAGCAGATACAGGTTAACTCTCTGACTGCTGCAAGCCACCACACAATGCTTTCAATGGACAATAACTCTAGACATGCTGAATATTTTTAAAACAATTTGACTGAAAGTTGTTAGTTAAGCAGTCAAATCGTTTTCAAAATATTCAGCATATCCAGAGTTAAACCCGATGGAAAATGTAGTCTGCAGAAATTCAGCCAGCAGACAGTTCAGATTTAGTTTATTTGTCTCATCCTGTAAGAGGACGGTATTGCATTCTGGGTATCCAGAGCTCTATTAAGATAAGTACAAGTGCACTGTATAGTTGCGACATAGGCGACTTTATCAGATTCTCAAAAAGTATAAATTGGTTTATCGGTCTGTCTGTAAAAATGTTTACATTTCTGATGAAGCTGCGATCAGTCACGAAGATTAACATAAGTTGTTCTTGTTCCAGATATATAAACAATAAGATGTCGATCAAAGATATGTGACACAAACTTGTTAATAAATTGAAAAATGCTTCATTTGTTGTGGTAGTGGTCTGAAGTCGGCTTGCGCGATTACATAATTAAATCTAAAATCGTGATTATTTTTTTAATTGTGAATTTAAGATTAAAAATTAAATAATCGGATATTTGTGAATAATCTCTACAGCATAAATTATTTCAAATCCTACTTTATAATTACTTTTTAATGTGATCCGTCACGAAAATTAACATTTTGCCGAGTGAATGTCTGTCGATATGCAGGCCAAGAGAAGACTGTTTTTGAAAATGTGTCACTGGAGCATCGAGCCAGGCATTCCATTGATACATTTTCAAAAATAGTCTTCGCTTGGCCTGCAAAAGTACATGTCTAAACACCATTGCAGCCTTCATAATTAACATTCCTTTGTTGTTGTCTGGTTTATTTGTACCCAGGCTGATTAATCACGTAATCACGATTATTCTTAAATAATTGATCGTGATGACGCAAAGCAATAATTGTGCACGGCTTGTCTGAAGTATGTATGTGTTTGTGATTATTTAGTATTATGTATAGGATTAATTGTAACATTGTTGCCATAATAGTAAACGTTTACTTCGTTAATTTTCTACTTAAATATTTTCTCTCACCTTGATGAGTTTATACAATGTTGATTTTTCTTTCATCTGTCTATGATCTTAGCATGTTTTGTTATGGTAAGACAGGACAATATTTGTCATGTTAAGACAGGACGATATTTAGCCAGTAGTAATAATATTTATCAGCTTGTTTAATATTTCTCCATATGAGCACATGTGTAATATTCAACGAAACATGTTCATTGGTTAGATAACGTGTAATAATTTCACATGCCCTGCTACTCCGCAAATGTTTTTGCTTTAAAAGTAATTTCAAGTCCGAAATCACGATGTATTGTTTGTCATTATGTTTGTGGCTCATTGGTCAGCACTCTTAGCAAGTGATACGTCACAGCGACGAAGGGGAATGAAGCAAAATGACGATGTATTGTTTGTCATTATGTTTGTGGCTCATTGGTCAGCACTCTTAGCAAGTGATACGTCACAGCGACGAAGGGGAATGAGGCAAAATGACGATGTATTGTTTATCATTATGTTTGTGGCTCATTGGTCAGCACTCTTAGCAAGTGATACGTCACAGCGACGAAGGGGAATGAAGCAAAATGGTGCGTTCAAACAGATTTCAGGGGTTGACTTTGTTGGGAAATTTGTCAAAATATCAGTTTATATGATAAATGGAATCTCAAGCTCAGTCCTATTTCATATCCCTGTTATCAACCTCGTCGAAAATTGTTAACCCTTGTGTCAACAGCGCCTCAAAGTGCGCAAAATACTACTCGACATATCAATTAAACACTTTGCCATGGTCAATATTTTTAAACATATTTGAACTTTAGAAGACTATTTTTGTAAATTTACCACTGAATTTTATTTCGCCAGCTTGACCATTAAAATGGTAATGGTAAAGAAAATTAGTTTTAAGTCTATCTGCAGGCCGAGAGAAGAGTATTTTTGAAAATGTACCACTAGAATGACTAGCTCGGTAACCGAGCCAGTCCTTCTAGTGGTAAATATTTAAAAATACGTTTCTCTCGGCCTTTCAAATAGGCGTGTCTGAGGACCCCCTGCAGAGCTGTTTTGCTGAGTTTGACCATTAAATGGTTCATGTGATACAAGGTTTAGATTCCACTCAATAAAGCTGGTGCCATGTAATAACTTTCCACTCTGTTGATAATAGTGATATGAGATGTGACGTTGTTTCAGATCCTTTATTCATTCAGCTCGTGACTTTTCCAGAGCAGGGTTTGAACAGTACGTAGTCAAGCACTGAACTCTCTGACTGCTGCAAATAACCAGACAATAATTTCAATGGGCAATAACTCTGGATCTTAAAATTATTTTTATTTTCTTGACAAATCGAAAAAACCTTTAACCCTCAAATTTATTGAAGAAAATTTCTAATTTCTCATAGAAAATGTCCTTTTGCCGGCCCAGAGAAGACTGTTATTGAGCCAGTTATTCATCGTAAATCTTCAATAATAGTTCATTTGCCGGCCAAGAGAAGACTGTTATTGAGCCAGTTATTCATCGTAAATCTTCAATAATAGTTCATTTGCCGGCCCAGAGAAGACTGTTATTGAGCCAGTTATTCATCGTAAATCTTCAATAATAGTTCATTTGCCGGCCAAGAGAAGACTGTTATTGAGCCAGTTATTCATCGTAAATCTTCAATAATAGTTCATTTGCCGGCCAAGAGAAGACTGTTATTGAGCCAGTTATTCATCGTAAATCTTCAATAATAGTTCATTTGCCGGCCAAGAGAAGACTGTTATTGAGCCAGTTATTCATCGTAAATCTTCAATAATAGTTCATTTGCCGGCCAAGAGAAGACTGTTATTGAGCCAGTTATTCATCGTAAATCTTCAATAATAGTTCATTTGCCGGCCAAGAGAAGACTATTATTGAGCCAGTTATTCATCGTAAATCTTCAATAATAGTTCATTTGCCGGCCAAGAGAAGACTGTTATTGAGCCAGTTATTCATCGTAAATCTTCAATAATAGTTCATTTGCCGGCCAAGAGAAGACTATTATTGAGCCAGTTATTCATCGTAAATCTTCAATAATAGTTCATTTGCCGGCCAAGAGAAGACTATTATTGAGCCAGTTATTCATCGTAAATCTTCAATAATAGTTCATTTGCCGGCCAAGAGAAGACTGTTATTGAGCCAGTTATTCATCGTAAATCTTCAATAATAGTTCATTTGCCGGCCAAGAGAAGACTGTTATTGAGCCAGTTATTCATCGTAAATCTTCAATAATAGTTCATTTGCCGGCCAAGAGAAGACTATTATTGAGCCAGTTATTCATCGTAAATCTTCAATAATAGTTCATTTGCCGGCCAAGAGAAGACTGTTATTGAGCCAGTTATTCATCGTAAATCTTCAATAATAGTTCATTTGCCGGCCCAGAGAAGACTGTTATTGAGCCAGTTATTCATCGTAAATCTTCAATAATAGTTCATTTGCCGGCCAAGAGAAGACTATTATTGAGCCAGTTATTCATCGTAAATCTTCAATAATAGTCTTCTCATGCTCTGCAAATGGACATTTTTCTGAGACAATTGAAATTTTTAAAACAACTGAGGATTAAAGGGTTAAGAACTTTCATTGATTGCTATGAATTCTACAGTTTATATAATAACTCTTAACAAGATTTCAAAGTATTGAAACCAATGCTGATTCTTGTCTGGCCATACAGAGGCTGGAAAGCCACAGTGTACAGCATGCTTGATCTAGATAGTTGAGTTAGGTAGAATGTTAGGTTTTCAAAAATATCCCGAAAACTATACACACTCCCAGGCCTCAAAAGTACAGCTCAGGAATAAGTTACCATGTTTCCAAATCACAAACAGAAAGTAGCATTTTGATCATGATGTAAGAAATGTTCTGCTGAATATTCTGGACTTAATTTGATTGGAAGCTATTGCTGCCTTATGGAGCCAAAGCAGTAGCAATGGCTTCCTATCAAATTAAGTCCAACGTATTCAACACGTTTTGTTTGATGTTATTTTTGGAAACATGGTACGTTATTTCTGAGCTATGGCTGTATCATTACTGCTTTATACTATAGTTAATATATATATATAAAATTAAGCCTTTAATGATCAGGCCATAAGCCGGCCAGAACCACGTAATGATCAGGCCATAAGCCGGCCAGAACCACGTAATGATCAGGCCATAAGACGGCCAGAACCACGTAATGATCAGGCCATAAGCACGTTCTGGAGTCATCTTAGGGAATGTACATTTGCAGGCTAAGATATTACTATTTTTGAACGGTTTGCCATTAGAATGCCTCTGATTCATGGTAAATTTTCAAAAATAGTCATCTCTTGGCCTGCAAATGGCATTAATGAACATTCAATAAGCAAATATTTAGATTTTGTTGCGGAGATTTTACCAATAAAGTATTAATATGAGTTTATAGTCATTATGCCAGTTTCATTGGATTTCAGTTGAGCGGTAGGCATGCAGGTAAGCATGCAGGTAGGCAGGTGGGTAGGCAGGCATGCAGTTAGGCAGGCGGGTAGGCAGGCGGGGCTCATTTTGTGCATGGGTCTGGGATTATAGATGCACAGCCTGGAAAATCATCCAAGTCCTAGAAAACTCATGCACCATTATCACTTTCATACATGAAGATGCAGTGTATCGATTTTAATATAAACACATGTGTAAACTGTTCGATATTTTGAAACTGATTTAACTGGAGTGCCGCTGTAACAGTTCCTCGTGAAACTACTTGCAAAATGTTCAAGAGACTTACTTCTTAAAGTGTGATTGATTGTTCCTATATTTGATTCTTTGGCTACAAAACTGGGGCTTTTTATTTCTCCAAAATGTTATAGATTATAGTGAGAGTACATCTACAGCACAGCACAGAAATAACGTATACGGCAGCAATGGCTTCCAATCAAGTTAAGTCCAAAATATTCAACAGTACATTCGTTACATCGTTTTCAGAATTGTACCAAGATATTTCTGATAAAGGTTTTGAGCCATGTTAACTCATGGAAATTTTGAAATGCGTATGAAGCGGAAGTTTGGTACTAGTCTCGTGTTAACGGGTACTTTACCAAGCATATTTTAATCTCTATTCTCATTGTTAAACTCTTGTGTGCCAGAAAACAACTTTTAAAATGCTTGTCTTTGAAAATGTAATATAATACTAATTTTTAAAATATAAATGAAAAATTAAATGTATTGAACAAAATATTTTTTTACTTTCTATGTGCTGTTTGAAGTTGCATTGTGTGTGTCATGAATATTACTGTCACTGTGTAATTAACCATTTAATGCCTAACCCAGCCAAAAACACACTTGTTTTGAGAAATATACATTTGGTGACCAAAGAGACCATTTTTGAAAGTTTACAACTGGAATGACTGGCTCGATTACTGAGCCAGACATTTCAATGGTAATTTTTCAAAAGTAGTCTTCTTGATTAGCAAAGCGACACTTTCTATGAAATTTAATTTTCTTGACAAAATTTGGACATTGAAGGGTTAACCCTTGAGATCTTACAGCTCCCAGTCAAATTTTTTTCAAAATATTCAATGAGTATTCCTTACATCTCAAAGAATTGTTCTCTTTTTTTCGGTGTGTAAGGAATAAGGGGTGTGGCCTTTACACCGCCACAGTCCACTCACATCAGATTCCGTCTATCATAGAGAAGAGTCTGCTATGTATTATCATACGAGTGACTTCACCAAGCAGGGTAGGAAATTAAGTCATACCCCCCCCCTTGTTAAATTAAAATTAATGCAGATTTGAATGTTTCAGAGTGGATAGAGATCATTTCATTTTACAAAGATTTAATGACAGGCTACCCTAGGCTGAACACTCATGTATGATTATAGAAGCCAATGCAAGGATCTGATCTGTCATTAAAGTATCTGACGTCATAATCTAATACGTCACATGTTAGCTGACGTCCCAATCAAATGTCACTTATTACATCAATTGACGTAGGTCCGACACGAGCGGGACAAAGGTCTGACAGTAAGCATGTGAAGAGTCATTGATGAATTTACTATTTATTAAACATTCTCTTGAATATTTGGAAAGTAATTTGACTTATCTTAACCCTAGCCTAAGGCAGCAACAGTTCCCAGTAAAATTAGTTTCAAAATATTCAATAGCTTACCTGTATAATTACCTTGAAATTGGGATTCTGGGAATTCAGGGTTCAAAGTGTTAAGACGATTCAATGCATGTAGAAAGCGGGCGGGGCATAACTAAATATGGGTGGGGCATAGCTAGAAATGGGCGGGCATAGCTGGCAATGTCCTTAGTCTTCTTCCATTTATGAACTAATTTTCATGTTTTGTTTGGTTGACTTTGTTGATCTTCATGAGCTGTTATTCACTGTGTAAGATCTTACAGGAAGCAATGTGGAGATGCAATCCGCATCATTACCATTTTGTGTTTTGTAAATTACACGATATTTCACACATTTCTTTTTTGCAGAATTTTGATTTAGACATGTATTTCAGTGAATTTGTCCATTTTTATCGCTTTTTGAGGTTAAAATTGTAACTATTTTTTCATTAATGTGTCTAATGAACACTTAGAGAATTGTTAATATTGTTGCTATTTTCACAGCATTGCTGTTTATATCCATACAGGCACGATATTGTATCCATACAGGCACGATATTGTATCCATACAGCCATGATATTGTATTCATACAGCCACGAAATTGTATCCATACAGCCACGATATTGTATCCATACAGCCACGATATTGTGTCCATACAGCCACGATATTGTATCATTTTTGTTATTAATTAATGTCATTTTATCCAAAGTATAATATACGGGTATTGTTTAATGTTTGTGCTTGCAATGATATTTAACCCTTTAACACTCGTATCAGCCAAAAATGGCTTCTGCAGTGGTCTTGAGAAATGTCTATTTGCAGACCAAGAAGACTATTTTTGAAAATTTACAACTGGAATGACTGGCTCAATAACCGAGCCAGTTATTCCAGTGGTAAATTTTCAACAAGAAGGGCCTGTGATGCACGCCTGGACCATTAGCATTTGAACCATTTGCATTGGATAATTTTCGGAAGATCCAAAATGGTCACCAAAACAAGAGGCTCACGGGCCTGTGGCACTCACCTGGACCATTGGCATTTAAACCATTTGCATTTAAATAGACATGGTGGATGATTTTTGGAAAATCCTCGAAAGCCTACCGTCATAGGATCATTCCACCCAAGTTTTGTTGAAATCGGGCTATTGATTGAAGGAGTACCGTTTTTAAATGTTTCCGGAAAACTTTCAGAAAATCAGAGATTGCTGTCAAAACATTGACCTATCAAGATTCTGAATAGAATTGGTTGAAATTGCCCAAGCGATTAATGAGGGGTAGCATTTTATATGAATTCCCATTTATCGGAAAACCCAAGATGGCCACAATCAAAATCAAGCCATCAGAATTGTGTATACAAGTTCTAAAGCGTATGGGCTTAGTGTTCTTCCAGCTGAGTTTGGTTGAAATCGGCCCAGTGGTTATTGAGGAGTAGGCTTTTAAGTGATTTCCAGAAATTTTCAGACAATCCAAGATGGCCGCCAGAAAAATTTACCAATCAAGATTCTGTATACAGGTTTTGAAACCGACCATCATAGTATCCTTCCAGCCAAGTCTTGTTGAAATTGCTCAAGCAGTTAATGAAGCGTAGCGTTTTAAACGATTTCCTGTGATTTTGGAAAATTCAAGATGGCCACCGGAAAATGGACCAATCAAAATTCTGTATACAAGTTCAGAAGAATCCCATGCTAGGGTTCTTTCATCCAAGTTTGATTGAAATCGGCCCAGTGGTTATCGAGAAGTAGGTTTTTAAGTGATTTCGAGAAATTGTCAGAAAGTCCAAGATGAACGCCAGAAAAATTGACCAATCAAAATTCTGTATACAAGTTCTGAAACATACCAGCGTACTATCCTCCCGGCTAAGCCTGGTTGAAATCGTCCAAGCATTTAATGAGGAGTAACGTTTCAAACGATTTCCCGCGATCTTTCTGAAATTTCAAGATGAGCGCGGAAAAAATTCTGTATACACGTTCTGAAGCCTACTATGGGGTCCTTCCAGCCAAAGTAGGTTGAAATCCACAAAGCGGTTAATGAGGAGTAGCGTTTTTAAGCAAAAGTTGACAGACAGACGGACAATGGACGGTCGCCATGCCATAAGCTGACTTGGCCATTCTGGCCAGGCGAGCTAAAAATCAAGCATGTCAACCACTCAAATTTCTGAATAGATGTCCTAGATGGTACCACCATAGGATTCTTCCAGACAAATTTGGTTAAATTCCGCCAAGTGGTTTAAGGATTTTCAAAGGATTTCTGCATAATTTTCGGAAAATCCAAGATGCCCGTCAAAACGATAAGATCAGTACACTCAAGTTTCATTGAAATTGGGCCATTGGTTAAAGAGTACTTAGCGCTTTAAATGGTTCTCGAAAATTTTGGGGAAATCCAAGATGGTCACCAAAAAATCGACCAATCAAAATTCTGAATAGAAGCGCTAGAGTCGACCCCCGTAGGATCACTCAAGTCAAATTTGGTTAAAATCCACCAAGTGGTTAAATAGATACGTTTTGACAATTTCCGGGAAATTTTTCATAAAATCTAAACTTTTCGCCCTAAATGGACTATACCACGATAGGGTTGAAATATGTCAAGCAGCTACGGAGTAGCATTTTGACAATTTCTGGTAAATTTTTCATAAAATCTCAGATTTTCACAAAAAAAAGTTGACCAATCAAAATTCTGAATAGAAGTTCTGGACTTTACCACGAGCCTTTAACCCTCATATCAGCCAAAAACGGCTTCTGCAGTGGTTTGGAGAAATGTCAATTTTTCAGTTTTATATCGTAAAGAATTTACTTTTCCAGGGATTTGTTGATGAAAGGGTTAAAATTATTGCCAATCAATTATTCAAATTCAATATGTAACACTTGACTAATGACCAACCTACATAAGAACTGTCTCAAGTGATCTCGAGACATATCCAGTGCAGGTCAAGGGATGACGATTCTTGAAAATTAAACACTTGAAGGACTTAGTAGAGAATCAAGCCAGACATTCCAGTGGTCAAATTTCAAAAACAATCTCTTGGTCTGCAAAGGGACATTTTCTATGAGAATATTGGCGTTCCTTACCAAGTCACCAGCAGAGTGGTCGATTGTCCACAATAATTTCAATGCTACAAACCAGGTACAAGTTCTTTTTTACGATGCAAGAAATATTCTGTTAATTTAACATTGCTGTCACTAAACCCTTTGTTGGCCAAGACCAGCCTCTTCAGTGGTCTTGAAGAACGTCCATTTTCAGGCCAAGACTTCTTTTTTTTAAATTTACCACTGGAATAACTGAGCCAGTCATTCCAGTGGTAAATTTTCAGAAATAGTCCTCTTGGCCTGCAAATGGCCATTCAATAAGAAAGTGATTTTCCTGACCAAATTTGACCACTGAAGGGTTGAACAGTCTCAAGCCATTCATCAGCATGTGTTTGCAATTGCGATGCTATCATTAGCTCACCTGGCTAGAATGGCCCACCTGGCCAGAATGGCCAAGTGAGCTTATGCCATGGCGACCATCTGTCTGTCTGTCTGTCCGTCAACTTTTTCTTTAAAGGACTTCTCAAGAACCACTGGGCTGATTTCAAGTATATTTGGCGGGAAGCAACCTTAGCGCATAGGGATCCAAGTTTGTTAAAACGAAGCTGATCAGCCAATTTGGCCGGTGGCCATCTTGGATTTTGGCCGATTTTCAGAAACATATTTTAGAATCTACAAAACCGCTTGGGGGATCGATTCAAACCTCAGGAATATCATCTTGGGAAAGAGCCAAGTTTGATCAAGAGAACTTGATTGGATACATAGTTTGGCAGACATCTAGGATGACCTAGTTTTTGTGAAAACGACTTCTACAGAGCCGCTGAATGGATCTGGCCAAAATTGGGGGGGATATGGTTAGGACTAAGGGCCATCAAAGTTTGTTCAAGGGAAGTTGATGTCAAAAAACATTTCTGCCATGGGCCAATCAAAACGTAGCGTTTGGCAGCCATTTTGAATTTAGTTATTTGATGGATTTTGAAGCCGATTTCTGTATGTTTTTTGATATTCTGATTTCAAATTTGCCACTTTCGAAACTGTCGGATAAACGGTTTGGCGGCCATCTTGTTTGAAATATCTTTAAAAATCTCCGAAACCACATAGGGCATCCATTAAAAACTCATGAAATATGACCTAGGGAAAGAGCTGAATCAAGTTTGTTCAAGGGAACTTGATTGGCCAAATAGTTCATTGACCATCTTGGATGACCTAGTTTTCACGTAAATGACTTCTCTAGAAATGCTGAATGGATCGGGCCAAAATTTGGCAGATATTATTAGGGACTACGGGCCATTAAAATTTGTTCACGGGAAGTTGATAAGTACAAAAATATGGCCGCCATGACCAATCAAAATGTAGCATGTTTGGTGGCCATATTGGATATTTTTATTTCATGGATTTTGAATCCGAAATTGGTTTTTAGAGGGTTTTAATCCCTAATCTTATTTCCCAGTTTTCGGCCCGATACATTCAGCGGTTCTGCAGAAGACGTTTTCATGAAAACTAGGTCATCCAAAATGGCCACCAAACCATTTGGTCAATCAATTTCCCATGAAAAAACTGGGTTCAGCTCCTGCCTTAGATGATATTTCATGAGTTTTGAATCAAACCCCCAAGTGGTTTCGGAGAAAAAATTTGGTTTCTAAAAATCAGCCAAAATCAAAGATGGCCGCTGATCCAATTGGCCGGCCAACCGGCTGCGTTTGGTTCCTGCCAAATATAATAGAAATTGGCCCAGTGGTACTTGAGAAGTTGTTTAAAGAAAATGTTGACGAACGACGGACAGGTGAGCTAAAAATACATGCCCGCCATGAATCAGTAAAATTGTGCGTCATTGGCGGACATCTTGTATTTTCAGCAAATTTCTGAGAAAATCATAGACTTAGTTATTAACCACTGGGCCAATTTTAATCAAACTTGGCTAAACCGTCACAGAAATTTGATTGGTAAATTTTTCCTGTGGACATCTCGTTTTGTTCTGTTGTGCATGTGACCAATAATTCCAGGTGAGCAATACATGTCCCTTTGCCTCTTGTTTCAGGAAGAAACCGTGTTAGTAAGTCTGATTGTAACAGATATTCAGAGTTTATCATAGCTTTACAAACATAATACTTTTTGATTCTTAATTTTTAGAAAAGATGATTTATCAAGATCCGTATTAAAATAATAAATTACTTTATAAATTTATTATTTATTCAATTTCAATATACACATTTTCACAATAGCATTTTTTATAATTCTTTTTTTAGCTCTGTTGACTTGACACCAATGTCTGAAGTTGGTGTGACCTACTTTTCATGGTTCACCGAACATCAGAGAAGATTCTTCTCTGATCTGTAGTAGTTTCAAGTGTTTACCTCACAGGGGATGAAAGGCGGCCATCCATCTGCCTGCCTTCAGTCATCAACCTTTCTTTTAAAGGTGCATATTCACACCACAATATTAGAAAATAAAATTGTAAAAATTGTATACTCTTACATACCTAAATTGTGTACCTAAATGCAATGAAATGAAATAAATCTTAACATATTATGGTTTCATTCCATATAAAGTAATATAATAATTTTTAAGTGAAATTGAATTAGGGACTCTCATGTCTCTATTTCAATTTCACAACTTAATCTCTATTTCAGAACTAAAATTATCTTAATTTATATGGAATGATATCATCGTATGTTAAGATTTGTTTCATTTCATTATATCTGGACACACAATTTAAGCCTCTTAAAGTATATAATTTTAACAATTTTATTTTGAAGCATTTTGGCATGAATATGCACCTTTAAATGATTTCTCAAGAACAACTCAACCGATTTCAACCAAATGTGTAAAGAAGCTTCCTTGGGTTATAGAGATCCAAGGTTGTTCAAATGGATGACATCGTTATACTAATGTTATGCTATTGGAGTAACTATATCGCTATCCTAACGATAGCTTCGGGAACATGGGACCTGATTGGTCAATTTGGGCAGTTGATATCTTGGACTTTTCCCATTAAACATCTCCCAAATTATTGGCAGATTAATTTAAAACTTAAAGGAAGGGAAAAAACAAATGTTTACTGGAAATTTCATACAATATTAAAGTTCTCATGTCCCATTAAATATAGACCCTTTTGCACGAGATATGAGATGTTGATTTCTGTTGAATTTACCCAGCATGCTATGCTACCCAGCATGCAACACTATCCAGCATGCAATTTCCTGACTCCATAATCGTTGTAACTATTGGACGCCATATTCGTTTAGTCTATTGTCTGCATAGGCGAGGATTTCTCAAACAAAACCAAGCCACATGCACATGCAAATAGTCATTTCTCCTCCATGCTCGTAGGGCGTACTATTCACGGCAGTACATTCGACAGCCTGCATTTCAATACTGTTCAGCGCAACTATGTCAGTTTCCAGAAGAAGATTAGAGAAAGCTTTTATATATATTTTGACAATAATTTGCGTGAAAGTTATTGCTATCAATGACAGCAACAGCATTCAGTCAAATTATTGTCAAAATAATTATTAGGTAATGCGATTACTACCTGGTACAGATTTGATACTAATTTGAATGAAAATTGTTGCTACAACAACTTTTAGTCACTATATTCGATTTAAAATAATCATAATTTTTAGTCGACTCGCTACTGATTTGAATAGCAATTTGATTATTTTGGCCGACTTTTAGAAACATCTTTAAAAATCTCCGTAACCGCTTGGGGGATCGATGCAAACCTCATGAAATATGATATAGGGCAACAGCTGAACCAAGTTTATTCTAGGGAACTTGATTTGCCAAATGGTTGGGCAGCCATCTTGGATGACCTAGTTTTCACGAAAACAACTCCAGAACAGCTGAACGGATCGGGCCGAAATTGGGTAGATATGATTAGGACAGAAATGCCATTAAAATTTGTTCATGGAAAATTGATGTCAAAAAAACATCCGCTCGCCATCAGTCAATAAAGTGTTTTTGGCGGTTATCTTATATTTTCTGCAAATTTCTGAGAAAATCAGACTTAGTTATTAACCACTGTGCCAATTTCAATAAAAAACTTGGCTGAAGTTTCTTCTCAGCAATTTGATTAGTACATTTTTCCAGTGGTCATCTCGTTTTGTTGTTTGTGTCAGTGGACAATATTTCCAGGTGAGCGATACAGGCCCCTTGGGCCTCCTGTTTGGAGCATTTAACTTGGAACCAGTGAGTGACGTAGCCGGTGCTTCGCACTCTGCCGTGTTTCAAATAGGTATACCACGTACTCGAATATTACAAAAGCAAACCTGAATATATGGCTTCGTACGTGGTATGAATAGTATTCTCTATAAGTGCCGATGTAGAGCAATTAACTCGCTACTGTTAATTCACTATTGATTCGTTGGAAACATTTTATTTGAGTCACTTTTCTGGTGGAAGCAACAAGTTTCGGTCAAAATGATTTCAAAATCGGCTGTAGCGGGTATTATTTATTCGCTTGGCATACACCAGAGCACATGCCAGAGTGACATAAATGGTATTTATTTGCTTTTTTCAAATTAATCCGATTTATTTCTGTTTTTACTGGTGGCTATAAGTTGATTATTATCTAAATCACTCATTCAAGAGCGCTTGTTAGTTCCCTGGTCCTTTCCTTTAAGAAACTTTATCAAGGGCTGAAGCAAATTTATTCAAGAGATCCTGATTGGTCTTGCTGTTTGGTGGCCATCTGGGATGATATAGCTTTAGCTAAAATTACTCAGGAACTGCTGAATGGATTGGTCTGACGTTTAAGAAATATGATTAGGGAGTAAGGACCATTACAGATTCCTTAACTCTGATTGTGATCTGTACAATCTGAAAATAGGCTTGTGTGATTATTGTGTTGAGTGATCGCAATCGATTATTAAAAATTAATCATGATTACTCGATTAATCATCTTGGATACAAATTACCAAGACAGCAACAAAAGAATATCAATGACGAAAATTACAATGGTGTTTAGAAAAGTCCATTTGCAGGGCATGAGAAGACTATTTTTGAAAATGTATCACAGGAATGCCTGGCTCGAGAATCGAGCCAGGCATTCTAATAATACATTTTCAAAAATAGTCTTCTCTTGCCCTGCAAATGGTCATACATTCACTAAGCAAAATGCAATTTTTCATGACCGAACGCATTAAAAGTAATTGAAAGTTACTTCGAAATATTGTATGCAATAGAAAATATTCACGATTATTCAATTATTTAATTTTTAATTATATAAATTCACGATTTAAAACATAATCGCGATTTTCTATTTAATCACGTAATCGCGCAAGCCTATCTGAAAACTTAACCTTTTCACCGATAAATTCCCCGGATATTTTGAAATTAATATGACGAAGCCATTGTTGCCGTACGCAGCAATGGGAAGCCATCTTCCAGTCATTAATTTCAAAATATTCAACATATGCTATACATCGTAAAGAATTTAGTTTCCATGGATTTGTCACTGAAAGGGTTAAAATAAGACAAAAACAGGAAAGTGAGGGATAGCTCTTATTTAGTATTTCTTCTGCCCGCTAATGAGGCACGGCTAGATTTCTTCTGCCCGCTAATGAGGCACAGGTAGATTTCTTCTGCCCGCTAATGAGGCACGGGTAGATTTCTTCTGCCCGCTAATGAGGCACGGCTAGATTTCTTCTGCCCGCTAATGAGACACAGGTAGATTTCTTCTGCCCACTAATGAGGCACGGCTAGATTCCTTCTGCCCGCTAATGAGGCACAGGTAGATTTCTTCTGACCGCTAATGAGGCACGGGTAGATTTCTTCTGCCCGCTAATGAGGCATGGGTAGATTTCTGACCGTTAATGAGGCACAGGTAGATTTCTTCTGCCCGCTAATGAGGCACGGGTAGATTTCTTCTGCCCGCTAATGAGGCATGGGTAGATTTCTTCTGACCGCTAATGAGGCACGGGTAGATTTCTGACCGCTAATGAGGCACGGGTAGATTTCTTCTGACCGCTAATGAGGCACGGGTAGATTTTAAGTATTTTTCCTACTAACCCAGACGGGATAGTGCATCATTGATTTTACTATCCTACAGCAAATTTCACTAACCTAATGTTTGTAAGCTCAAAGCTGATCACTTCTTTAATCCATTCACTGATGGATCCCTATAAAACTCATTTCCAAGGCAACCATACAGAGCTGTTGAATATTTTGAAATTAATTTGTCCGGAAAGCCGTCTTTCCAGACAAATTAATTTCACAATTTTCAATAAAGCATTGAAGGTAGCAGAAAATCTGTTCTTGTCAATTTTTGGTGGTACTGAACATAATAACATGTGTTTTTTCGTATTTCCGCTTTTGAGAGCTTTACTAACCCAGACGGGTTAGCGCAGGTGTAGTTTTACTAACCCATATGAAATTCTACTATCCTCTGGTCAACGGTTTAGTGTTAAAATCGAGCCCTGATTAGGCAAAGATAGATGACTTAATAGTCAGCTATTTGTGCTATTTTGAGGTCCAGTATGATTAACCAAAGTTCAAATATGAACTGATAAGTTGGGCCCAAACAAAAAGTGTAACCTTGGTAAAGACGTATATTTTTCAACATTAACAATAACCTTGCCTTTTGACCCAAGGTCAGTGTGTAATGCTGTATCATTATAAAGTAGTGTGTCCAAGTTTGAGTCCAATATGATTAACCAAAGATGAGATATACACTGCTAAGTTGAGCTAAACGGCAAAAATTAATGTTGAAAAAAGCAGTGGTTTTTACCAAGGTCACAGTGACCTTGACATTTGACCCCATTGTTATTGTGTGATGTCATGCCATTATAACGAAGCTTGGAGTATGATTAACCAGACATCAGATATATACAGAAGTTGAACGGAAAATGTTAATGTTGAAAAAACAAGGTTTTTACCAAGGTCTGTGACATTGACCCTTTAACCCCAAGATCATTGTGTGATGACGTGTCACTATAAGGAAGCCAGTGTCCAGTATGACTAACCAACCATGAGACATAAAGAGAAAAGTTGAGCTAAACGCAAATTGGCCGACGTCACCACGACGTACAGGTTATCGCACTGTTTTACTTCGAGCTAGGAATGGAAATCCATTGGATATTGATAATTTCAATTGTGAAATCGACTGCCGCCACATGACAGCTACATGACCGCCATCTTGAACACTAGTTTCCATTAACACTGAAAAAGTATATTCTTTACGATATAAAACTTATTTGGTTGAATATTTTGAAGTGAATTTGACTGGTAGCTGTTGTTTCCTAAGGCAGCAATGGCTTCCAGTCATATTAATTTCAAAATAGTCAGCAGCTTCCTTATTTTGTGTGCCCTTAGATTGATATGGAGAATTTATCGGGGATGGGGTTAATATGGTCCCCCCAGCCCCCTCCCACACCAAGGCCAACAAACATGGCAAGGTTGGTGAAGATCCCTTCAGTAAAACTTGAATTATCATCCCGAAATTGTTCTTTAATTTGGTCACAGTGACCTTTGAACTCCCAAATTGATAGGGTTCTTTTGTCTCCCTATTGGTCCAACACAGACTAAGTTTGTTGGATGATCCTTTCAGTAGAACTTGAATTATCACGCGAAAATGAAATCCTGGATGGACAAGCAAATGCTATATACTTCATCTATATTTATATTGGGGGAGGGGGGGGAACATAGTAAATGTCGCTGCCAAATGATTAATATAAATTTAACCCTTGCCACTCTGATGTCAATATTCTGTTTTTTACTGCGTCAATATCAAAGAAACTGGTGTACATTTTTCAACAATTTTACTGGAGGATGTTGCTGTCTATGACAGCACCATCTTCCACCAAATTTGGTGGAAAATGTACAGCAGTTCATCTTTTAATTTAATTTGAAAATTAAAGATTTTGACACCAGAGTGGCAAGGGTTATCAAAACAATCGCAATAGAGCCTATGTTATTAAAATTTTCATCGTTATGGTGAGGTTCATTCGTCTAATTACCTCTCCCACCCCCACCCCCACCCCACCCCACCCCACACTATGTGCATGTTATGCGCCTGGCTCTGAAATTAGGTAAAACATGATGATTCCTCAATTGTGGACCTGTGTCCTGGGACCTAGTATTGACAAACAAGCCAGTATTATCACTATAGTGTTTCATTTAATATTTAATCAGATGGCATATCAAAATCATCATCATCATCGTCATCATCACTATCAGTATTGTCGATTTTGCTTGTACGTGCATCTTTCCAATGTTCTTGTGGTGTAAATACAACTTCTCGACTTCCTTCTTTCTGTGACTTAGCAAGAGCTTGCTGTGTTAACATTGCCGCGGGTGGCAACATTGGCTCGACCGCGTCTTCTTCGTCCCGACATTTCGAGTGTAAGAGTTCACGACGTATTTCTGGTGTGATTGTTTCATGTGCGTGCACACGCAAGACCTCCATTAGCGCCTCTTTCTGCTCCGAGGATATGTCCTGTTTATAGCGCTGAATGAATGTTAAAAAGCATTGATGCCACAACGTCGGTAATTTCCTCTTATCCGTTTGAAACCTGAAAACACAGGACAGTACAAATATTACAGACCAATGCTGACACCTGTTCAGAACACCACCTATCATTTGGGGCCACAAGATGCTCTGACCCTGTAACACTCGTATCAAGCAAAAACTGCCTCTGCAGTGGACTTGACAAATGTCCATTTGCAGACCAAGAGAAGATAACCGAGCCGTTTATTCCAGTGGCAAATTTTCAGAAATAGTCTTCTCTTGGTCTGCAAATGGACATTTTCTGAGAAAATTGTAATTTCTTGAATAAATTTGAGTGTTAAAGGATTAATGTCCTAAATCTCGGTCCCAAACTGAAATCTGGTGTTCCAAACTGAAATCTGGTGTTCCAAACTGAAATCTGGTGTTCCAAACTGAAATCTGGTGTTCCAAAGCAGTTTCTGTCATTCATGCTAACATTAGAGGCTACCATGGACTAAGAAACTAAGATTTATGCTCCCATTTTATAAGTAAAACCCTATAAAACTAGCTTGTATTTAACTATCATGAAAGATTTTCAGGGGAAGCCACTGCACCTACTTTTGGGGGTGCCGAGCTGTATTTTGGGATTATATACCCTCAAAAGAACCCTTATGAGAATCCCTGTAAATCTTCAAAAAGTAGTGTGTATTTAGCCTGAAAAAATACATTCAATAAGCAGTACCATAGAGGTATAGATCAGGGTTTATAGTCTGCTTCCAATATACCTTTGCAGTTTTAGCTATGCCCCACCCATCTCTAGCTAAGCCTCGCCCATCTCTAGCTAAGCTCCATCCACACCTCGCTCGTGTTGGCATTGATCGATCTCTGAATTCACAGACTATCAATTTCCAGAAAACTATGCAGTTGTTGCATATTTTGAGACTAATTTGACTGGGTGCTGTTGCTGCCTAGCAACATCGCCCAGTCAAATTAGTTTCAAAATATTCAACAGCATGTTTATTAAATAGTACAGACATACAATTCTTACGTGTCGGACTATTAGGAGTAAAAGAATTATTTGTGATGTAATGATTATAACGTCATCCTACATGCCGCTTAGCTGAGTATGACGTCAAATTATTGATGGATATTCTGGAAAAGTGAATTGTGTGCTCAGCTGACTTTCCAACCATAGATTTCCGTGACCATTAAAGGGTCAATACAGGCGGTTGAAATCCCAACTTGAGACTCCCAATGACAACTGAGGAATCCAATCTGTCAGTCAAATATATATGGCATCAGAATGAAATACGTCACACGTAGGCTGACGTCACAATTGAAATACGTCATGAATGGCATATCTACATCTGTCAGGAACTCTTAATAGTCTGTCATGTGTATGAATTGTTTTTTGGACTATTTAATAAACATTTTGAAACTAATTTGACTGGGAGTTGTTGCTGCCATATGCAGCAGCAGTAAACGGTCAAATTAGTTTCAAAATATTCAACAGCTTACATGTATAGTTACCCTAAAATTGGGATTCTGGGAATTCGAGATTCAAAGTATATAGGTCGATCCCAAAACATGTAAAGCATGGGTGGAGATTAGCTAGAAATGGGTGTAGGTTAGCTATAACTGGGCGGGTCATAGATATAACTGGGCGGGGCATAGCTATAACTGGACGGGGCATAGCTATAACTGGGCGGGGCATAGCTAGAGATGGTTCCCTTTATTCTTCCGGAAAGCCAGGTGTGTCCCTGGTTCAATGAACCTCATACATGTACCTGATAAAGTGAAACACGACCGCATCAACCACTCTGTAAGGCAGTGCATACTTCTTGTCTAGCAATGTTCGTAGGAAGATACTGTTAGCGCCGTTATAGTCCATTTCAGCCATTTTCAAGATGGCCGCCGCAGAATGCAGCATGGGTATGGAGAGCTTGGCGAGGACACTCGCGATGATGATTGCTTCACGTAATGTACATGTGCCACACTGAAAGCAGATATGCGGAATTATAAACAAGAGGCCCAAGAGCCTGTGGCACTCACCTGAGCCATTGGCATTTAAACCATTTGCATTTAAATAGACATGGTGGATGACTTTTGGAAAATCCTCGACAGCCTACCGTCATAGGATCATTCCACCCAAGTTTTGTTGAAATCGGGCTATTGATTGAAGGAGTACCATTTTTAAATGTTTCCGGAAAACTTTCAGAAAATCAGAGATTGCTGTCAAAACATTGACCTATCAAGATTCTGAATAGAATTGGTTGAAATTGCCCAAGCGATTAATGAGGAGTAGCATTTTATATGAATTCCCATTTATCGGAAAACCCAAGATGGCCACAATCAGAATCAAGCCATCAAAATTCTGTATACAGCCCAGGGTTCTTCCACCTGAGTTTGTTTGAAATCGGCCAAGCGGTTAATGAGAAGTAGCCTTTTAACTGATTTCCCAAAATATTCAGAAACTCCAAAATTGGAAAAATTGACTGATCAAAATTCTATAAGCAGGTTCTAAAGCCTACCGCCCTAGGTTCGTTCCAGCCAGTCTGGTTGAAATAGCCCAAGTACATGTAGTTAATGAGTAGACGATCTTTAACCCATTTTTCGGAAAATTCAAGATGGCCACCGAATAAATTGACCAATCAAAATTCTATACACAAGCTCTGAAGCATAGCACTTTAGGGGCCTTTCAGCCGAGTTTGCTTGAACTCGTTCAAGCGGTTAATGAGTAGCCCTTTAACTGATTTCCCAAAATTTTCAGAAAATCCAAGATGGCCACCGGAAAAATGGACTGATCAAAATTCTGTATACACGTTCTGAAATCTATCAGCGTAGTATCCTTCCAGCCATGTCTGGTTGAAATTGCTCAAGCAGTTAATTAGTAGCGTTTTAAACCATAATCCTGCCATTTTTCAGAAAATTCAAGATGGTTGCCGGAACAATTGGCCAATTAAAATTCTGTATATGAGTTCTGAAGCATACTAGGCTAGGGTTCTTTCATCCAAGTTTGATTGAAATCGGTCCAGTGGTTATCGAGTAAGCTTTTAAGTGATTTCCAGAAGTTTTCAGAAAATCCAAGATGGCCACCGGAGAAATTGATCAATCAAAATTTTGTATACAGCCTAGTATCCTCCCAGCCAAGTCTGGTTGAAATCGTACAAGCAGTTAATGAGTAGCGTTTTAAACGATTTCCCGCAATTTTTTTGGAAAATTCAAGATGGCCAACGGAAAAATAGACCAATCAAAATTCTGTATACAAGTTCTGAAACATACCAGCGTGCTATCATCCTAGCTAAGCCTGGTTGAAATTGTCCAAGCAGTTAATGAGGAGTAGCGTTTTAAACGATTTCCCGCAATTTTTAGGAAAATTGTGTATACCTGAAGCCAACTCCCATAGGGTCCTGCCAGCCAAATTAGGTGGAAATCCGCCAAGCTTTCAAGCAAAAGTTGATGGACAGCCGGACGGACGATGGACGGTCGCCATGCCATAAGCTCACTTGGCCATTCTGGCCAGCTGAGCTAAAAAACGCAGCCACGCCAATAACTGGCGGATGAAAACTTCAGAATCCAGGGCAAGAAATTAGTCACTGATTACATGATCCGTATTCTGCAAGCCTGGTTACAATTCATAACTATCATAAGTCTGTCTGTCTGTCTGTCTTGCTATCAAATTTTTTACATTTCTGACAAAGCTGCCTTAGTGACAATTATAGTGATGCACTGGGTCATATATAACACATGACTGCTTTAGGGGACAGTAACTGATCCGGCGGGATCACTTTTACCCAATGTAATTAAGGCAGAATTCACAAAGGATTTATGGCTTACTTCTTCAACCAGTTTAGACAATCACTTCGTAAAGATTGTTAAAACTAAAACCTGCATTAACCATTTAATTGTATATTTGACTAAGTGTCTTCTGCAGTGATATGGGAAAATGACCATTTGCAGAGCCTAAGACTTTTCCGATAAACGAGCCAGTCATTAAATTGGTAAATAAAAACTCATGTCCTGCTAATCGACATAAGCTCACAAAAATTGTTATTTTCTTGAGAAATCCCAATTTCAAGGTAATTACACCTGTAGATAAGCTCTTATATTTTGAAACGAATTTGCCTAAGGCAGCAACAGCACCCAGCAAAATTAGTTTCAAAATATTCAACAGAATATGTATTAAATAATAGAGACACAATTTGTACACTTGACTGACGATTCAATGTTCCTGACGGAGTTAGATACATGTACATCATTTTAATTGTGACGTAATTGATCATGACATTCATATACTTGAGTGACAGATCTGATTTATCCATTGTATCATACCTCACACAATGGTAACAAGACTCCCTTGAAGAAAGCAGCTGGCTTGAATAAGGACTTCTTTAGTGCCTGAAAGACAAGACAATACAAGTAGGAACAGTACCACACCATTTTTATTGGTCAAGCAGGCCAAAACTGCAGTGGTCTTAAGAAGTCATTGACAGGGAATCGAACTCACAAACGACGAAAGCGCCAAGTCCACAAATGCTTCCATCACACCAACGCCACAAGACAAACATCTTACTTTGCCAGTGAGGCTTTCATGATGTCGACTTCTGATACACAGTGGAATTCTGTGAAAGCTGATTTAGACTACTGTAACTGGCTAGCCAGTTAGTGATTTATGTGCACAAGTTAGTGATTAATGTGCACAAGTTAGTGATTAATGTGCACAAGTTAGTGATTTATGTGCACAAGTTAGTGATTAATGTGCACAAGTTAGTGATTAATGTGCACAAGTTAGTGATTTATGTGCACAAGTTAGTGATTAATGTGCCCAGAGGGTCACACAGTACCTCACCTGTACACACATCACAGAAAACACACATTTTACAGCCATTATACTTAGTTATACAAGCAGTTGTGGCATTAGGGTAACCTTTATCTTGTGGCGTTGGTGTGATGGAAGCGCTTGTGGGCTATGATGCTTTCCACTTTCGTTGGGTGTCGGTTCAATTCCCTGTCAATGCCAAAAAACTAAAATTCAGCGGGTCTGGAAGTCATTTTCATGAAAACTAGGTGATCCAAGATGGTCATTGAACCATTTGGCCAATCAAGTTCCTGAACAAACTTGGTTCAGCTCTTGCCCTAGATGATATTTCATGAGTTTTGAATCGATTCCCCAAGCGGTTTCTGAGATCTTAAAAAACTAATCTAAAAATCAGCCAAAATCCAAGATGACCGCCGGCCAAATTGGCCAATTGTTATCTTTTTAACAAACTTGAATCTCCCATGCCCTAAGGATGCTTTCTGCCAAATATAAGTCAAATCGGCCAAGTGGTTCTCGAGTTGTTTAAAAAAAGAGGTCGATGGACGGATGGTCGGACACCACAGCATAAGCTAGGCCAGGTGGACGAAAAATCCAACATACCCTCGGTAGGTACCAAAATTTATCTGTCAGATCTATGTATATAAACTCTGAAGCCCGTCTCCATATCATGCTTATAGTCGAGTTTGGTTGAAATCGACTCAGAGGTTAATGCCCTATAAACAATTTCCTGAACATGTACAAATATCAACATGTCCACTGAAATAATATAACACTAACACCATTGCATAGCAGTTTTGATGCGTATGACCCTAGGGTCCATCCAAATAATTTCTTTGAAATTGACCAAGCGATTAATGATTAATAGTCATACAAATGATTTTTTTTAACATTTACAGAAATCCAATATACTCACAGAAAAAATTGTACTAATCAGATTTCTATATGAAGGTTCATTAGCCTATCAACCGAGCTGACAAGTTAGAATACTTTCTAAACAAGAACCAGAAACATGGTAGTCAACACAATTCTTAACACACTGTAAGAAACATGGCTTCCGATCAAATTAAGCTCAAAATATTAAACAGGGCGTTTTGACCATCACTCAATTTAAGTTCAAAATATTCAGCATGGTATTTTGTTTTAGAACCATAAAATAGATCACTAACTTCATCTCATGATATCTATACAGATGATCTAATAGGCCACTTACAAACGATGCATGGGATTTTAAGCGTTTTATCATTCCGTCAACCAATCAGAAAAAACGTGTCTGCCTCGGTATATACGCTCAGTCATAGAGGTGCCATCTATAGCTTGACAATATGGTATAACGGTCACCATACAAGTAAGATGTTGGATGTTAAAACAAATTTGACCCAAGGTTGTTGCTACCTTAGGCAGCAACAACTTCCCATCAAATTAGTTTCAAAATATTCAACAAGATGATTATTACATAACAAAGATTGTAATGCATTGGCACTTACAAGACATTACACACTATGATCTGAGGAGAGAAAATGGTGGCCATCACTGTTCAACATTTACGCGATATTACAAAGTAGATAATTGTGATACAGATAAGGGAATGTGACAGGATATGAATGATATGGAATCTATAAACCATAATCTATCGGTACAATACAACATTTGAGATTAGATTAGTATCACTAATTTACTTCTCAGCTCTACAGTGGGTTTTAAATCACGCTGTAGACATTAAGGCCCAATGAGGTCATGAATTCACTCACCATATAAAGATGAAAGTTTAGTTTTTTAAATTCACTAATGTCATCTCTGACACGCGGTAACAGTACAAGGTTGAAGAACCTGTCAAACCAAAATATAACAGTAATAGTAACTTGAGGGCAGGACACCAATACATAGGCATATAATGTTTAAAACAAGAGGCCCAAGGGTCTGTGGCGCTCATCTGGACCATTAGCATTTGAACCATTTGCATTTAAATAGATATGATGGATAATTTTCAGAAAATCCAAGATGACCGCCCAAAAAATTTACCAATCAAAATTCTGAATAGAAATTCTAGTCTACCTTGATAGGGTCACTCTAGCCAAATTTGTTTGAAATATGTCAAGCAACTAAGGAGAAGCAGCATTTTGACAATTTCTGGTAAATCTTTCATAAAATCTAAGATTTTCATGCAAAAAATTCATGAATCAAAATTCTGAATAGAAGTACTAGAGCCTATCACAATAGAATCCCTTCAGTCCAATTTGGTTGAAATCTGTCAAAATGGTAAGGAGAAGTAGATTTGACAATTCCCGGTAAATTTTTAATAAAATCTAGGATTTTCACCCAAAATATTTACGCAACAAAATTCTGAATGGAAGTTCTAGGGCTTGTGAACATAGGATTCTTTCAGCCTAATTTGGTTCAAATTGGTAAGGAGAAGAAGCAATTTGGCAATTTCTGGTAAATTTTTAATAAAACCTAAGTTTTTCACCCAAAATATTTACGAATCAAAATTCTGAATGCAGGTTCTATAACCTATAACCATAGGATCGCTTCAGCAAAATTTGATTGAAATCAGTCAAACGGGTAAGGAGAAGAAGCAATTTGACAATTTCCGGTAAATTTTCAATTAAAGTCTAGGATTTTCACTCAAAATATTTACGCAACAAAATTCTGAATGGAGTTCTAGCGCCTATGACCAGAGGATTCTTTCAGCCCAATTTGGTTGAAATCAGTCAAAATTCTAAGGAGAAGAAGCAATTTGACAATTTCCGGTAAATTTTTAACAGAATAAGTTTTTCACCCAAAATATTTACGAATCAAAATTCTGAATGGAAGTTCTATAACCTATGACCATAGGATAAAAGGGTTAAAATAGTTATGAGAGCATAGAGCAGCATGTGTATTAGATTAACACTGGCTAATGTTCATTGTATAATGCAACGCGGCACAAAATGAAGGCAAGCCCACAAGCACAACTCATATTTTGCCCAGGGCTCATATTATATCTTGATTGACCACTCCAGTGAGTCGTAAGAATCTGTATCCTAAGCTTTCAATAAACCTTATACACCAGTCATATTCGGTAGCAGAAGCATAGAGCAACATGGTGTTCAAAATTACACCAAATCTTATATAATATGGAACTGAACAAAACAATCCCATAGTGCTGTAGCATAAGCAATAAAGGTTACTGATAAACATTCAAATGGAGGGATACAATCTGTCACTCAAGTATATGAAGCCATAAGCAATGGACAAATCCAGTTTATCCATCAGTCACGTCATAATCAACTATGCGACGTGTAAGATGACGCCAAAATCAATTGTGTCATGAATGACGTAGATAACTTCATCACAAACGCTTAATTGATGATGGACTAAGCATTGCTGGCCAAATTATATGTCTTTACTATTTAATAAACATCCTGTTTGATATTTTGAAAGGTAATTTGACTGGGTGCTTTTGCTACCATAGGTTGTACGAATTGTATGTCTTTGCTATTTAAGAAACATGCTGTTGAATGTTTTGAAACTAATTTGACTGACCGCTGTTGCTGCCATATATTTAACAGCTTATTTATACAGTTTTCTGGAAATTGATAGTCGGGGAGTTTAGGGATCGATCGATCCCAACACGAGCGATGTGTGGGTGGCGCCTGGCTAGAAATGGGCGAGAAAGCATAAGAATTAACCTGTCATAAGGCCTGCAGGCTAGCACCTTGTCCAGGTTAATTTCAAACCCTAGAAGAAAACGTCATGAACTATTTCCTCCAGACTATTGGATGCTTGCATACCTCTGAGCCATTTTTGTATTTAGGTTGGATGTGAAGATTCTTGTTGCTTGGTACATAGTGGCCGCGCTCCAGGTATCTGGTGATGTCAGATACAGAACCTGTACAATAACAAGGTGTCTATTAGCAAAGTGTGCCTCCTGCCAATACCATGCGGTCATCTTTGACAATGTCAATTTGCAGCTCAAGACAATGCTATTTTTTGAAAATTTACCACTGGAATGACTGGCTCAGTAACTGAGCCAGTTATTCCAGTGGTAAATTTTCAAAAATAGGCCTTGAAGTTCACATTGTGAAATTCAATTAACCCTTTCATGGCAAAACATGCCAAAATCAGCCTAGCCACTAAGTTGTCTTAAGGATTGACAACCGGCGAGAGCGCCTAGCATCATAGCCCACAAACGCTTCCACCACACCAACGCCGCAAGATGTCTTGCGGTGTCGGTGTGGTGGAAGCGTTTGTGGACTATGATGCTAGGCGCCCTCCCCGGTAGTGGGTTCGATTCCCTGTCAATGCCAAAACACTGTAATGTCACGACTATTTGTATAACTGTTCTTGAGGAATGTTCCTTTGCAGCATAAGATTTTTTTATTTACCACTTAAATTACTGACTGTGTAACCGATCCAAGCCCTCGAGTAGCTAGATTACCCAGCTACAATTTTCAGTCAAATTGTTTTTAAAATATCTAGCAGGCTAAAGTTACCACTTATTGAAATTATTTTCTGGCGGCATACGAAACAGCCTCTAGTTAATATCGAAAAGCTTTCATTTTTCAACGCAGATTATTATTAAAATTCTGGCTAAATATTTCACCAATTGATGCAGAAAAATCATCTGTGACAAGCTACATAATATATCTGTCTATTTGTATAAATATATACCTGTTCCCAGTTTTGGAGAGCTGGTATAATTTTGAACGCCTTTGGTAGTCTGCCGCTGCGATATTTGCTGAGAACTTGTGACAGACTTTTGTACATTTCCACAACGCGCTCATCCATGTCCTGCACAGCCAAGCTCGCAGCATCTAGAATCGGATAAGTACATGTACTTTACAAACACTTCACATTCGCAGCATCTAGAAACAGAGAGTACAGGTACTTTACAAACACTTCACATTCGCAGCATCTAGAAACAGATGAGTACAGGTACTTTACAAACACTTCACAATCGCAGCATCTAGAAACAGAGAGTACAGGTACTTTACAAACACTTCACATTCACAGCATCTAGAAACAGATGAGTACAGGTACTTTACAAACACTTCACATTCACAGCATCTAGAAACAGATGAGTACATGTACTTTACAAACTCTTCCCATTCGCAGCATCTAGAAACAGATGAGTACAGGTACTTTACAAACTCTTCCCATTCGCAGCATCTAGAAACAGATGAGTATATGTACTTTACAAACACTTCACATTCACAGCATCTAGAAACAGATGAGTACAGGTACTTTACAAACACCACATTTACAGCATCTAGAAACAGATGAGTACAGGTACTTTACAAACACCACATTTACAGCATCTAGAAACAGATGAGTACATGTACTTTACAAACACTTCACATTCGCATCTAGAAACAGATGAGTATATGTACTTTACAAACACTTCACAATCGCAGCATCTAGAAACAGAGAGTACAGGTACTTTACAAACACTTCACATTCACAGCATCTAGAAACAGATGAGTACAGGTCCTTTACAAACACTTCACATTCGCAGCATCTAGAAACAGATGAGTACAGGTACTTTACAAACACTTCACATTCGCAGCATCTAGAAACAGATGAGTACATGTACTTTACAAACTCTTCACATTCGCAGCATCTAGAAACAGATGAGTATATGTACTTTCCAAACACTTCACATTCGCAGCATCTAGAAACAGATGAGTACAGGTACTTTACAAACACTTCACATTCGCAGCATCTAGAAACAGATGAGTACAGGTACTTTACAAACACTTCACATTCACAGCATCTAGAAACAGATGAGTACATGTACTTTACAAACTCTTCATATTCGCAGCATCTAGAAACAGATGAGTATAGGTACTTTACAAACACTTCACATTCGCAGCATCTAGAAACAGATGAGTACATGTACTTTACAAACTCTTCATATTCGCAGCATCTAGAAACAGATGAGTACATGTACTTTACAAACTCTTCATATTCGCAGCATCTAGAAACAGATGAGTATAGGTACTTTACAAACACTTCACATTCGCAGCATCTAGAAACAGATGAGTACATGTACTTTACAAACTCTTCACATTCGCAGCATCTAGAAACAGATGAGTACAGGTACTTTACAAACACTTCACATTCGCAGCATCTAGAAACAGAGAGTACAGGTACTTTACAAACACTTCACATTCGCAGCATCTAGAAACAGATGAGTACAGGTACTTTACAAACACTTCACATTCGCAGCATCTAGAAACAGATGAGTACAGGTACTTTACAAACACTTCACATTCGCAGCATCTAGAAACAGATGAGTACATGTACTTTACAAACACTTCACATTCACAGCATCTAGAAACAGATGAGTACATGTACTTTCCAAACACTTCACATTCGCAGCATCTAGAAACAGATGAGTACAGGTACTTTACAAACACTTCACATTCGCAGCATCTAGAAACAGATGAGTACAGGTACTTTACAAACACTTCACATTCACAGCATCTAGAAACAGATGAGTACATGTACTTTACAAACTCTTCATATTCGCAGCATCTAGAAACAGATGAGTACAGGTACTTTACAAACTCTTCCCATTCGCAGCATCTAGAAACAGATGAGTACAGGTACTTTACAAACTCTTCCCATTCGCAGCATCTAGAAACAGATGAGTATATGTACTTTACAAACACTTCACATTCACAGCATCTAGAAACAGATGAGTACAGGTACTTTACAAACACCACATTTACAGCATCTAGAAACAGATGAGTACAGGTACTTTACAAACACCACATTTACAGCATCTAGAAACAGATGAGTACATGTACTTTACAAACACTTCACATTCGCATCTAGAAACAGATGAGTATATGTACTTTACAAACACTTCACAATCGCAGCATCTAGAAACAGAGAGTACAGGTACTTTACAAACACTTCACATTCACAGCATCTAGAAACAGATGAGTACAGGTCCTTTACAAACACTTCACATTCGCAGCATCTAGAAACAGATGAGTACAGGTACTTTACAAACACTTCACATTCGCAGCATCTAGAAACAGATGAGTACATGTACTTTACAAACTCTTCACATTCGCAGCATCTAGAAACAGATGAGTATATGTACTTTCCAAACACTTCACATTCGCAGCATCTAGAAACAGATGAGTACAGGTACTTTACAAACACTTCACATTCGCAGCATCTAGAAACAGATGAGTACAGGTACTTTACAAACACTTCACATTCACAGCATCTAGAAACAGATGAGTACATGTACTTTACAAACTCTTCATATTCGCAGCATCTAGAAACAGATGAGTATAGGTACTTTACAAACACTTCACATTCGCAGCATCTAGAAACAGATGAGTACATGTACTTTACAAACTCTTCATATTCGCAGCATCTAGAAACAGATGAGTACATGTACTTTACAAACTCTTCATATTCGCAGCATCTAGAAACAGATGAGTATAGGTACTTTACAAACACTTCACATTCGCAGCATCTAGAAACAGATGAGTACATGTACTTTACAAACTCTTCACATTCGCAGCATCTAGAAACAGATGAGTACAGGTACTTTACAAACACTTCACATTCGCAGCATCTAGAAACAGAGAGTACAGGTACTTTACAAACACTTCACATTCGCAGCATCTAGAAACAGATGAGTACAGGTACTTTACAAACACTTCACATTCGCAGCATCTAGAAACAGATGAGTACAGGTACTTTACAAACACTTCACATTCGCAGCATCTAGAAACAGATGAGTACATGTACTTTACAAACACTTCACATTCACAGCATCTAGAAACAGATGAGTACATGTACTTTCCAAACACTTCACATTCGCAGCATCTAGAAACAGATGAGTACAGGTACTTTACAAACACTTCACATTCGCAGCATCTAGAAACAGATGAGTACAGGTACTTTACAAACACTTCACATTCACAGCATCTAGAAACAGATGAGTACATGTACTTTACAAACTCTTCATATTCGCAGCATCTAGAAACAGATGAGTACAGGTACTTTACAAACACTTCACATTCGCAGCATCTAGAAACAGATGAGTACAGGTACTTTACAAACACTTCACATTCGCAGCATCTAGAAACAGATGAGTACAGGTACTTTACAAACACTTCACATTCACAGCATCTAGAAACAGATGAGTACATGTACTTTACAAACTCTTCATATTCGCAGCATCTAGAAACAGATGAGTACATGTACTTTACAAACACTTCACATTCACAGCATCTAGAAACAGATGAGTACAGGTACTTTACAAACACTTCACATTCGCAGCATCTAGAAACAGATGAGTACATGTACTTTACAAACACTTCACATTCGCAGCATCTAGAAACAGATGAGTACAGGTACTTTACAAACACTTCACATTCGCAGCATCTAGAAACAGATGAGTACAGGTACTTTACAAACACTTCACATTCGCAGCATCTAGAAACAGATGAGTACAGGTACTTTACAAACACTTCACATTCGCAGCATCTAGAAACAGATGAGTACAGGTACTTTACAAACACTTCACATTCGCAGCATCTAGAAACAGATGAGTACAGGTACTTTACAAACACTTCACATTCGCAGCATCTAGAAACAGATGAGTACATGTACTTTACAAACTCTTCACATTCGCAGCATCTAGAAACAGATGAGTACATGTACTTTACAAACACTTCACATTCGCATCTAGAAACAGATGAGTATATGTACTTTACAAACACTTCACAATCGCAGCATCTAGAAACAGAGAGTACAGGTACTTTACAAACACTTCACATTCACAGCATCTAGAAACAGATGAGTACAGGTACTTTACAAACACTTCACATTCACAGCATCTAGAAACAGATGAGTACATGTACTTTACAAACTCTTCCCATTCGCAGCATCTAGAAACAGATGAGTACAGGTACTTTACAAACTCTTCCCATTCGCAGCATCTAGAAACAGATGAGTATATGTACTTTACAAACACTTCACATTCACAGCATCTAGAAACAGATGAGTACAGGTACTTTACAAACACCACATTTACAGCATCTAGAAACAGATGAGTACAGGTACTTTACAAACACCACATTTACAGCATCTAGAAACAGATGAGTACAGGTACTTTACAAACACTTCACATTCACAGCATCTAGAAACAGATGAGTACAGGTACTTTACAAACACTTCACGTTCACAGCATACACTTAGTGCTTTAACCATTTAAACCTCAAATCTGTAAAAGAAATTTACCATTGAAATAACTGGTTCAGTCATTGAGCCAGTCATTGCAGTGATAAACTCTTTAAAATAATCTCATGGTCTGCAAATAGAGATTTATCAAGACTACTGCAGAAGCCGTTTTTGGTCAAACATAATTGACAGAATTAGATATTAAAAAGGTGAAAATTGGAATAATAATTGTACTATCTTTCCCTCTACTGTACTTGGACACATCTGATAGAATTTTGATTCATACCAGGTTAAAATCAAGATCTATTAACTAACCCCGTACAAGGGATGTACATTGACTACATAAAGGGCCATGTCTTCTGCGATGTCAATGTTACCTGTATCAACAAGAGTTTTAGTGAAACTCAACATATGCCCGCAGGCATACTTGTTTGAGGAATGCTAAATGTGAACAGTTAGTCTTTGATAATTCTCTGAGAAAGGGGGGGGGGCCGAACTTCTATTAGGTACATTTCGAATTCACGGCAAAGACATCACTAAAATCTTGAGTCTTCACAGCTGCATGATCATTACAATTACAAGGCATTTTTGATGAATTTTAATCTTTCAAGGGGATAACTCTGGCGAATATGGACAGATTTTTTGAAAGCATGACACTTCGTCTACCCCTAACACATCTACTGGAAAAAAATTGTGATTGTAAAACCATTCCAGATATCGCTCGGACAAGAAAATTTTTACGAATTTTAGCTTTTAAAGGGAGATAACACTGGAAAATATGGCCAGATTTTGCGGAAACAAAAATATGACACTTCGTCCATCACCAACACATCGGCTGAAAAAATAATTGTGTGTAGTGTGAACACTATCCCAGATATGGCTCAGACAAGAAAATTTTGACGAATTTTAGCTTTTCTGGGGAAATAACTCGGGCAAATATGGCCGGATTTTGTCGAAATCATTGCACTTCATCTATACCTAACACATCTGCTGGAAAAAAGTCTAGTGTAGGTTCAAAACCCTTCGAGATCCGGACAAGAAATCAGATGGACAGACAGACAGACGGCGAGCACCATCACATAATACGACCCCGTTTATGCAGGCGTAAAAAACCCCCATAAATTCCAGCAGTAAATACCCTTCTTCAGACCTGCAAATGGATCGTGAATAGCCAAAGATTTCCATTTTCTTGCTCAGCCTCGACCAAGGAGAGACCTGGTAGTTAGCAGCATTTATTATTGATTCCCATACCTGTCATTTGTGATTGAATCTCGGTCTGTTTCTCTGTGATTTTCTCCATGATAATATCTGCCAGTGTACGATTAGTGCTGGGATTTTGTGCCATGAACTGTGATAATGCCTTCTCATCTTCCTCATCCACATCCTGGTTACAAGAATACAAATATCACCACATCTTTCAAATCACTCATTCAGCCTCCTGTTCACGCAGCTTTAGTGAAATCTCACACATTTTGGGGATTTCGCATAAAAATTGTCCAAGTCTGTTCTGATCCTGCGCCGACCCTCTGACAGATATATGGCTAGAATGATGGGCCCAGTTGGCCTGGAGTGTCAGTTGATGGGTCGGATTAGCCTGGCCTGTCAGTCTATGGTGGGCCAGGTTAGTCCGCCTGTCAGCCTGTGATGGGCCAGGTTAGCCCGCCTGTCAGTCTATGATAGGCCAGGTTAGCCCGCCTGTCAGTCTATGTGTCAGATCAGCCCGGCTTATCAGTCTATCTAGAATGATGGGCAGGTTAACCCAGCCTGTCAGTCTATGATGGGCCAGGTTAGCCCACCTGTCACTCTGTGATGGGCCAGGTTAGCCCGCCTGTCACGGGCCAGGTTAGCCCGCCTGTCAGTCTGTTATGAGCCAGGTTAGCCCGCCTGTTAGTCTGTAATGGGCCAGGTGGGCCGGCCTGTCAGTCTGATGGGGCAGATTATCCCACCTGTCAGTCTGTGATGGGCCAGATTAGCCCGCCTGTCAGTCTGTGATGGGCCAGGTTAGCCCGGCCTGTCAGTCTGTAATGGGTCAGGTGGGCCGGCCTGTCAGTCTGTGATGGGCAGATTAGCCAGCCTGTCAGTCTGTGATGGGCCAGGTTAGCCCAGCCTGTCAGTCTGTGATGGGCCAGGTTAGCCCGCCTGTCAGTCTATGATGGGCCAGGTTAGCCAGGCCTGTTAGCCTAGCTAGAAATATCTGTCATAGAGCTGGATCACGGGGCAGAACAAACACAGACCAATGACATTAGTAAACATGATCTACATGCGTATATGAAATGGGATAAGCTGTATTAACAATGAATGCTGGGATGGGTGCGTGTGTTGTTAGTTAAATAAAACAAAACAAATCAATAAATTGATGTATGCTCGCCGAAGGAATACTCTGCAGAGAAACTGAATGGATAACCCCAAAGACATATGCTTCAGGGAAAGGTTTGGAACTGTGGCTCAGACACAGAAACGAACTTGAAATTGTCAATGAGATATCACCATATTAGGCCATCCTTAAAATATTGTTGGTTTGGGGTAATGATGTTAAATCTACAATTTGGGGAGTAGGAATGATTCGGTGGGCCATCATTCTTTTGGTCTGGCGGGATTTGCCCTAACGAACAATTTGTTAAGGATAGCTTAATAAAAGCAAAATCTAAATTTCTCTAAATAAACACACTTAGACTTTGCTTGGCACCATATGAAAAATACATATAAAAACTATGTTCAAAATGAACAGAGATATTTTCTGTAATAATCAATACCAAGTTTGGTGACCATATGTGAAAAAGTCTTGAAACTATGGCCTGGAGAAACATTTTCTGTGATAATCAGTCGACCATGAAATGGAGATCAGCATGACCTAATTTTCATACTGTGCAGACCTTCTCCCTAAGATGCATCCACATACCAAGTTTGGTGACCATATGTGAACAAGAGCTCCGCAAACGGCGCATAATACCGCGCCATGATGACAAACTAATAAATGACAGCTATCAGAAAATACTTATTTCTTCCTCAGACCAGTACATGTAATCCTTATTACCCTTAAGTGTCAAAGCGACCCGCTAAATGGTCAAGGAGGTATCGTTTGGAAACCAATTTTCAAGATGGCTGCCGCTGACTGGTGACCATATTGGATTTCGGATTATCATAAATTTTGATAGGTTTCTTAACCAGATATATCCCAATGACCCTAGGAAGTGATCCAATAGATGCTAACGGATATATCACCCAGAAACCAACTTTCAAGATGGCAGCCCATGGCTGGTGGCCATCTTGGATTTTGGATCAGTGTCGATTTCGATAAGTTACTTCCTCAGACCTAGTCCAACCACTCTATGAAGTTTCAAAGCAATCCGATAAACGGTAACGGAGTTATAATCCGGAAACCAATTTTCAAGATGGCCACCGGTGGCTGCCGGCCATCTTGGATTTTGGATCATTGTCAATCTAGATAGGTTTCTTCACCAGAGGTAGTCAAACCACCTGATGAAGTTTCATAGCGATCCGTATAACGATAACGGAGTTATCATCTGGAAACCAATTTTCAAGATGGCCACTGGTGGCTGGAGGCCATCTTGGATTTCGGATCATTGTCAATCTAGATAGGTTTCTTCACCAGAGGTAGTCGACCCACCCGATGAGGTTTAAAAGCGATCCGATAAACGATAACGGAGTTATCATCTGGAAACCAATTTTCAAGATGGCCACCGGTGGCTGGCAGCCATCTTGGATTTTGGATCATTGTCAATTTCGATAGGTTTCTTCCCCAGACCTAGTCTAACCACTCCATGAAGTTTCAATGCGATCCAACAAACGGTAATGGCGTTATCATCCGGAAACCACTCTGCCGCCCGCACACCCGACCGCCCGCCCGCCTGGACGGATGGCAGCATTACATAATACCCCACCAAATTTTTTGGCGGGGTATAAAACGTCTTGAAACTATGGCCTGGACAAACATTTTTTGTGATATTCAGTCGACCATGAAAAGTAGGTCAGCATGACATACTTTTCATACTGTGCACACCTCCCTAAGACGCATCCACATACCAAGTTTGGTGACCATATGTGCAAAAGTCTTGAAACTATGGCACGGACAAACATTTTCTGTGATATTCAGTCGACCATGAAAAGTAGGTCAGCATGACCTATGTTTGACCTACTTTTGATACTCTGCACACCTTCTCCCTAAGATGCATCCACATACCAAGTTTGGTGAGCACAGGTGCAAGTCTTATCATTCGGAAACCAATTTTCAAGATGGCCACCGGTGGCTGGCAGCCATCTTGGATTTCGGATGATCGTCGATTTCGATAGGTTTCTTCCCAAGACCAAATCTTACCACCCTATGAAGTTTCAATGCGATCTGACAAACGGTAACGGAGTTATCATCAGGAAACCACTCTGCCGCCCGCACGCCCGCCCGCCCACCCGGACGGCGGCATTACATAATACCCCACCAAATTTGTTATCATCCGGAAACCACTCTGCCGCCCGCACACCCGACCGCCCGCCCGCCTGGATGGATGGCGGCGGCATTACATAATACCCCACCAAAATTTTTTGGCGGGGTATAAAGTCTTGAAACTATGGCCCGGACAAACATTTTCTGTGGTATTCAGTCGACCATGAAAAGTAGGTCAGCATGACCTACTTTTCATACTATGCATACCTCCCTAAGATGCATCCACATACCAAGTTTGGTGGGCACATGTGCAAGTCTTGAAACTATGGCACAGACAAACATTTTCTGTGATATTCAGTCGACCATGAAAAGTAGGTAAACATGACCTACGTTTGACCTGATTTTCATACTCCGCACACCTCCCTAAGATGCATCCACATACCAAGTTTGGTGACCATATGTGAAAAAGCCTTGAAACTATGCCCCGGACAAACATTTTCTGTGATATTCAGTCGACCATGAAAAGTAGGTCAGCATGACCTACTTTTCATACTCCGCACACCTTCTCCTTAAGATGCATCCACATACCAAGTTTGGGGACCATATGTGAAAAAGTCTTGAAACTATGCCCCAAACAAACATATATGGTGAACGGATGGCCGGGCGGACGGACAAAGCGGCGACTATATACTCCCGCGAAAATTTTTTCTGGGAGCATAATAAAGCATATCTGACATACACATAAAGTGCAAACCTCTACAGTGCGTGCGTGCGTGCGTGCGTGCGTGCGTGCGTGCGTGCGTGCGTGCGTGCGTGCGTGCGTGCGTGCGTGCGTGCGTGCTTGTGTGTGGTGTGCGTGTGTGTGCGTGTGTGGTGTGTGTGTGTGGTGTGCGTGTGTGTGTGTGTGTGTGTGTGGTGTGCTGTGGTGTGCTGTGGTGTGTTGTGGTGTGTTGTGGTGTGTGTGTGTGGAGGATACGGAAAATACACTCATGTAGTCTCCTATAGCAACACTACATGTACACCCACTGAAATGAAATGAAGTTAAAATTTTTATCAGGTATAACAACAGGCGAATACTTTTTACAATATATCTTACTGGCATTCAGCTCAAAGACTGTATCGCGAGCAGAAACAGGCTTACACAGTCTGCGCTATGTATCAGGGTCGAAACGTTAAAAACTATTCAACTGTCCCAAGTGACAGGCAGAATTTATTTTGACCTGTCACATTGAGAGTACTTCCTGTTCAACAACATTCGCGTACAGGCTACCGATGGTTTCTAGGCACATTATTCCCAAAATATTCGACAAATCTCTAGTCATTGCCTGTTTGTCTGTCTCTTTGAAATTGAGATAACAGGGTTTCATCAGTGAAAGGGTTAGTAAAGTGTATTCATTCTAACATTAGTGATTTAGATTCCAACAACTGATATCTATTTCATAGAAAAATTGAATTTTTGTACATATTTATTCAGTCAACCCTTTACCTGTCACATGGTACATGTAGAATTTTGTTATGGCTGTCACCAGCAAAATCCCTGTCAATGGCAGGTAGACAGACACACATTTCGACCCCTATGTATACATTGCCTTGTAAGCATGAAATTCACAGCTGCCTTGTAAGCGTGATCCTCACAGCTGCCTTGTAAGCGTGAACCTCACAGCTGCCTTGTAAGCATGAACCTCACAGCTGCCTTGTAAGCATGCTCACAGCTGCCTTGTAAGCATGAAACTCACAGCTGCTTGTAAGCATGAAGCTCACAGCTGCCTTGTAAGCATGAACCTCACAGCTGCCTTGTAAGCATGAACCTCACAGCTGCCTTGTAAGCATGCTCACAGCTGCCTTGTAAGCATGAACCTCACAGCTGCCTTGTAAGCATGCTCACAGCTGCCTTGTAAGCATGAAACTCACAGCTGCTTGTAAGCATGAAGCTCACAGCTGCCTTGTAAGCGTGACCCTCACAGCTGCCTTGTAAGCGTGACCCTCACAGCTGCCTTGTAAGCGTGAACCTCACAGCTGCCTTGTAAGTGTGACCCTCACAGCTGCCTTGTAAGCGTGAACCTCACAGCTGCCTTGTAAGCGTGACCCTCACAGCTGCTTGTAAGCGTGAAGCTCACAGCTGCCTTGTAAGCATGAAGCTCACAGCTGCCTTGTAAGTGTGACCCTCACAGCTGCTTGTAAGCGTGAAGCTCACAGCATTTGATACTCACAACTGTTTCATAAGGTTTGTCTCCCTCATCCTCTGAATGTAACGATTCCTCATCAGACTCATTAGCATTAGCTTCACCCAGCCTTACAGTCGATGCATGTGGCGGCTTCACTTTAACGCTACAAAACAGCAATACAGAATGTCAATCCTAGCGTCACCTAGCCTTACAGTCGATGCATGTGATGGCTCCACTTTAATGCTACAAAACAGCAGTACAGAATGTCAATCCTTTCAAACGATATAGCAAATGCTTTAAAAGCTAATGGTCTTGAATATTTTGAAAATACTTTAATTGACATCTGGTGCTGACACCAAGGGCACTACTGGATAGCAGGTCAACTTATTTTCAAGATTTTCAACATGTTCCTGTACTGGTTGTCTTGAAATGGCGATACCTGGATTCATGGCTACGGTGCAGGTAAAGTACAGCTCAGAAACAACTTAACATGATTCCAAAACTAAACTAGATTGCTCGCTCGATGACGTGTCATTGCAGCTCCGCAGATTGACAGCTTTGACATCTTTACCCCACCCGCACCACACCACTAGGGGCAGAGCCAAATGCAAGTCTTCTTGCACTCCACAATGAGATGGGTAATTCACCAAATTTGGTTCAATTCCATTCACAAGTTTCAAGAGCTGCATTACAATCATTTGCTTGACCATTTGACCCATTTCTCAACCACTACGTGGGGGGGGGGGGGGGGGGCAAACCTAAATGTTGTCATACAATCTGCATTTATATGGGTAACCCACAAACCAGTTGTTTCCACACAATGGTTTGGGAGGAGATAGTGTGATGGACAATTTCTAGGATATTTGACATTTGGACCCCACCCCTTGACACCCCCAACCCCACAATTATATAGATAACCTGCATACCAAATTTGTTAAGTTGAATTTCACACAACGGCTTGGGAGGCGATAGCAACACAAGACACTTTTTAGGATATTATTAGACCTTTTGATCCTAATCTCTGACCTTCAGCAAAATCTAAATGTTGTTGTGCAAAGCGCAATCATATAGGTAAACCACACACCAAATTTGGTTGTATGCCATACAACAGTTTGGGAGGAGACAGGGTGGCACACAGACCGACATATGTAGGCAATGTACCTTTCCGGTTTTAGCTATGCCCCGCCCATTTCTAGCTAAGCTCCACCCACACCTCGCTCGTGTTGGGATCGATCGATCTCTGAACACCCTGACTATCAATTTCCAAAGAACTACACAGATAAGCTGTTGAATATTTTGAAACTAATTTGACTGGGTGCTGCTGCTGCTGCTGCTGCTGCTGCCTAAGGCAGCAACAGCGCCCAGTCAAATTAGCTTCAAAATATTCAACAGCATGTTTATTAAATAGCAAAGAATTACAAAGATATACAATTCATACAATGTGTCGGACCATTTCAGATTTGGTGACGGTCTATATGGAACCTTTTGTGATGTAATGATTATGACGTCATCATACACACGCTGAGCTGATTATGACGTCATATGAAGTCTGATGATGAATGGATACTCTGAAACGGTGAATTATAATATCACCAACGTTTTTTTCAAAACATGGGGATAGCAAACTGTCCTACGACAGCAGCATCTTCCAATCCAATTATGTTCAAAATATTCAACAGCACATTTCGTACACAGTAATAAAAATTGTAATTTTGTTCTAGCAGTGAGGCATCTAACAAACCAACAGTTAAACACGTATTCTAGTGACCAGAGAAGAAGATTTTCCTGAGCAAACTGGACTATTAAAGGGGTAATAAAATGCTAGTGATAGTCACATGTTCACGGCCACAGAGGGTTTACGGAGTCGGGCTACAGAAAACTGACCTTTGACCAAAACAATGTGTATCGTAAGGGGTGATAATCCCGCCAATTAAGAACAGATTGACCAGAAACACATGACTCTTGGTAAATGAATCCATGGACAACAATAGAGGGATCCATTTCTAGTTAGGTCACGCCCACTTCCAGTTCTACCCATGCCACGCCCACTTCCAGGTCTAGCTATGCAACACCCACTTCCAGTTCTAGCTATGCCACGCCCACTTCCAGGTCTAACTATGCCACACCCACTTCCAGGTCTAACTATGCCACACCCACTTCCAGGTCTAGCTATGCCACACCCACTTCCAGGTCTAACTATGCCACACCCACTTCTAGTTCTAGCTATGCCACACCCACTTCTAGTTCTAGCCATGCCATGCCACACCAACTTCCAGGTCTAGCTATGCCACACCCACTTCTAGTTCTAACTATGCCACACCCACTTCCAGGTCTAGCTATGCCACACCCACTTCCAGGTCTAGCTATGCCACACCCACTTCTAGTTCTAACTATGCCACACCCACTTCCAGGTCTAGCTATGCCACACCCACTTCCAGGTCTAGCTATGCCACACCCACTTCTAGTTCTAACTATGCCACACCCACTTCCAGGTCTAACTATGCCACACCCACTTCCAGGTCTAACTATGCCACACCCACTTCCAGTTCTAGCTATGCCACACCCACTTCCAGTTCTAGCTATGCCACACCCACTTCTAGTTCTAACTATGCCACACCCACTTCCAGGTCTAACTATGCCACACCCACTTCCAGGTCTAACTATGCTACACCCACTTCTAGTTCTAGCTATGCCACACCCACTTCTAGTTCTAACTATGCCACACCCACTTCCAGGTCTAACTATGCCACACCCACTTCTAGTTCTAACTATGCCACACCCACTTCCAGGTCTAACTATGCCACACCCACTTCCAGTTCTAGCTATGCCACACCCACTTCTAGTTCTAGCTATGCCACACCCACTTCTAGTTCTAGCTATGCCACACCCACTTCTAGTTCTAGCTATGCCACGCCCACTTCCAGGTCTAACTATGCCACACCCACTTCCAGTTCTAGCTATGCCACACCCACTTCTAGTTCTAACTATGCCACACCCACTTCCAGGTCTAGCTATGCCACACCCACTTCTAGTTCTAGCTATGCCACACCCACTTCTAGTTCTAACTATGCCACACCCACTTCCAGGTCTAGCTATGCCACACCCACTTCTAGTTCTAGCTATGCCACACCCACTTCTAGTTCTAACTATGCCACACCCACTTCCAGGTCTAACTATGCCACACCCACTTCCAGTTCTAGCTATGCCACACCCACTTCTAGTTCTAACTATGCCACACCCACTTCTAGTTCTAGCTATGCCACACCCACTTCCAGTTCTAACTATGCCACACCCACTTCTAGTTCTAACTATGCCACACCCACTTCCAGTTCTAGCTATGCCACACCCACTTCCAGTTCTAGCTATGCCACACCCACTTCTAGTTCTAACTATGCCACACCCACTTCTAGTTCTAGCTATGCCACACCCACTTCCAGGTCTAACTATGCCACACACACTTCTAGTTCTAGCTATGCCACACCCACTTCCAGTTCTAGCTATGCCACACCCACTTCTAGTTCTAGCTATGCCACACCCACTTCTAGTTCTAACTATGCCACACCCACTTCCAGGTCTAACTATGCCACACCCACTTCTAGTTCTAGCTATGCCACACCCACTTCCAGGTCTAACTATGCCACACCCACTTCTAGTTCTAGCTATGCCACACCCACTTCTAGTTCTAGCTATGCCACACCCACTTCTAGTTCTAGCTATGCCACACCCACTTCTAGTTCTAGCTATGCCACACCCACTTCTAGTTCTAACTATGCCACACCCACTTCTAGTTCTAACTATGCCACACCCACTTCCAGGTCTAACTATGCCACACCCACTTCTAGTTCTAGCTATGCCACACCCACTTCCAGGTCTAACTATGCCACACCCACTTCTAGTTCTAGCTATGCCCCACCCACTTCTAGTTCTAGCTATGCCACACCCACTTCTAGTTCTAGCTATGCCACACCCACTTCTAGTTCTAGCTATGCCACACCCACTTCTAGTTCTAACTATGCCACACCCACTTCCAGGTCTAACTATGCCACACCCACTTCTAGTTCTAGCTATGCCACACCCACTTCCAGGTCTAACTATGCCACACCCACTTCTAGTTCTAGCTATGCCACACCCACACTTCCAGGTCTAACTATGCCACACCCACTTCTAGTTCTAGCTATGCCACACCCACTTCTAGTTCTAACTATGCCACACCCACTTCTAGTTCTAGCTATGCCACACCCACTTCTAGTTCTAGCTATGCCACACCCACTTCTAGTTCTAGCTATGCCACACCCACTTCCAGTTCTAACTATGCCACACCCACTTCCAGGTCTAACTATGCCACACCCACTTCCAGGTCTAGCTATGCCACACCCACTTCTAGTTCTAGCTATGCCACACCCACTTCTAGTTCTAGCTATGCCACACCCACTTCTAGTTCTAGCTATGCCACACCCACTTCTAGTTCTAGCTATGCCACACCCACTTCCAGGTCTAACTATGCCACACCCACTTCTAGTTCTAGCTATGCCACACCCACTTCCAGTTCTAACTATGCCACACCCACTTCTAGTTCTAACTATGCCACACCCACTTCCAGGTCTAACTATGCCACACCCACTTCTAGTTCTAGCTATGCCACACCCACTTCTAGTTCTAGCTATGCCACACCCACTTCCAGGTCTAACTATGCCACACCCACTTCTAGTTCTAACTATGCCACACCCACTTCTAGTTCTAGCTATGCCACACCCACTTCTAGTTCTAGCTATGCCACACCCACTTCTAGTTCTAGCTATGCCACACCCACTTCCAGTTCTAACTATGCCACACCCACTTCCAGGTCTAACTATGCCACACCCACTTCCAGGTCTAGCTATGCCACACCCACTTCTAGTTCTAGCTATGCCCCACCCACTTCTAGTTCTAGCTATGCCACACCCACTTCTAGTTCTAGCTATGCCACACCCACTTCTAGTTCTAGCTATGCCACACCCACTTCCAGGTCTAACTATGCCACACCCACTTCTAGTTCTAGCTATGCCACACCCACTTCCAGTTCTAACTATGCCACACCCACTTCTAGTTCTAACTATGCCACACCCACTTCCAGGTCTAACTATGCCACACCCACTTCTAGTTCTAGCTATGCCACACCCACTTCTAGTTCTAACTATGCCACACCCACTTCCAGGTCTAGCTATGCCACACCCACTTCTAGTTCTAGCTATGCCACACCCACTTCCAGTTCTAGCTATGCCACACCCACTTCTAGTTCTAACTATGCCACACCCACTTCTAGTTCTAACTATGCCACACCCACTTCTAGTTCTAGCTATGCCACACCCACTTCTAGTTCTAACTATGCCACACCCACTTCTAGTTCTAGCTATGCCACGCCCACTTCCAGGTCTAACTATGCCACACCCACTTCCAGGTCTAGCCATGCCACACCCACTTCCAGGTCTAACTATGCCACACCCACTTCCAGGTCTAGCTATGCCACACCCACTTCCAGGTCTAACTATGCCACACCCACTTCTAGTTCTAACTATGCCACACCCACTTCTAGTTCTAACTATGCCACACCCACTTCTAGTTCTAGCTATGCCACACCCACTTCTAGTTCTAGCTATGCCACGCCCACTTCCAGGTCTAACTATGCCACACCCACTTCCAGGTCTAGCCATGCCACACCCACTTCCAGGTCTAACTATGCCACACCCACTTCCAGGTCTAGCTATGCCCCACCCACTTCCAGGTCTAACTATGATACACCCACTTCCAGGTCTAGCTATGCCACACCCACTCCCAGTTCTAACTATGATACACCCACTTCCAGGTCTAACTATGCCACACCCACTTCCAGTTCTAGCTATGCCACACCCACTTCTAGGTCTAAATATGCCACACCCACTTCCAGTTCTAGCTATGCCACGCCCACTTCCAGTTCTAACTATGCCCCACCCACTTCTAGTTCTAACTATGCCACACCCACTTCCAGTTCTAGCTATGCCCCACCGACTTCCAGTTCTAGCTATGCCTCTGATAACCCGTAAACTACGGTACCTCTGATAACCCGTAAACTATGCTACCTCTGATAACCCGTAAACTACGGTACGTCTGATAACTCGAAAAACTACGGTACAAGTCTGATAACCCATAAACTACAGTACCTCTGATAACTCGTAAACTACGGTACTTCTGATAACCCGTAAACTATGGTAACTCTGATAACCCATAAACTATGGTACCTCTGACAACCCGCAAACTATGATACCACTGAATGCTCGTAAACTACTGTACCTCTGATAACCTGCAAACTATGGTACCTCTGATAACTCGCAAACAATGCTACCTCTGATGATAACCCGTAAACTATGGTACCGCTGATAACCCGTAAACTATGGTACCTCTGATGATAACCCGTAAACTATGGTACCTCTGATGATAACCCGTAAACTATGGGACCCCTGAGAACCTGTAAACTATGGTACCTCTGATGATAACCCATAAACTATGGGACCGCTGATAACCTGTAAACTATGGTACCTCTGAATGCCATGCTCTTCCTGCAGTTCTTCCTGCTGTTTTCTGGCCTCTGCTAAGATACGTCGAGATAAGCGTTCATCTACGTACTGCAAGAAAAGAAAATTGATTCAAATTAGGATAAATAAATTGTTTAACCTTTTTACTGATGAATTCCCTGCATCTCAATCTCAAGACAAGCATATATGGGACAACTCTTGCACACATCTATTTCGAAATTAATGACGGGAAGCCATTGCAGCAATGGCTTGCAGTAAATTTATTTCAAAATATTCAACAGAATATGCTATACATCGTAAAGAATTTACTTTTTCAAAAAATTTAATTTTCTTATAGAAAAAGCCAATTTGCAGAACAAGAGATTATTTTTTAACATTCAGCCATGGAATGACTGGCTTGGTTATCGAGCCAGTTATTCCAGTGGTAAATTTTCAAAAACAGTCTTCTCTTGGCCTGTAAATGGACATTGATTATCAAAAATCTCAATTGTCTTGACTAATCATGAACATTAAAGGACTAAAGAGGCACTAAAAAGGCAAATTTCTTGACTTTCAAACCATTTGATTCTCAAGTCCCTGGAATGTTGATTCTAAATTCCATGACGCAGTGGTATGGTCACATCACATCATTCCTGTTATTACAGCACCACAATCCTTTAAAGCAATTCTAAATGCCATGACGCAGTGGTATGGTCACATCACATCATTCCTGTTATTACAGCACCACAGTCCTTTAAAGCAATTCTAAATGCCATGACGCAGTGGTATGGTCACATCACATCATTCCTGTTATTACAGCACCACAATCCTTTAAAGCAATTCTAAATGCCATGACGCAGTGGTATGGTCACATCACATCATTCCTGTTATTACAGCACCACAATCCTTTAAAGCAATTCTAAATGCCATGACGCAGTGGTATGGTCACATCACATCATTCCTGTTATTACAGCACCACAATCCTTTAAAGCAATTCTAAATGCCATGACGCAGTGGTATGGTCACATCACATCATTCCTGTTATTACAGCACCACAGTCCTTTAAAGCAATTCTAAATGCCATGACGCAGTGGTATGGTCATATCACATCATTCCTGTTATTACAGCACCACAGTCCTTTAAAGCAATTCTAAATGCCATGACGCAGTGGTATGGTCACATCACATCATTCCTGTTATTACAGCACCACAATCCTTTAAAGCAATTCTAAATGCCATGACGCAGTGGTATGGTCACATCACATCATTCCTGTTATTACAGCACCACAGTCCTTTAAAGCAATTCTAAATGCCATGACGCAGTGGTATGGTCACATCACATCATTCCTGTTATTACAGCACCACAGTCCTTTAAAGCAATTCTAAATGCCATGACGCAGTGGTATGGTCACATCACATCATTCCTGTTATTACAGCACCACAATCCTTTAAAGCAATTCTAAATGCCATGACGCAGTGGTATGGTCACATCACATCATTCCTGTTATTACAGCACCACAGTCCTTTAAAGCCATTCTAAATGCCATGACGCAGTGGTATGGTCACATCACATCATTCCTGTTATTACAGCACCACAGTCCTTTAAAGCCATTCTAAATGCCATGACGCAGTGGTATGGTCACATCACATCATTCCTGTTATTACAGAAACACAATCCTTTAAAGCAATTCTAAATACCATGACGCAGTGGTATGGTCACATCACATCATTCCTGTTATTACAGAAACATAATCCTTTAAAGCAATTCTAAATGCCATGACGCAGTGGTATGGTCACATCACATCATTCCTGTTATTACAGAAACATAATCCTTTAAAGCAATTCTAAATGCCATGACGCAGTGGTATGGTCACATCACATCATTCCTGTTATTACAGAAACATAATCCTTTAAAGCAATTCTAAATGCCATGACGCAGTGGTATGGTCACATCACATCATTCCTGTTATTACAGAAACATAATCCTTTAAAGCAATTCTAAATGCCATGACGCAGTGGTATGGTCACATCACATCATTCCTGTTATTACAGAAACATAATCCTTTAAAGCAATTCTAAATGCCATGACGCAGTGGTATGGTCACATCACATCATTCCTGTTATTACAGAAACATAATCCTTTAAAGCAATTCTAAATGCCATGACGCAGTGGTATGGTCACATCACATCATTCCTGTTATTACAGAAACATAATCCTTTAAAGCAATTCTAAATGCCATGACGCAGTGGTATGGTCACATCACATCATTCCTGTTATTACAGAAACATAATCCTTTAAAGCAATTCTAAATGCCATGACGCAGTGGTATGGTCACATCACATCATTCCTGTTATTACAGCACCACAGTCCTTTAAAGCAATTCTAAATGCCATGACGCAGTGGTATGGTCACATCACATCATTCCTGTTATTACAGAAACATAATCCTTTAAAGCAATTCTAAATGCCATGACGCAGTGGTATGGTCACATCACATCATTCCTGTTATTACAGAAACATAATCCTTTAAAGCAATTCTAAATGCCATGACGCAGTGGTATGGTCACATCACATCATTCCTGTTATTACAGCACCACAGTCCTTTAAAGCAATTCTAAATGCCATGACGCAGTGGTATGGTCACATCACATCATTCCTGTTATTACAGCACCACAGTCCTTTAAAGCAATTCTAAATGCCATGACGCAGTGGTATGGTCACATCACATCATTCCTGTTATTACAGCACCACAGTCCTTTAAAGCAATTCTAAATGCCATGACGCAGTGGTATGGTCACATCACATCATTCCTGTTATTACAGCACCACAATCCTTTAAAGCAATTCTAAATGCCATGACGCAGTGGTATGGTCACATCACATCATTCCTGTTATTACAGCACCACAATCCTTTAAAGCAATTCTAAATGCCATGACGCAGTGGTATGGTCACATCACATCATTCCTGTTATTACAGCACCACAGTCCTTTAAAGCAATTCTAAATGCCATGACGCAGTGGTATGGTCACATCACATCATTCCTGTTATTACAGCACCACAATCCTTTAAAGCAATTCTAAATGCCATGACGCAGTGGTATGGTCACATCACATCATTCCTGTTATTACAGCACCACAGTCCTTTAAAGCCATTCTAAATGCCATGACGCAGTGGTATGGTCACATCACATCATTCCTGTTATTACAGCACCACAGTCCTTTAAAGCCATTCTAAATGCCATGACGCAGTGGTATGGTCACATCACATCATTCCTGTTATTACAGAAACACAATCCTTTAAAGCAATTCTAAATACCATGACGCAGTGGTATGGTCACATCACATCATTCCTGTTATTACAGAAACATAATCCTTTAAAGCAATTCTAAATGCCATGACGCAGTGGTATGGTCACATCACATCATTCCTGTTATTACAGAAACATAATCCTTTAAAGCAATTCTAAATGCCATGACGCAGTGGTATGGTCACATCACATCATTCCTGTTATTACAGAAACATAATCCTTTAAAGCAATTCTAAATGCCATGACGCAGTGGTATGGTCACATCACATCATTCCTGTTATTACAGAAACATAATCCTTTAAAGCAATTCTAAATGCCATGACGCAGTGGTATGGTCACATCACATCATTCCTGTTATTACAGAAACATAATCCTTTAAAGCAATTCTAAATGCCATGACGCAGTGGTATGGTCACATCACATCATTCCTGTTATTACAGAAACATAATCCTTTAAAGCAATTCTAAATGCCATGACGCAGTGGTATGGTCACATCACATCATTCCTGTTATTACAGAAACATAATCCTTTAAAGCAATTCTAAATGCCATGACGCAGTGGTATGGTCACATCACATCATTCCTGTTATTACAGAAACATAATCCTTTAAAGCAATTCTAAATGCCATGACGCAGTGGTATGGTCACATCACATCATTCCTGTTATTACAGAAACATAATCCTTTAAAGCAATTCTAAATGCCATGACGCAGTGGTATGGTCACATCACATCATTCCTGTTATTACAGCACCACAGTCCTTTAAAGCAATTCTAAATGCCATGACGCAGTGGTATGGTCACATCACATCATTCCTGTTATTACAGAAACATAATCCTTTAAAGCAATTCTAAATGCCATGACGCAGTGGTATGGTCACATCACATCATTCCTGTTATTACAGCACCACAGTCCTTTAAAGCAATTCTAAATGCCATGACGCAGTGGTATGGTCACATCACATCATTCCTGTTATTACAGCACCACAATCCTTTAAAGCAATTCTAAATGCCATGACGCAGTGGTATGGTCACATCACATCATTCCTGTTATTACAGCACCACAGTCCTTTAAAGCAATTCTAAATGCCATGACGCAGTGGTATGGTCACATCACATCATTCCTGTTATTACAGCACCACAATCCTTTAAAGCAATTCTAAATGCCATGACGCAGTGGTATGGTCACATCACATCATTCCTGTTATTACAGCACCACAATCCTTTAAAGCAATTCTAAATGCCATGACGCAGTGGTATGGTCACATCACATCATTCCTGTTATTACAGCACCACAATCCTTTAAAGCAATTCTAAATGCCATGACGCAGTGGTATGGTCACATCACATCATTCCTGTTATTACAGCACACAGTCCTTTAAAGCAATTCTAAATGCCATGACGCAGTGGTATGGTCACATCACATCATTCCTGTTATTACAGCACCACAATCCTTTAAAGCAATTCTAAATGCCATGACGCAGTGGTATGGTCACATCACATCATTCCTGTTATTACAGCACCACAATCCTTTAAAGCAATTCTAAATGCCATGACGCAGTGGTATGGTCACATCACATCATTCCTGTTATTACAGCACCACAATCCTTTAAAGCAATTCTAAATGCCATGACGCAGTGGTATGGTCACATCACATCATTCCTGTTATTACAGCACCACAATCCTTTAAAGCAATTCTAAATGCCATGACGCAGTGGTATGGTCACATCACATCATTCCTGTTATTACAGCACCACAATCCTTTAAAGCAATTCTAAAGGCCATGACGCAGTGGTATGGTCACATCACATCATTCCTGTTATTACAGCACCACAATCCTTTAAAGCAATTCTAAATGCCATGACGCAGTGGTATGGTCACATCACATCATTCCTGTTATTACAGCACCACAATCCTTTAAAGCAATTCTAAATGCCATGACGCAGTGGTATGGTCACATCACATCATTCCTGTTATTACAGCACCACAATCCTTTAAAGCAATTCTAAATGGAGAAAGAATTCTGTATTAAAATAATAGAATGTGACGTATGTAAGCAAGAGACGCAGTTTTCATATCTATACTTAGTCATCCAAGAAAGATATTTGATGTTGAATGTGGAATTTCAATGTACTCCCCAAGTTTACCGAAGCCGCCATTTTACATTTCACCAGTTTCCAAGACGTCATTCTGGCTTAGGTGTAAATGCAGACTAGTAAATTATATTCTTGTCGTAGCTCTAATGCCTTCACGGTCATAATACGATTGCATGTCAATTTCACTTATGACCTACATTGAAATCCCAATAAACTCAGAACGTGAAAATCCTATGTGAGACTGTTTGAAAATTGTTGAATATTTTGAGACTAAGCTTGATGAAGTGTTGCTGTCCTGAACAGCATCAACATTTTGCACATTTAATTTCAAAATCTTTAACAGATTAGTTTTTATATTGTAACGAATATGATCAAGTTAATGATGAACACTGATCACAATCAGATTGAACCTGGTTCCATCCAGCCAATAAAAAAATCCATTATGGCCACCAAACCCCAAATTTTGACTGTTCCGCATACAGCAGTTCCTGAGATGTCATTTTTGAGAGCAAGATGGCCAGTGGAACTAGAGGCTCCCACTATAGGACCCTTTCAGCCAAACTTGTTTGAAATTGTCCAAAGCGGTTAATAAGGCGTTTTAAATAAATTCCCATTTTTCGGAAGATCCAAGATGGCTACCCAAAAATATCAAGAAATCAAAATTCTGTATACCAGCTCTGAACCATACCACTAGAGTCCTTCCAGTTGAGTTTGCTTGAAATAGGCCAAGTGGTTAACGAGGAGTAGGCTTTTAACGGATTTCCAGAGATTTTCAGAAAATTCTGTATAAGAGTTCTGAAAACTACCAGACTTGTATCTTTCCAGCCAAGCCTGGTTGAAATCGCTCAAGCAATTAATGAGGAGCAACATTTTAAACGTTATCCTGCCATCTTTTGGAAAATTCAAGATGACTACCAAAAGAATTGATCAATCAAAATTCTGTAGACCAGTTCCGAAACATACCAGTCTAGGGTCCTCCCAACCGAGTTTGCTTGGAAAAGTTCAAACTGTTAATGAGAAGCATTTTAACTGATTTCATGAAATTTTCAGAAAATTCAAGATGGCCTCTGGAAAACTTGACTAATCAAAATTCTGCATACAATTCCTGAAACCTACCAGCCTACTATCCTTTCAGCCAGGTCTGGTTGAAATTGCCAGAGTACAGGGGTCGACTTAACTTATAAAGTTCACTGACCAACCGGGCCAGCAAAGTTCAAAAGTAGCTGGCCCGACAGGAACATAACTGGCCAGAAAGCTTCACCGTTACAAGTTTTGCAAATTTAAATTTTGGTATGTAATATATTGTGGTCAAAATACATTGTACTTGTTTATCTAACCAATGAAGTACGTAGTCTGTAAAACGCAACAATTTTGGACATGGCTTAGTGTTACTTGCGACGTGTGAATGATCAGCTTCAAACTGCTAAAGCAATGTTTTAAATCTAACACACGGAAAAGAATCTTCAGCATTCAGGTGACAAACTACTGGAATGGTCCACCCGAATCAGTTGTCACAGCTCCTATGCTCAACACCTTCAAGGGAAAAGACCAGACAAGCTTTACAAAGATCAAATGTTCAAAAACCACTTTCCCATCGAACTCGTCCACACCCACCCACATGTACAACAGTTACAAGAGGAATCGCTCGAAGTTATCGAAGATGAATATAAATATCTGATACAGGCAGCGGCTGTTTACCCTAATCAGCAGAAAAGGACTATGTCACTATTAAGAATTTATAATCTAGTGAGGCCACATAAATCTAGTGAGGTCACATAAATCTAGTGAGGAGCAGTTACATAAAGATAATCGCCGATGACACAACAATCTACTACACAGTTGCTTCCATCTCTGACTGTGAAGCAATACAGACAGACATTGCAGCAATGGAACTATGGGCCACAAATTGGCTTCTCAAATTCTACCCACAGAAATGCAAGGTCTTAAGGCTTGGCAAAGTGCACTCAGAGCACACCTACAAAATGACTGAACCAGACAGACAGAGCATCGATTTAGAGGTGTCCCCTGTAGAGAAAGACCTAGGTGTACATATTGACAACAACCTTGAATTCCAGGAACACATTGAGAAAACAGTCAATAAGGCTAACCAAATGTTCAACGTTTCCTAAATTGGACCAAATTCACAGCCAAAAATCGACATGTGGACTAAGTCTCATGATCACAATTTTTGTACTGCGCACAGTCCTTTATTATGGGAACAACATATTAAAAATTCAAACCGGTGTTCAGCATCATTCAGGTTTTATTAGTTTGAAAAGTCAATGTTTTGGGTAATTTGTGTATTTCTGAAGACTGGACTATGTGCACACGTAAACATGTACATGTGTAAATAGCTATGTAAAATTCACTGAAAGACACATCTATCAACATGTAGTAAATTAGTTAAAAGTTGTAGCTGTTTTTGTCCTGGTGATATGGCTATCCTGTACTTCATATTCACTGATCAGTGAAACCATGTCTTGGCATTTACTACATGCACATTTTGGAAAATTTGGAATGCATAGTTCCGCAGGATCAACCTCGAGACAATTGTTCAGCTAGCTGTTTCTGCACTTTTGATTTACCATAAGCAATTTTCTTAGTGCTGTCATACTAGTATTCAGTGTATCTTGAAACTCTTCCTGCTCAATTAGAAGATTTGTGTCATTATCAGAATCCGTCAAGGGTTCATTTTCAGACAACTGTTGAAGTCGTTTCCTGCATGTGATACACAACTTCTAACCAGGCTTAGCAGCCATACCATGTCTTATCATTATATCAGTTGCCTCAATGGTCAAAGGACGAAGGTTAGTCTTCATGACTTTTGAGGGCTTCTGCCATGGATCACAACAAATTGCTATATCTCCCTGTCTTCCAGACCGGGGGGGGGGGGGGGGGGGGGGGGGGGGGGGAAGTGATAAAAAACTGAATATATTTTTTTATGCTCAAATTAAACCAAGGTCCTTTGTCTTATCATTCTCAAATGTGACCTACGGTACATAATATATACCAGTAAGTCATTAGTGTCAAAAAATTTCAGGCCAGTAGCTTCCAAACTTCTGAAATTATAGGAAGCTGAATATGACACCAAATAGCGAGTGCGATTTTTGGCCACATTTTTTATCCTAACAGAAAGAATTTTTAAGTAAAAGCTTATCTCTTTTGCATAGGTGCTCATATATAACCACACAACAATTGGTACAAATTTGAAGACATTTTGAGATATCAACTTTTTTACGCTTGGCTGATTTGACAGGGAATGACCCAACAGCATTCCTATATGAATGAAAACAAAGGGTCAGAGTAAACAGCACAGCGTCAGCATGGGTGAGTGTTTTAAGCGGGATTCCGCAGGGTGATGCGCTAGGACCAGTATTATTTGTACTATTTATCAACAATCTACCAGAAACTCTTATCTGTGACTCATACATGTACGCTGATGACACACAGATTTGGGGGAAATAAGGGATGAGAGGGACCAACAAGAGCTGCAGGCTGACATATACGCTTCAGAACTGATCAGATGAATGGCTACTCAGATTCCACCCAAATAAGTGTAAGGTTATGACTGTGGGAAGAAAGCATGAAGATGAAGAGTGTATATGTAATGAGAGGTGGCTTAGGTGAGATCGAAGACGATAAACTGCGCAGTGATCATCGAGGACCTGGGCGTTAATATTGACAGCAGACTAACCTTTGAGCAGCATGCAAATGAAAAGGTGAACAAGGCAACACAGCTGATGGGGATGATCCAGTGATCATTTATATACCTGGACTCAGAGAGCTTCAATTGGCTGTACAAGGTACTGGAGTATGCGAACGCAGTATGGCACCCACTTAGGAAAAAAGATGGTCAACATTGAGAATGTACAGAGAAGGGCCAGCAAGTTGATCCCCAGCTTAAAGGAACTAAGCTACAAGGACAGGCTAAAGCAATCGAAGCTCCCGTCATTGACCTACTGCAGGCTCAGAGGTGATATGATTGAGACATACAAGATGTTTACAGGGGTGTATCAGCGAGTACAGTACTACCCGAGCCCACAGCCTTAATATCTTCAAGCAGAGAGCAAAGACCAGACTAAGACAAAATTGTTTCTGTTACCTATTCTGTATCCTAGGTTTGTGCAATTTTTACTTTGAAACATCGCGATCAATTTTATTAAAAAATCTTGATTTTCGATTAAATCGTAGGTCCAAATTCCCAAAAGTATAAACTGGGGTAACGTGACAAGTCACCAAAACTGGGACTTGGAATTTCTAGAAAAAGTTGAAATAAATGACACAAAAATAGCACGAAATTAGAACACAATTTCATGCGACAAATTCTTACCATCCTACGTCTATGCTTAATGTATACCTTATATCCATCATCGAAGGGTGAAATTATTAATTGGGACCGACTAAATATTGCGCATAGTTTAATAAACATCATTTACTTCATCAAAATTTGACATAAAATGTCATCGAGTAAAAATATAAATCCTGCTTCCGCTTATAGCCTCCCTTTGTAGGACGAGATTAGGTCATTACCCGAGTAGCGCGAAGACACTAATATTAGTACCCGGGGAGGGGGGGGGGGGGAGAGATACTGCGCAATCCATATATGGGGTTCTGCCCTGGATGAAATTAGTGCCGGACATTTTCACGGAAATTATACAAAGTTCCTTGAAATAAAGCTTAATTTCAACAAAATATGTCAAAAGTGGTGGTTAAAAAAGATAGTTTAATCTTTAGTGCTGGTTAAAATTGTTGAGTGGTGGCTAATCCCGACCAGTGTGGGCAGAACCATGCATATACATAGGACGATAGCTTTGAGTCACTACAATAGTAACGGCGTAAACTCGTCCTATAGTGCAGTTTATAGTTGCTTTCAGAGTGTATGATTTACATTTAAGAGTAATCAACAGTTCAAAATACAACAATCTGGAATGCTGTTGTGTTATTTCTTTAATTAGGCATGACAACCAAATCAAAAAGGAAAAATTAGTACACCGCCTGAAATTGCTAAAAGAATTAAAAAGAATTATGTTCAGTGATTATTGCCTAACACTATGTAACTAAGTATATACTTGGTATTTCATGACCATGACAGACTCAGGGTCTGCAGCGAAATAAAGAAAATTATATGGCGATTCGACGGAGTAACTAGCTGGTTTTCTCAATGACAAAGGTCTTACCTCGCTATTGTTAGCTGGTTTACCGTAGACCTTTGTATTTTGATTAGGACTTAGTGAACAAATGCGTGAAGCGATCAAATAAAAACACAAGAGGCCCAATGGGCCTGTATCGCTCACCTGGAACATTGGCATATCAAACTAATCTTACTTAAGTTTTACATCTATCGGTGTCACTTCCAATGACTTTCAGTCAAATGATTTAGTTTTCGAGATATTGACAACAATCTCTGGACTTTTTTTTTGCATTAGTGATTTTGAACAATGTTTAAGTGAAAATAAATGATATCAGTGCTAACAACAGCTGGTTTCTTAACTGCTGCAAGCCAGTGCAGCCAATAATTTCAATTTTCAAAAGCTCTTCACTTGTTGAATATTTTGAAAACAATTCGACTGAAAGTTGTTGGTGGCTTAGCCACCAACAACTTTCAGTCCAATTGTTTTCAAAATATTTATCACGTTCAGAGATATAACCTTTGGAATATGTCGTCTGCAAAAGCTCAGTCAGACGGTTACTAGATTTGAAGAAAATGGTCTCTAAAGGCAGGTAGGTGTCTTTATAGCAGGTTATTCCCCACCACCACACAATCCATTTAACACATGCACATCTGGCTGAATCACCGAGTTAGCAGCAGGGGTAGGGTGAGCTGGAGTTGATTTAGAAAATAATTTGACTGAAAGTCACTGCTGCCTTAGGCAGCAACAACTTTCATTGCTGCCAAAGGTAGCAACAAATTTCAATCAAATACATTTCAAATATTTTTAAGAGCATAGATGTCGGAGCACATAATACATATCTTAAATATTTCTGCAGTATTGGACAGGTTAATCTGTTAATTGGAATTTAATATCTAGTTTGGCAATAAAATCTGACATGGTGATAAGACGGTGGGAACAAACCATTTGCCCTATGAAAGTGAGACTGCAAATATTTAAGGAGTGATAACTCTGGCATTTGACGTCCTATCAGTTTCATTTCCACAACACAGATATTAGATGCCGTCATTAACAGTGTGACAACGTTTGGTGTCAATCCGTCAAGAAATAACAAAATGAGCCGTCATTGTTGGTGACGGACAAACAGATGGATGGACGGACATATGGAAGACGGATAGGGTTATTGCTATACGACAGCTGACTGACAAGTAAGCGGAGTTAAGAAAACCAATTTCGGCTTCACAATCCATCAAATAAAAAAATTGAATATGGCTGCCAAACACACTAAAGTTTTATTGGTCCACAGCGGCCATGTTTTTTACCTATCAACTTCCCATGAACAAACTTTAATGGCCCTTAGTCCATAATCATATCCCCAAAATTTCAGCCCGATCCGTTCAGCGGGTCTGCAGAATAAGTCGTTTTTACGAAAACTAAGTTATCCAAGATGGCCGCCGAACCATTTGGCCAATCAAGTTCCTTCGAACAAACTTGGTTCAGCTCTTGCCCTATATGATATTTCGTGAGTTTTGAATCAATCCACCAAGCGGTTTCGGAGAAAAAGAATTTTAAAGCCATTTCCTAAAATCGGCTTTGTTTGAACAAAACTTGGATCCCTATGCCCTAAGGATACTTCCTGCCAAATATAATTGAAATCGGCCCAGTGGTTATTGAGAAGAAGTCGTTTAAAGGAAAAAGTTGACGGACGGATGGACGCCGGACAGACGCCGGACGGTCGCCATGGCATAAGCTCACTTGGCCATTCTGGCCAGGTGAGCTAACAATGCATACATGCGCGAATGGATTATAACTGTATTCTTTTACTGCTGAATGATGAGTTTTAAAATCTCATAGTCTGCTCAATTTCTTCACGATTTTTTGATTTTTTTCAATTACATCGTAGATTAAATCGTGAAATCGCGCAAGCCTACTGTATCCGGGTGGCTCAACCATGGAATAGTCTGCATGAGGAAGTCGTAAAAGCTCCGACAGTGAAAGCATTCGAAGCACGCATGGATAGACAAGGGTCGACCCAGGAGATGATCTATAATTTCGAGGCACCTCTGGTAATATCAGCTTCGAGACACAATGCAGCGGTTTTGCTAACGAGTACTGAAGATGAGGATCATAGCTCATAGGCTAAGCCTTTTGTCCAGAATCAACATACGGATATTGCGCTCGCCCACTAATTCAAATTCAGGTAGATTTATTTGGTAATCAATCACATATTAGTATATGAATAACTTAATTAAGTAACTTAGGTCAAATTCTGAGCGCAGGCTATGCCTCTATGCTCAGCTCTTCGTCGGTAATCTGGATTGTTGTGCTATCACTTCCGGTAAATGGACTCTCGCAATTGTAGAGGACATCTTGAGAGGACCAGAACCCGTCAATTCGGTTCTTGAATGAGTTGAGTGTTGGTGCTGATATGACGGACTCTGTGAGACTGTTCCAGAGCTTGCAAATTCTGACTGAAAAGAAGTTCTGTCAGACATTCAGTCGTGCCCAGCCAGTGCTGTAACTTAACATTTAGAGATGAATGTCACCAGGGCATGCTAAACAGAGTGCTTTTCTGAGCTTAGGCTGCCCGCATTGTATGTCATGTCATAAATCGGTACACATGCTTGCATTATTATAAAATATTGTGTGAAGATGCTATTTATCAACATTCAAAATGACCGTCATTCTGAAATTGCACTTGTATTACACAAGCACACAACGATACGAGATAAAATGCAACAAACTATGGATTTATAAATATTCAAAACACTAATATTTTTCCAAAGCAGGAACAATTCATATGCTCATGAGGGCATCTGACTTTTGAGATACGCATGCCCTCAGTGATTTTCAATTGCATTTGCATCAGGGGACTCACTAAGTTACAACCCTGGCCCCTAATTGGAAGATTCTTTTACTGTGGCCTCTAGTTCTGTGGTCTTCCTGCAGAGGCAGTATACAATCTAGCTCTTCGTCATAGAGACCAGTCAGGATTTCATATACCTTGATCATGTCTCCTCTGGCCCATCGGTAAACCATTGTCGGCAGCTTGAGTGTTTCAAGAAGTTTACTGTATGGAATGATTTTTATGGAAGGAATGAGTTTTGTTGCCTGACGTTGGACTCTCAACAGCTTCGATGTGCATCTTTTTATAAGGATGCCACACAACATTAGCATACGCTAGGTGGGGACGGACTAGGCCTTCATACAGTGGGAGAAAGTTTTCTACTTCTAAGTAAACAAATGTTTTCCTTATCATTCCCATGGTGCTATTTGCCTATTTTACTTTTTGAGTTATATTCTTGTCAAATGAGAGGGATGGGTCAATAATGACCCTACGGTCCTTTTCCTCATCAGTATCGTCTAAAGGCATAAGTTCTGTGTCCATTCTCATGAAGTATTCATGTTCCTCTCTTTGTTTTGTGGAGATTGTCATCACTTTACATTTACCCGGGTGGAATTTTAACAGCCATGTGTCTGACCATTCTTGCAGGTCTGTTTGTAGCATTTTAGCGTCTGGATTCCAGATTTCTCTGAATAGTTTAGTGTCATCAGCGAACACGTAAACATCAGATGTTACAGCTTCTGGTAAGTCGTTTATATATATATGACAAACAGCAGCGGGCCCATAACGCTTGCCTGGGGTATTCCACTTGGTGACACTAGCCCAATCAGAAACTGTGCTATTGATCCTGACCTGTTGCTTCCTGTTGGCTAAAAAACGGGAGACCCACTTTAGTACCACTCCTTTGACACCGTGCAAGCATGGGGTCAGTTACATTTAAATGTAACTAGTTATAGTTACATTTCACTGTCAGTTACAGTTACATTTGTTGAGCAATGTAACTAGTTACATTTTAGTTACTTTGCCTAATGTAACTAAAGTTACATTTCAGTTACATTAGTTACTTTGATTGATAATTATTATGAAGGCCTATGTGAACAGCAATGTCATCATAAACCCTGTAATGTAGTCAACCAAATTGAGATATATGGTAGAAACAAAACACCACTATAACCCCTGATATAATATACAGACAGAACTGAATCCATTTCAGATATAAAATATAAAACCTGCTGAAAATTCATTAATAAATTTGACTGAATTTTGTTGCTGCCATATGCAATAACACATTTCAATCAACTTGTTTCCAAAATAATAAGACACTAGTCTAATTCCACAGCCTACATAGATGTACATATATATTTGTTCCTGTAACGCTTTCATCCTAGACATGCCACATAACAAACACTAATCATATTGTAGGAAATAATTGGTTGAATGTTTTGAAACTAATTTGACTGAAAGCTTTGCTACCATAGGTATCAACATTTTTCAGTAAAATTAGTTTCAGTGTTCAACAGATTTTCTTAGAGCATTGACTTTCTAAGATAAGATAATCTGCTATCTACCATCGGGCAATAAAACAGTTTCCAGTGAAATTAGCTTCCAAATGTCTATCAGCTTTGATGTTTGCTTAATTTCAAATAGGAATTGAAATATTTTGAAACTAATTTATTACTTTCATTAGTTGTAATGGCAAATTCAATCCGATCACATAATCTGCTGAGTACTTTATATTTATTACATTTGTAATTTTACTTTCAAAAGCTGTGGCTTCATATGGCAGCAACAGTTTTTTCAGGTTCAGATTAGTTTCAAAATGTTCAACAGCTCTCCAGTACACAAGTTTAATTTCACAGCCTTTGTAAATTTTGTCTGCTATACCAAAATGGTTGATGGCTTGACTTTTATCAATGGCATTGTCCTTTGATCTTTATCACCACACCTAATGTCAATTGACCTTAACTAGAGTATAGTTGCTGAGCAATGATGTCCTAAGCTGGGTTAATCAATAGTATATAAAGAAAAGAACAGGACATGCTGTTAACACTTACTGTCATGACTGTGGCAGATTTTACAATTCAACATTTGCTGTTTTAATACTTTTAACCTTTTAACACTAAAACTGGACAAAACAGCTTTTGCAGTGGTTTTGAGAAATGTCCATTTTCAGACAAATATAAGATATTTTAGAAAATTTACCACTGGAATGACTGGCTCAATAACCAAGCCAGTCATTTCAGTGTCAAATTTTCTAAAATAATCTCATGGACTGCAGATGGGCATTTTCTATGAGAAAAGTAGTTTATTTCAACAAATTTAATCTTAAAGGTAACAGTTAATTCTATAATGATTCAGTAAACAACCTGTTTATAAGTTACATGTAGATTAATGTAAAAGCTGTATAAGATTAAAGGTTGTTGTTGTCTGATGTAGCAATAACATTCAAATTATCATTGCTAAAATATCACATATACAGCTATAGAGTGGGTTAACCCTTTAATGGTCAAAATTGGTCAAGAAATGTCTATTTTGTAGGCTACAAGATTTATATTTGAAAATTTACCACTGAAATGGCTGCCCCAATAATCAAGCCACTCATTCCAATGGCAAATTTCTAGAATAAATATCACTGATGCTTGGAAATAATGTTGTTGCCCATGCCATCAACATCTTCCAGTAAAATTAGCATCAATATATTCAACAGCCTACCTGAATGATTACAATGAAATTAGGATATTGGAGTGTCACGTGTATAACAGTAGCTATGCCGTAAATTAAGATTGTAATAAATTTGGTAAAAAAGTTTGAAATGTAACTGAAAATTTCAGTTACTTTTGCAATGTAACTCATTACATTTCAGTTACTGTAACTAAAAAGATTCTTCAGTTACAAGTTACTTCAGTTACATGAAAAATGTACCTAAGTTACAGTCAGTTACAGTTACAAGTTACAGTTACCCCAGCCCTGATACCGTGAATCTCAACGGTGTATGATGATAACAGCTGCCATCGAAAACAGCCACGGTAGATCAATAACAACCGCCAGGTTATAGCCCGGCCTATTCCTATTTAATATTCAAGTAATGGTCCATTAGAAGACGAAAGAATGAAGGAAATTTCAATTTCCCTTTCTCCGAGATCTAACAATACTCACCATTCTATTACTTCTGATATACAGCTGGCCCTGACAGCTGGCTCTAGGACTATAGACTTAGAAAGCTTTACCGACTCCTTGGAACCGGGTACTCGGCTCCCAACTGCCGAGTACCCGTCTACCATGAAGCTCATATTGTTTGCATAGCCACCAAACAAGAGAAACCCATGGCTTGCCTCTGTGGGGCTGGGAGGCTGAGTCCGTAATAGAATGGTGAGTATTGTTAGATCTCGGAGAAAGGGAAATTGAAATTTCCTTCATTCTCCTTCGATCAATACTCACAATTCTATTACTTCTGATATACACCAGATTTGGTCAGTAACCTGGTGGGAAGGGGCAAGCCATAACTGCTACTTTTGCCCCTTGGAGAAAGAGCTAGACTTAAACTTGACTAATGGAGACCTAAAAGGACCATCAAGTTAACGGAACCGAATCACATTCGCATCACTGCCCGCTCCACCCCCACTTTTTTTCTCCTAAGAAAAGGGAGAGAACTCACAAACATGCATCTCGCCTGAAACACAAATATGCCAAGAGGGTTAACTGCTCTTTGCATATGGGCTTGTCCACACTAAACTGTATTTGATGAACGATTTCGGGTCTACATTTGAATTGTTAATTTCGATGATAAAGACCCAATTAATTTTCCTGTTCTTATCATTTCCAAGTTGAAGGTATCTCAGAGAGATAATTACAGATAAAAAAAGTTAAATGAGTGCAGAATAAAATTATTTTCATTCAACTAACAGCCACACATATGAGTGAAATTAGAGCGGGTAAGTGTGACATGAGAATGAGCCAATTTTCAGAGTGCTAAAGAAGCATTTTAAATGAGTTATTTTGGATTTCAGCCTAAACATTTTAAAGAAAAAGACATTGCTTTCTATGAATATGCTCATTTTTGTCATGATTTACAGGAGAAAAACTTTTTATTTCACTTCAAAGTTGTGTGTTATGGTCGTTATGCATTTCGTCAAAAATTAGTATAAATCTCACTTTAGCATAGTTGCTATTCCTTACCTGTATGGCTGTACTTTTCTATCCAAATACTATCTCTTATATCTTTTGTTCATCCACTGCCACTTGGATAGATTTGATTATTGCTAGATTATGTTTAAATTATGAGAAAAAAGTTAAGTGGTCAACTTTCTGTCAATAAATCACAACCGTAACAGCGGACAAGAAATCCATAAATTTATAGCACAGCTCCAGGAAATAAGAAGCAAGCATCACGTGATGGTGTAAAACCGGTCATGTGACACGCCGAGCCTTTTGTTTTTATGGTGATGAGAAAACAATGGCGCCAAAGCTAAGAAATGTTCTGTCAACTTTCTGTCAATAAATCACAACCGTAACAGTGGACAAGAAATCCATAAATTTATAGCACAGCTCCAGGAAATAAGAAGCAAGCATCACGTGATGGTGTAAAACCGGTCATGTGACACGCCGAGCCTTTTGTTTTTACGGTGATGAGAAAACAATGGCGCCAAAGCTAAGGTAAGAAATGTTCTGTCAACATTTTTTACTCCATGTGACGACCAAAACAATCGTCACGACCACGCAAACTATGCTTCCTTTAATGAATAGTTCCTATATATTTTTTAAATCCACAGTAGAAATCGATAACCTCACGATTTTATGTCCATATTTAACTCTTGAGCATAGGTCACCGAGTTCGAGACATCAACTACCGTCGCAAATGTAACCGTGACCTTGGTGGTCATGACGCTTGACGCGCAGTTTTCTCAATCAAAAATCATGACCACAACTCAGAATTGTGTCATGAATAACGGCCATACCGTCGGACGATATATTTCTTTATTTCTCAGAATTTATTGTGTTTATCGCCCTCAAAGCTATATGAAACGAGGATACTAGTTAAAGTTTGCATTATTCAAATCTGCACAGGTTTTATAAGATTGTTATAGTTTCATCCATAATGTTATTGGGCCCATGCAGTCTGTTTTGGACTCATCAGCACGTTAACAGACCACCTGAACTTGGACCAACAGGAACGGTTGTTAACAGTTCAAGATATGGTTTGAAAGTTCATTGTACATCTAATCGGTTTAAAAAAATAGAAAATGTCCTCTTCTTTATATCGTAAAAACTTAGGCAGCAAGCTATTTCTAAAATCAAAGAGCTGTATTTAGAATGACAAACAAAATGTGTTGCTTCATTCAGCTTAACCCCTTCAGTGATGAATTTCCTTTACCATCATCTTTACATGAAAGGTGCTGTTAGGAATATAATTTGACTGGAAGCCATTGCTGTACATGTACAACTTCATGCATGATATATTGTGACAGTCTATGGCGATATTGTGCAACCCTAGTGGAAGGGATGCTTCCTTGGAAAACCATTCTGCCAATTGTTTCAGCTTGTAGAATAAATTACTCTTTGTATAAATTCCAAACAACATAATCATGTATAATATGTTAGTACAAAACAGCAATGTTAAAAACAACTGCAAATTTGAATAAAAGGCAGTAAAGAACAGTATTAAAATTCAAGCTGATAACATACTGAAGTCGCAACGGGAACATTCTTCCATACTGTTTTCTATAATTTTGATCATGTTGCTTGCCATTTATTTATATTAGCATGGCTTCTGTTGTTAGTTCTTTCAAAAGAATGATTTACTGATTGATAGATGCGCCAACTTTACTCTATATTCTTATCCTGTTAACGAAATCGTTCTGTCAGTGTCAAACATCGCAACCGTAACGACCTTCTTTCGTCAAATGTCAACATCGCCACCGTAACAAAAATTATCAATTCCTGTATTAATTCCTTCTTGTTGTGTTTGCAATCGATTCCCTGCATAATAAGAAGCTGTTCAGTTTTCTCGAAGAGACTTTTCTTGTGTGCAAGATTGATAATTGAATAAAAGAATAGAAGTTTGTCAAAAATATGAACATCACAACCGTAACCCCCCCCCCCCCCCTCAATTTGTCCTGCAAAGCTTTGCAAAATTACTCAAAAGTTAAATTTAATGCCTTAATCTTATTCCATGGTATGTAACTTTTGTTTTGTAGCATAAAGGGTTACTTTGGTCGCTTTTCAAAAGATAGTCTCTCATTTTTCATTGTCAAAATCACAACCGTAACTTTCTGACAGCATCTGATATTCTGTTGATTTTTACGCTTAATCCACAAATTACTATCTTCTTTTGATTTTTTTCAGTAGATAAAGTCATTTTCCTTAACAGAAAACATGTTTAACTTTATTCATACCCATTTCTAAAATCTGACTTTCATGTCACACTTTTGGTCACTTTAGTGTGGACAAGCCCATATATATATGGGCTTGTCCACACTAAAGTGACCAAAAGTGTGACATGAAAGTCAGATTTTAGAAATGGGTATGAATAAAGTTAAACATGTTTTCTGTTAAGGAAAATGACTTTATCTACTGAAAAAAATCAAAAGAAGATAGTAATTTGTGGATTAAGCGTAATTCAAGATTGAGAGTTTTTTGTATTATGTCTATATATCATGTTCATTCATCTTATATATTCATGCTCATTCCCAGGCTAATACATATATATATATATGTATTAGCCTGGGAATGAGCATGAATATATAAGATGAATGAACATGATATATAGACATAATACAAAAAACTCTCAATCTTGAATTACCTCATGATATATGGATTCCAGACGTGACGCCTCCAACCATTCACTTGTCCGGCCATCAGTGATACAATCTGGTTGTCATCCTCTCGCTCGACCATGTCTGCTTCTTAATTCTTTCTTACAAATCCCAAAAAAGGGAGAAGAGCAGTGTGGTTGCATAACTATCGTTTCAAAACAGCTAAAGCGAGTGGATTGGCAGAGTCTGACACATCCCTCATATAGTAATCCGTGAAAGAGGACTCACAGTGCCATTGTGCAATGGCCATGATGTCCTCTAACGGAACACCATTGTAAAGGCGGCTATTCCTCTAACATCGTGTGCCCTTGCGCATTGCGCCTGGTGCCCAGTCGCAATCTCATGGGTAGTGTGAATACATTCGACTACCCAATGAGAGATAGAATCCATGGATGCGGCGCCATATGGCTTCTTATGGCAGATCCACAGATGTCTATCATTCGACCGTAACGAGTCTGTCCGTTTTCTGTACTTAGTCAAAGCACGTACTGGGCACCAGACACTGGCATCACGATCAAACCTAGTTAACTTCGGTATAATGATCGGTTTGCCGGGATATCTCAAAGATTGGTTCTTTGACATAAACTCTGCTCTTGGCAGAAGACGCAGACCCTCTCCGGAGACAATAAATCGGTCCCTCTCTGCTGAAAGTGCATGGATCTCACTGCGCCTTCTAGCTGAGGAAGCTGCCAATAGAAAGACCGCCTTTAGAGTCAAATGCCTTAGACTAGCCGAACGCAACGGTTCGAAAGGGTGCTTGGCCAGTACATTAAGCACTAAAGATAGACTCCAGGCTGGAATGACTACCGGTTGTCTCGGTCGGAGATTGCTCATTCCCTTCACCATCACATTTAACTGGGCCACCTCTGGACTATCCCTGTTGGCTAGACAAGGGATAACTGATACCAAAGCTGACTTGTATCCAGCAACTGTGACGGGAGCTAGTCCTGAAAAGAACAGCTCACAGAGAAAGTCTGCTATTTGCTGAATAGTGGATTGAAAGGTATCAATACCCTTTTCTTCACACCAGTCTGCAAATCTGTTAACCTTGTTGTTATATGACTTGAAGGTTGACCTCCTTCTCGCAGCCGCGATGAAATCAGCAGCCTGTCGAGAAAAGCCTTCCGATGTGGAACGTTGTTTGATAACATCCACGCAGTCAATTTGAACATTTCGGGATGCTCGCGTAGGAAGCGTCCCTTGGCCTGGGAGATTATGTTCGGAATCTCGGGCAACTGCACAGGATTTTCCACCAACAGATATAGAAGATCCGTGAACCACGCCCTGCTCGGCCAATACAGCGCTATTAGCAGGACCAGACACGGTTCCTCCCTGACCTTCACCAATACCTTCGGTAGAAGAATGGTGGGTGGGTACGCGTAAGCGTGCATCCCTCTCCAGCTTATCGCCAGAGCGTCTGTATCGACGGCATTTGGATCTGGAATCGGCGAGACATACGTCATGATTTGAGCATTTTCCTTTGTGGCGAACAAGTCCACGTTGGGTTTGCCCCAATGCTCGAAGATCCGTCGCAGGACTGGAGGGTTGAGGGACCATTCTGTTGGCAGATTTCTCTGTCTGCGAGACAAAGCATCCGCCAGAATGTTCAATCGGCCAGGAATATGAGCTGCTTTCAAAACAACCGAGTAATTCCTGCACCATTGAATCAAGTGCCACACTCTGATACACAGAGTGGGCGACCTGGTCCCGCCTTGGCGATTTATATATGATACTACTGTCGAATTGTCCGACCGTATCAATATCACCTTGCCCCTGATCATCGGAAGGAACTCTTCCAACGCCAGTTCCACTGCCATCATTTCCAACAGATTGATATGCAGCTGACTCTCCGGGAGAGTCCATGTGCCCGAGACCTGGTGTTCTCCCAGGCAGGCAACCCACTCCTCCAGGGATGCATCCGTGTACATGGACAGCTGGGGGTGGGGTAGGTGCAGCAAAACCCCTACTAGGAGATTCTGACGCTCCTTCCACCATACAAGATGCGACATTATCGGCTCCAAAACTGGTACCAGTTTTGACAGGGGTTCTGTTCTCTGTTTCCACAGAGACATCAGATACAACTGGATAGGCCTTCGCATTAGAGCAGCGTACGGGATAACCTGTTCCATGGAGACCATCATGCCCAGCATCTGAAGGAATCGCCTCACCTGAATCTGGTTTCCCACTCGAAAACTCTTGAGGATGGCTAACAGAGACACCACTCTGGGTTCTGACGGGTACACCCTGCCCTCCTCGAGATCGAATCGCATCCTCAAATAAACGAAATGTTGAGTGGGCGTCAACTCGGATTTCTCCTCGTTGACTATCCAGCCTAGATCCGAAAGTAACCTCAGAGTCAGAGCAGTATCCACGTTCAACCTGGCTGCCGAGTCTGCCTTGATCAGCCAGTCGTCTATGTAGGTGTGTAGCGCCACGTTCTCTTTTCTGAGAAACGCTGTCACCGCAAGGACCACTCTTGTGAAAACCCTCGGAGCTGTCGACAGGCCAAATGGGAGAACAATAAACTCCCATACTTGATTCTGAAACGCAATTCTCAGAAACCTGTGACAACTCCTGTTCATCGGAATGTGGAAATATGCATCTTTCAGATCGATCGATACACACCACATTCCTTTCCTCAATCCCGCCATTACCTACCTCGGTGTTTCCATCTGGAACCGAGGCGTATGGATAAACCAATTTAATGGCCTGAGATCGAGTATGGGTCTCCATCCCCCTGTGCTCTTGGGGACAAGGAACATGTTTGAATAGAAGCCTGGAGAGTTTCGGTTTGCTGGTTTTATTGCTCCCTTCAGAAGCAAACCTGACACTTCCTTTTGAACGGCTTCTAACTTGTCTGGCTCCCTTGGTACGGGTGTCCAGACAGGTGCCAAAGACAGATTTTGTGGTGGAAAGTCCCACCACTCCGGCATGTAACCCTGGGATAACCATCCCAGGACCAGACTGTCTGACGTCACACCTCGCCAGGCCTCGACGAAACGCATGAGCCTTCCACCCACCATAGACGCCTCGACGTCTAACGGGGTTGTCCGGCTTGTAGTCCGCTCCCCCCTCTTTCTTAACGAGAGAGAACCATTTCGTTCTAGGCACGACGGGTATAACTGGCACCGCTGTTCCTGTCGCACAGGCGTGGTCCAGACGGATATGAAGGGAGCTCTCGTACCCTCAGGTACGATCCGGCCCCTTCTGTCCGCCCTTTGAGGACTTACACTTACCCTTCCCCTTGCCCTTCCTGCCTCTAGGGCGGTCAGGAGCAACCTTGGGGAGGGTAGGCGCCTCTACAACCTTCCTGGCTTTCTTCGCCGGCAGCGGCTGAGAAAAGCCAGCTGAAGCAGAAGTCACAACAGGGTTAGCTTTCGCCTTGCACTTATGCTTCTTCTGCTTCTTTGAAGGTTGTCCCGCTAGCGGTTTCCCTACAGCCCCTAGTGTGTGCGCTTGCCGCACTAGCTCTAGCTGCAGGTTGACTGCTAACCGATTCTGCGCGATACTGGCTGTATCCTCTAAGATGGCCCGCGCCTGGCCACCGAAGATGCTAGGCCCTGTCAGGGGCATCCCAAGAAGACGCTCCCTGACTGCCGTAGCCGGACGCATATGGTCAATGACCATTTGCCTCCTGGATTTAGTCACTGACGCTTGCACCCTTGCCAATGCGTCCATAGACAGCACCAGACCGTCATTTACGCATGAAAGCGCCACAGGTGGCACAGGGTGGCCTGCCCCTGCTTCAGCTCACACCGACTGAAGGAGACGATACGAGTGGTTGACAGCGCTCATAGCTGCCCTCACACCCTCATCGCATAGGAACAGGACTTCCTCTTGGTGTACCTGAGCCATGTCCACAAGTGCCGGACCGGGGCCACCCGCCCCGGCACTGAACGCCCAGTACCCATCGGTCATCCTCGGTGACCGACAGGACTACACCATATCTGTCGTATTCCCCCCGCGGAATACGACATCTTGCCCGCACCTCCCTGGAGGCCGCAGGGAGCTGACCCTTGGTCATAAGTTGTTTGCTATAGCCTCCAACAATTCTATGAACCGTGGATCCAGTCCCACAGACTGGATCCGGGCCACGGGCAAAATCCCCATCCTAATCGACGAAACCGACAGACGGGGCGCATCTTCATCGGCCGTGGCCAAAACCACAGACGGGTCAACCCTGGCTAGCCACGCCAGAGCCTCTGACCAATCTATCTCCGATGAAGACACACCCGCAAACACGTCACCCGTTGGCGGACGGCTCCCACACCTGACGGACCGGCCACCGCTACTGGACCACCCGGAGGTGGCCGTAGAGAAACAGAACCCGTCTGGCCGGAGCCAGACGGGACTGCCAGGGGTCCGTACAAGACGGCCCCCTCGGAAACCAGTCCAGAACCCTGTCCGAGGACAGGGTCCGTACCAGACATGGGGAGAAACTGCCCCCCAACCTTTTGTAGCAGGGACGACACCAGCGTGGGCAGAACGCTATGCATAAAACCCTGCATAGCCGGACCAAACCACGCCGGCGGTGCCATCTCCGCCACCTCCAGCTGGGGACGTGGAGCACCCCCACCGGCCGAACCCGGCGCTCCACGATTTACTCTTGGACCGCCTGACCCCGCGTCAGACCCAGCCAAGTCCTTCTGGGCAAGGAACTTAACCATCATATCCACGGACCACACTGCGCACACATTACACCTATGGTCTAGGTTACAGGGCGAACACCTAAAACAGACATGGTCCTTGAATACGACTCGTACAAATTTATGGCACTCGTCACATGATGGCGGGGTTGGCTTGGCCTATAAATAAGCACAAACCTACAATTACAAGCGGAACGAGACCCTGATGGAAAGCAGACAATTAATTTTCAAATAATTTGACTCATAAATTAACTGTATCCCTCCCGCCCCCCACCCCGCCACGTTACAGCAAAGATCGCATTGATTATGACGACAAGAACGAAGCGGGCATAAAACACACCCATATTAGATCCTCCAGGATGTGTAATGGCTCCAGGAATCATATCGCATAGCATTCGGGGTATATTTACCAATCAATATAAATTATACTCCCTAACGAAAGCCAAACGATATGTGAAGAAAACAACAAAATGTATAACAAACTGCTGTATCACACGGTAAAACCGCAGACCACGCATCTACTCAAGAATTTTGAAACCACCGATCATTGCAAACCGATCGTGATCGCACGTAAACTTGAACATTCTAAAGTTTCCGGTACCATTTTTAGTACGCAGCACCCAGAACGAGATGCGCGAATTAATGAAAATTTTTCTTCACATAAACATCCGAGCGACCGGGTGTGACGTCACCCGCTCGGATCCTACGAAGAACGACGTCAGCCGATATTCGTGTTAGAAATACCGTAGCAAACACCTATTTTCATATCTGCCGATCGCCTGTTGGGGTTTAAAGAAGGCGATCATCTGGCATATATCGTTGTTAGCACACGTCCCAGATACTCTGGGGTCAGATATTGGGACATGCGACACAGCGAAATTTAGAGACCTAAGTCTTTTAACTATGGATAATAAAGAATGATACAACCTGGTTTTCATCGGCGGTATTCTCCAGTATCCAGTTAAATCCTTCAAGAATGCACAAACTATCACTTTACAGACAAAGACTTAGATTTCTTTAACAAAAGACAATAAATCCTCTCCCTGCAGAAAGCATGTATTGCTCTTGTTGCTATGCAAACAAGAATGAGCTCTATGGTAAACGGGTACTCGGCAGTTGGGAGCCGAGTACCAGGTTCCCAGGAGTCGGTAAAGCTTTCTAAGTCTATAATCCTAGAGCCGCTGTCAAGGCCAGCTGTATATCAGAAGTAATAGAATGGTGAGTATTGATCGAAGGAGAACCATCTGCCTCCTAGACTTTGTAACACACGCCTGCACCCTTGCCAATGCGTCCATAGACAGCACGAAAGCGCCACAGGTGGCACAGGCTGGCCTGCCCCCGCTTCAGCCCACACCGACTGAAGAAGGCGATAAGAATGGTTGACAGCACTCATAGCTGCCCTCACACCCTCATCACAAAGGAACAGGACTTCATCGTGGTGTCCCTGGGATTTGTCCACCAGTGCCGGGGCGGGGCCACCCGCTCCAGCGAATACGACACCTCGCCCGCACGTCCCTGGAGGCCGCAGGGAGCTGGCCCTTGGTCATGAGTTGCTTGCTATAAATAGCCTCCAGCAACTCAATAAATCGTGAGGGCTGCGGGCAAGATCCCCGTCCTGATCGATGCCACCGATAGACGGGGGTGCATCCTCCTCGGCCGTGGTCGAAACCACAGACGGGTCTACCCTGGCTAGCCAAGCCAGAGCCTCAGACCAGTCAGTTTCCGAGGAGTACACACCCGTGAACACGTCACCCGTTGACATGTTCACGGACCTACCAGCCACGGCCTCCCAGCTATGAGCCGTGGCTGACACACCAGGAACTCTGGTACCATACGCTTTCGCCGCCACCCCATGGAACACACCAGTCCATGGAGTAGGCCCGTACGGAAAACCGTGCGGACCCGTAGCAGTCACGGAACCGTGGCCAGCCACGGGCGCCAACGGCACCCGTGTTTGACCGCCGGACCAGGCGAGATAGGTGAGTACCACGCCTGGCCCGCAACACCCGTCACCGTGTCGGTTGGCGTCAAACCAAGCATCACGGGACCGGTGCCCGGTACCAGATTGGCCTCAACCACGGGCGGAGCCGCTGCCCTGGCTTGCGCCAAGCCAGATAGATGGAGGACGGTTCCGTCCAGGACGGAATCGACCTCTATATTCTCCACCGTGGCATCACAGGCCGCAGCAACCTCTCCTCCTCCTCATCTTCAGACCCCGAAGAGTCGTCACTAGACGAGGAAACCGTGGAGCCGTCCTAGTGGACGGCTCCCATGCCTGACGGACCAGCCACCGCTACTGGACTACCCGGAGGTGGCCGCAGAGAGACAGAACCTGTCAGGCCAGAGCCCGACGGGACTGCCAGGGGGCCGTACGAGACGGCTCCCTCGGTGGCGCCAGTCCAGAACCCTGTCCAAGGACAGGGTCCCCTGTCCAAGGACAGGGTCCGAACCATACATGGGGAGACTGCCCTACAACTTTCGGCAGCAGGGACGACACCAGCGTGGGCAGAACGCTATGCAGTAAGCCCTGCGTAGCCGGACCAAACCACGCCAGCGGTGCCATCTCCGCCACCGCCAGCTGTAGATGTGGAGTGCCCCCAAGGGCCGAAACGGACGCTCCACGATTTGATTTCGGTCCGCCTAACCCCGCGTCAGACCCAGCCAAGTCCTTCTGGGCAAGGAACTTCATCATCATGTCAACCGACCACACTGCACATATATTACACCTATTGTCAAGGTTACATTTCGTACACCGAAAGCAGACATGGTCCTTAAACAGGACCAGGACGAACTTGTGGCACTCGTCACATGATGGCGGGGCTGGCTTGGCCTATAAATAAGCACAAACCTACAATAAGCAAGCGGAACGAGACAAAGATGGAAGGCAGACAATTAATTTTCAAATATATTGACCATAAATTAACTGTATCCCTCCCGCACCCCACCCCGCACCGTTACAGCAACGATCGCATTGAATTATGACGACAAGAACGAAGCGGGCAATAATACACCCATAAACTGATCCTCAAGGATGTATCACGGAACGAGGAATCATATCGCATAGCATTCGGGGTATATTTACCAATAAATATAAATTATACTCCTAACGAAAGCCAAAACGATATGTGAAGAAACAACAAAATGTAAACAAACTGGTGTAGCACACGGTAAAACCTCAGACCACACATCTTAACCAAGAATTTTGAAACCACCGATCATTGCAAACAGATCGGGATAACACGCAAAACTTGAAAATTCCAGTTTTCTGGTACCATTTTAGTATGCAGCACCTAGAATAAGATGCGCGAATTAATGAAAAATTTTCTTCACATAAACATCCGAGAAACACAGGTGTGACGTCACCCGCTCGGATCTTACGGTGAACGACGTCAGCCGATATTCGTGTTAAAAATACCGTAGCAAACACATATTTTCATATCTGCCGATCGCATGTTGGGGTTTAAAGCTGGCGATCATCCGGCATATTTCGTTGTTAACACTCGTCCCAGATTCTTTGGGGTTAGAAATTGGAACATGCGACAGAGACGAAATTTTAGAGACCTAAGTCTTTTAACTATGGAATAATAAGGAAATATACGACCTGGTTACCAGCGACGGCATCCATATTAATCCAAATATCCTTTGTAGAAACGCACTAAGCTATCACAATTAATCACAGACAAAAAGACTTAGGCTAAAACTCTTAAGATCTTTCCAACTGCAAAAAGCATGTATTATCTTGTTGCTATGCAAACAAGAATGAGCTTCATGGTAGACGGGTACTCGGCAGTTGGGAGCCGAGTACCCGGTTCCAAGGAGTCGGTAAAGCTTTCTAAGTCTATAGTCCTAGAGCCAGCTGTCAGGGCCAGCTGTATATCAGAAGTAATAGAATGGTGAGTATTGAAGGAGAAAAGGTTATTTTTGAAAATTTATCATTGGAAATGACTGGCTCAGTTGATTGAGACACTCAGTCCAGTGATAAAATTTCTAAAAATAATCTTTTCCGTAAATGGATGTTTTCTATGATAAAATCGTAATTTCCTGTGAACAAATTTAGATCAATACTGGTTTCTAACTTAACTTCCTATTTCTAACTTATCATTCCTATTTTTTTTCCAGATGACTAAGAGACGTTGGCATTTGCTAAAGATTAGACCCTGTTTCTGTAATTTAATTTCTGTAATCCGGATGTTTGAAATCAAAAATATGTTTGAAACGTATGAATAAATTAAATTAAATCTTCTTGGTAATTTTGTATACTCTCATGATTCGGATTCATTTTTATATGCAGAAATGAGCAAAATTGACTGCCGTATGTTTGAAAAAAAATTATTTTGAGTGTAAATTTGAATATAAAGTGTAAATTTAAGACATACAAATATTTGAATAAAAATGTACCGGATTTAAAATTAGGAAAATAAATTTGAAAAACTTGAAAGAGAATTTGAATCTTACAAGTTTGCGTCTGCCTGGCTCGAAAGACTAATACAGACTGATCCGCAATCTAAGGCCAATGGACGTACAGCAAGTGCGCATGCGTTTCTATTTGCTGAAGACATTTCTGATAGCTGATTGGCTAGAGCAATGTTCATTGTATTTGTCAAGGATAGTCAGCCCATTGTAATGGTTTCCTGCAATTAAATCTCCTAGCCTAGTTGATACAACACTGTGGGTGCTAACAATTAAATAATCCTAGTTGTTTTTTTTAAGCCAAAACTTACAATTTTGAAACTTCTCCCAATGAATGCCAACAACATTTAACGCACACATTGCAGGTGTTCAAACTGAACAACCATTGTTGACGGTGGTTGTAAAAGTTCATACGCATGATGATGAGGTTGTTGGGTTTTTTAAAATATTAGTGAATAATTAGCCTAATGCATAGCATCACCTACTATATCTCATAGCTTGAGATTTCCTGATGGTGGTTCAAAAAGCATGTGAAATAGCATCTGGTGGTTCTAAAAATAAATCTGTTTGTCTGAGGAGGACCACTTAAGTTAATGTGAGGCAGTGGCGACTTTCACTAAGAGATATGATGATGTATGGTGATGGTGGTTCGTAACCCATTCAACGATGATTTCCCCATTTTCAATGCTGTCATATAGAAAAACGGTTGCATAATTAGAAATTAATTTGACTGGAAGCTGTTGCTGCTTTAGGCAGAATATATTTTATCCCGTAAATTTACTTTTTCTTGGAGTTGTCGGTGAAAGGGGTGAGTGGACCACTCGCATGGTGGTTCTTAAAAACGTTCATACAGTTTCCTATTCACGTCACTGTCTGGGAACCTCCAATCTAAATAAATCTAATGTATGATGATGGTGGATCTTAAGTATTGGCGGTTAATTAGCTAGCTATATATGATCAGCTACCTAATGGTGGACCACTAAAACGTGTATACATGAGGCAGCAACATGATTGTACGAAATATGACAAATTCTGGCGGTTCTTAAATTTAGTGGAACACTTGAGTGGGTTCTCAAAAAACATTTCTATGCGACTTTCAATAAAAATTAGCATACGCAATGCAAAGGTTCCTACTATTAATATAGTTTGTTGAAAATCTCTTTCCCCCCCCCCCTCTCCCTCGCAACAATAATACACTCATACAACGCATATTGTTATCATAATCATATATAGGCCTCTGCTTATAAGATGAACAGACACAGCATCGCATATTGTAAAAATAAGTCTTGAAAGCTGATATGTTTGTATTTCATAAGTCGAAAGGGGACATAACTCCATCAAAAAATTATGCAAACGCCTGAAACGCCAACTTGGTCTGTAATTTCTCATAATAGAGTAATGTACCAATTCTCAGTTGAATATCTTGAGACTGCGAGAAAAAGGGCGGAAGACTAATATTTTTCGTATTTCATAGGTCGAAAGGGGGCATAACTCCATCAAAAATTTACGCATACGCCTGAACCTCGAATGTGGTCTGTAATTTCTCATAACAAAGCAATGTAGCAATTCTCAGTACAATATCTTGAGACTGCGAAAAAAAGTGCGGAAAACTAATATTTCTTGTATTGCATAAGTCGAAAGGGGGGCATAACTCCATGAAAAATTGACGAAAATGTCTGAAACTCGAACGTGCCCTGTAACTCCTTACACTAAAGCGATGCACCCATTTTCGCTTAAATATCTTGAAGGAATGCGAAAAAAAGTGCGGAAAGCTGATATTTTTTGTATTTCTTAAGTCGAAAAGGGCATAACTCAAATTTCGCTTAAATATCTTGAAGGAGTGTGAAAAAAGTGAGGAAAACTAATATTTTTTGTAGATCATAAGATGAAAGGGGGCATAACCCCATAAAAATTTACTCATACGCCTGAAACTCGAACTTGGTCTGTAACTTCTCATAACAAAGCAATGTACCAATTCTCAGTATAATATCTTGAAAGAAAAAGTGCGGAAAACTAATATTTTTCGCATGTCATAAGTCGAAAGGGGGCATAACTCCATGAAAAATTGACGAAAATGTAGGAAACTCAAACTCGCTCGGTAACTCCTTATACTAAAGCGATGCACCGATTTTTGCTTAAATAGCTTGAAGGAGTGCGAAAAAGAGCGGAAAGCTGATATTTTTTTGTATTTCTTAAGTTAAAAGGGGGCATAACTCCATAAAAATTTGCTGCATACGCCTGAAACTCGAACTTGGTCTATAACTTCTCATAACAAAGCAATATACCAATTCTCACTTGAATACCTTGAAGGAGTGCGGAAACCAACTGCGACAGACAGACAGACAGAGTGTGCAAACCCCCCACAGACCCCCACTTGTGGGTTGGTCTGTTGTTTTATTAACCACTATAAAAACATACTTACCGTTCAATCACTACTTGCTAAATCAATTATCTGCATTTAGTTTTCAGAATAACATTTTTATGCCTGCATACACACCTCTCCATGCCTATTCCTATTAATATGGACCCGTAACCAGGCTAATGGTTAAGTTCATCTCCAGCATAATGACAGATATAGACTGGCACCAGTCTATAATCCCTCATAGTGACGCTTGTCACTAAGCGCGCTCGCGCATGCGCACTGGAGCCAAAATAGGAAACAGATTCACTTTTCTAAATTTAAGTGCTAAATATTAAAGTCCAATTCTCAAATCTTACCACGCGGGGTGGTTGAGGCCGGGTCGTAGTGATTGAACGGTAAGTATGTTTTTATAGTGGTTAATAAAACAACAGACCAACCCACAAGGTCTGTGGGGGTTGTTATTACACCACAAAAACATCCATTACCGTTCAATCACTACTTGCTAAACCCGTAGATTTGGTCAGTGCCCCATTTAAACATTAGGTGGGAGGAGATTTGAGAATCAACAAACAAGGATAAAAATTAAACCAATCTTATCCAAATGTTAATAACATAACATAATAGTGCATTTAACTCAATCACACCGTGATTAGCAAATAAGGAAAACTTGAACTTAAAGAAATAAATAAAAACCAAAAGACTCTCACCATTTCTCACAGACGCAGAGTCCTAACGAAAATGGTGGGAAGTGCTTGGTAAATAGTCTTCGTCTTTTTTAGTTAAAAATGGTAATGTTACGAAAGAAGGATGTAAAGGTGGATTCAGATTTCCATACTGCCACCTGCATGACGTCATCTAAAGACGAACCGTCAAAAAGAGCGAAAGAAGTAGCCATACTTCTAACGTCATCGGCTTTAATAAGGGAGAGATTAATTTGATCCGGTGAGGTTATCGCATAACAAAGCTTAATTGTCTCACAAATCCATCAGACAATCAAAGAATTTGAGACCGGCTTGGATAAATCTTCCGCGTAGGAAAACCATAAATGAGATGGATCGACTCTTTCAAAATCGGATCGCTGTTTGAAGGTTCTTAATACCCTAACAGGACACCAAAATTTATCGGATGGCGAAGGACGAAAAAGATTTTAAAATGATCGGACTAGCAGGAAAGCGGTTAGATTGAGTTTTAGATTAAAAAATTCCTTCTGGGATATAAAACCAAACCGTCTCCTGAAACTATAAATCTCTCCTTTTCAGCAGAAAGAGCCTGAATCTCAGAATGCCTTCTAGCAGAGGCTGCAGCAACAAGAAAAAAACAGCTTTGAGAGTTAAAAAAACTTAATACTGATAGAAGAAATAGGTTCAAAACGGCGACCTGCCAAAACTTGAAGAACCAAAGCCAAACTCCAGTAAGGTAAAGGCTTAGCAATCGGAGGACGAATAGTACTTAGACCTCTAATAAAGCTATTAAGAGTCTTCGTATCCTTGACATCGGCATACAGAAGACAAGGAAGGGATGACACCAGAGAAAATCTATACTCCCTGACCGTAATAACTGACAAATGTAAATAATCAAACAGATAAGATAAAAAATCTAATACTTGGTGTATAGAAACAGAATCGGGCACGAAACCTTGGTCTGAACATCATTCACCAAAAATTTTAAGTCGACCCTTGTAAACTCGACGGGTCGAATCCCATCTGGCAGAGTCAATAATTTCCTGAGATCAGAAGAAACCTTATTCTCGAGGACCTCGGACTCGAGATTGTCCAGACACAGACTAATATTTATTGGATTTGGATGCACACCTCTTACTCGAGATAGAAGATCCTGGGATACTGGAAGAAGAGGGAAATCCACCAGAAAATCTAGAAGGTCTACAAACCAAATCCTCTTTGGCCAAAAGGGAGCTATCAGAAGAATTTTGCAAACCTGATCCTTGACCTTCTTCAAGAATAACTGAATCAAAATCGTTAGAGGGAAGGCATAGGCGAACATTTCTGTCCAGTACTGAGACAGAGCATCCACCGCCAGGGCTTGACTGTCCGGAAAAGGAGACATATACGAGAAGATCTGAGCATTCAGAGAGGCCGCGAACAAATCTACTAGAGGACGATCCATAAGACTAAACCTCATTCCTCCTTCTAAAAATGAAAGAAAACCCCATGGCAATGACTGAACGAATCGAGATTTAGAAGCCTATCAGACAATGCAACCAATGAACAGAAGCCTGGATCTACTTTCCAAAGAAGAGCCTCTTCTATAGACTCCTTGACAATCATAGAAAACAACAACCCCTCTAAAGCCAATAGCTTCTGATAAGGGGCTGCCCTTAAAGAAGTGGCAAACTTACTATATGCTAAAGAGGACTGCTCATAGAAAACACATAGATTACATATGCCATGATGCTTCAACCAAAATTCCTGGGCTATATCATAATGCTTAGCCCTCACTAAAGAGGTAACTCACGTTTATTATGGATATTTTAATAATACCGCTTACTCTGGAGACAAAAAAGGCTCATATCAGTATAGCCTACCTTATTAAAAATGCTAAAGACTGCAAAAATCATAGATAATTTTATTTACAGAGATTTAACCAGATATCGTGGCAAACCAAAAACCCATAGTAAGTCTATGGGAGTGCCTAGAGTCACGATATAGCCAAATCATGTACCTGAGATCTGCAATAATCCCGAAAACCTCAAATCGTGACAGAATTTAGCAAGATAGAATGAAGAAAAGAAAATACGGTTTCCCAAACCACCACTCAAAAAGATGAACTAAGGGAAACTTACTTGTGTTGACCGTCATCACAATTCTACGAATAGAATGCATGACAAGGTCCTGTTAAGAGAACTATGGCAAACATTTGACTATCTAATTTAAAAATTGTATAATAATGGAAGAGATTTAATAAAAAACTGTATTGAATACATCAACGGTTGCCTAGGCGCTCAGGTTTGCTGATAAATTAGATATCCTAAACAATTCGATATTTATGCCAAGAGGCAGAAAACTTAAGATTTTAATATATTTATTGATTCTTTTATTTATAGTCTTAGAATCAATAATTTCATCTTTGTAATAACAAATGACATTGTGTTAGAAATCCCAATAAAAGGAGATTCAACACTGATACTTGATATTAACTGTCCGAATACTGAATTTTGCAGACGACATATTACAACTGTAATATCTCTGGACTTGCAAAATATTTTGAAAACATTTTGACCAAAAATTGTTGGTGGCTGCTTAAATCCAAAGATTCTCGGCCGCTCTTCCCCCCTCCAGCGCAACCCCCACCCCACTCCAACCGGCCCGCGGCCAGTCCCCAGACAACACCTTCAACGAGCAAAAACCCAAGACCCACCGAATAGTCCGGGAATAATCTGACTGAAAATTGCCCGTGGCTTCACCAACAACCCTCAGCCAAACTGCCCCCAAAATACCCAGCAAATCCCAAGTCACCCCCCCCCCCCCCCTCCGAAACCACCGTCCGAAGGCCCGCAGCAACCCAGTTAAAAGAGCAAAGATTACGCTAGAAAAGGGAAAACAACCAAAAATCTGGAAAAAATGAAAACAAAACGAACTCACCAAAATTATGCCAACGCAGAAGAAGAAGAATTCGGCTTATATTCCTCCTTCCTGCCCCTTATCCGATTGATTATCTATTCTAACCGAATATTGTTCTTGTAGACATTAATCCTGTACTCATAATGATCCCTATGAAACCTTTACTGAATCTAATTCTTTTCAGCGACTGACAAAATTAGACTATGATTTACGCAAGAATCAGGGTTATCCCATCCACAAATTAACTCCCTTTGGTTAAATAGATATGTCAACATGCCGACATAAGAGGTAAAAGGAGCGCAAAAAAAGGCTGAATGGCCAGAAGACAACTGGCCATCTAAAGTTGGATGAAAGAAAAAATTGTATCTCGAAATAATGCGTAGAATACAAACTGACTTATCGGCTGATGAAATGCGCATATAAAATAACCTGCAACAAAAAACCCATACGGCAACCAGTCAGAAGAATCTTTAATTACATTGAAAATTGTCACTGATAAACGAATAAATGTCTGAATAGACTACAATTCCAAGAGACTACAAGACTGGCAATGACTCGGTATGAATATTTTCAGCCATTAACATTCCCAATATAAAACAAATACGGAACTAAGACTAATTCTATCTTGAGAACGGATCTCCAAGTGTGATACCAGCGATCGAAAAGAAGAAAGAAGAAGACCAATTCTTAGGCAAGAAGATGACTAGATTTTAGGAAAGCGAACATGTAAACCGGACCTGAAGAACAAAACTGGAACCCCAGGAAGTTCTCTATCACCTGAAATCCAAAACAGGAAGACAGACCCGGAAGATAATCCTAGAACAGCCAGAAAGATCCATGAAAAAAACGGAAATGACCCTATCCCCTGCTGTACGAAATCCGGATGTGGAAAAAAGGAAACGGAAATGCATAAACCGGAAGTATACTACCGGAAACTGATCAAAATCCTACAACCCGGATGTACAGAATTACCGGAAAAGGAAGCTGAAAAACCGGAACCGGAAATAGATGAACAATGCAATGCCGGGTAAAACCGGAAATGACCCTATCCCCGGCTGTACGAAATCCGGATGTGGAAAAAAGGAAATGGAAATGCATAAACCGGAAATAGACTACCGGAAACTGATCAAGATCCTACAACCCGGATATACAGAATTACCGGAAGAGGAAGCTGAAAAAACGGAACCGGAAATAGATGAACAATGCAATGCCGGGTCCAACAGACCTGAATATGCATTCTTCCGGAAGCGCTACTGAACTAGGAACCGGATCTTGAAGACCTGGATGTCCTACAAAAACGGAAGTCATACCGAAAACGGACGGAACGGAAGTAATAACCGGATCTTGAAGACCTGGATTTCCTACAAAACCGGAAGTCCTACCGGAAACGGACGCAACAGAAGAAAGAACCAGATCCTGAAGACCCGGATGTCTTGCTAAACCGGAAATTAAAACGGAAGCTGACGGAGCAAAAAAAGGAAATAACCCGAATCCAGAGGACCCGAGTCCACCACACCGGAACCGGAAGAACTAGCAAGACTAGGATTCTTGACAATGGGCGATCTACAAGGTACCTTGACGACCGGTATAACCGAAAAAATTGGCATTAGCATAAGGACCAGCCTTATGGACATCAGCCTCAGCCTCCGCCACCACAGCTTGTGGGTTATGCCCTTCACCCTCAAGTCTTAGGTGGGTTTGACCCAGTGCACTACACGAGCCCACCCTCAAGAGCTTGGTCGCTCTAGACTTTGCTAAAGAAACTTATTAACGTGCATCGAGGTTAGAGGGAGCGGTTTCCCCCATTAGCGGGTTTCTTTCTTGACGACCGGAATATTGAAAATTGGCATAATCATAAGGACCAGCCTTATGGACGTCAGCCTCAGCCACCACTGCTTGTGGGTTATGCCCGTCACCCTCGTCTTAGGTGGGTTTGACCTGGTGCACTACACGAGCCCACCTTCGAGAACTTGGACGCTCTAGACTTTTGCTACGGAAACTTATTAACCTGCATAGTTTAGAGGGATCGGTTTCCCCCATTTGCGGGAATGCCCCGCTAGTCCTCGGGCCATCGTCAGAACTGGAAGAAACATCCTGTTTCTTAGTTTCCTTAAATCAGAAGATATCCTTTCGTCCAGCGATTTTATCAAGAACGACGCGATTGAAAAATCTCGCAATAGAACTAGTACGGCATCTGAATTTGGCGAAGAGAATTTCCCCTCCGTAACGACTGGCATGAGGGTACAAAAAAGGACATTTCACACAGACATGTCCGGCAAATTCAGCTGAGTGATGGCGATCACAAATCGATGACGTACATTAAATCCTATCTAATGATTTACCAGACTCCTAAAACGAAAAAAGCGTAACAATGATAGCCACCGCTTAGAAAATTGTAAAAAAGGAGACTAGAAACATAAAACGCACTTCTAAAAAAGGCGAGAAAGTTCAAATTAGCAATCAAAATCCCTACCGACAAACTTGCATAGGGATAAATGAAATCCTTATAATGCACTAGAAGTAAATTGATATGGGCTCAAATAAATACGTCATAATTTTATGGGCAGTTCATAGCTAGAAATCTGCCACTCAAGTATCTTTTGGTCGAACGCTAGAAAATGATGATGATGATATAGGCATAGTAATTAAGTTACCACGAAATGAGAATTCGATCTTTCACGAAAACCGGTAACAATATGAACATAGTTATAAAATACAATATAATCACTAATAAACTTCCTAAACAAAAGTTAGGGAGGATTGAATTCATATTAGGCATATTACTTGGTAATATAGAAGACAATAGTGTAACTGACACAGCGCAAAGCATAAAAAATTCTTAGAGAATATTTTAGTAGTTGTTCTGCTTGCAGAATAATTGAAAAGTGAATCTGTTTCCTATTTTGGCTCCAGTGCGCCTACGCGAGCGCTTAATCATATAACATGGTTGTCATCACTGGTGGTGGTGGTTCTAACTATGGACGCCTGTAAGTTGTATATGCAACACAGACTATTAATTAATAATTTTATAACAGGATTGTCATCACTGCTGGTGGTTGTGGCAGCGGCTGTAACTACGCCTATATAATAAGTTGTACATATATAATTTATACTACCATCAATCTCTTAGGTGATGTTCAACTAGACAGCATTATCATCTGCAATGGCATCAGCTATTTCATCATCCGCTTTTGCTGCTTAGGGAACAAATGTGGGGTGGAAAGAAAGTAAACACGTGTTATTTTGAAACTAAAAACATATTATTACATGACGGGATGGAGAAAAAAAACCTTGAAAATTAATATATTAGAAGACCTGCCTGTCTGATGTTAACAATAATAAGGCAGATAAATCTGGGTGGTTTATTTCAATTGTCACTAAACCTGTTGGGAGTAATCTCCCTTATTATTGATACATCGAAATGACAGCGGTTTCTTGTGTTCATCTTTGTAGATGCATAATCTCACTATGTACAGTTACGTTTTTCTCACGTATATACAATTTCAAGCTCACGCACACTTAGGCACCGGCACATGAATTATTATAAATATTTTTACAATATGTGATGCGGTGTCTGTTCATCTTATAAGCAGAGGCCTATATATATGATTATGATAACAATATGCTATGTATGAGTGTTTATTATTGTTGAGAGAGAGAGAGGAAGAGAGAGAGAGAGAGGGGGGGGGGGGGATTTTCAACAGACTATATTAATAGTAGGAACCGTTGCTAATTCTTATTGAAAGTCGCATAGAAATGTTTTTTGAGAACCAACAACAACTCGAAGTGTTCCACTAAACTTAAGAACCGCCAGAATTCATCATATGACATAGAATCATGTTGCTGCCTCACGTAAACGCGTTTTAGTGGTCCACCATTAGGTAGCTGGCCCTATACAGTTAGCTAATTAACCGCCAATACTTAAGATCCACCATCATCATCAGGGAATATTTTGTTGGAAAAAAATTGCGTAGCAGTAAGTGCTAAACAAATCAAATAATGCACAGCAGTTCATAGCATTTGCATAGCAAACAAACTGTGTTGAAACTGGTTGGTGTTCCAATGGGGAAACGTTTCAAAACATGTTTGCATGATCAAATACGGCTTTTTTCGTCTATACACGCTATGAGCAAGTGAATTCGAAAACAACCGAAAAGCATAATTTTCTGATTTCGCAAAATGTTTTCTTTATGTAGCAGCCATTGATACATATACCATACCGGGAGCTAGTCAATATTTTCAAGCCGAGAGAATTCATGATTTTTATCATGTATTGGCGCTTCGATCGTGTTGTTCAAGCCACGAACAGAATAAATATGGAATGTAGTCTTTTCTAACATGGTTTCGAAATAATCTAGATGGAGATCAGTGTTAAAATGTGTAATATAACCAGGGTTCGAAATTAGCGAAAAGTTGATGGTAGTCGTAGTCCGAAGGACTACCAGATTCGGACTACCAGACTTGGCAAATCAGTAGTCCGTCTAAAAAATTAGTAGTCAGTAAGGCGTGTAATATGCGACACGTAGTTTACACAAATTGCACAAATGTGACATGAACAGATGGTTGAATAATTAATATTGGACTTCTGAGAATGTTATTGAGGATAGTGTATCAGTCTTCAGGTCTTCAGGCCAGTATTGTCATTTGTCAGTATAACATATGTCAGATTCAGAATATGCATGTACTGGCTCTGGCCAAGGTCAGGGAGGATAGGAAACCTAAAATAATAGGTATTGGCAGATTTGGCAATTACATTGATTGGAAGCTGTTGCTGCTTAAGGCGGCAAGACATCTCAGTCAAATTATTTTCAAAAAAATCAATAATGTACCTCCCATGAATACTGTGATTTCATTGACCAGGGTTAACATATATTTTGTAACTTACATCACATATCCCTTTCACCTGGTAGGCTAAACAAAGTACACATCATTCAATACAATGTAAGAAGGCTGAATAGTGTTAGTGCTTAACTGGAAGCTGTTGCAGGCTATGGCAGCTGTGAGCAACAGGTCCCCCTTAAAAACTTGCAACATATTCAACAGCTTATTAAGATGAAATTGAGTTTTTGCCATACCATGACTTCAGTTGAGAGTTAACAATTTTTATTTAAAAATTACTAAAGGTTGTTTTCTCTGGCTTAAATAGTGAATGATAAAAAGTTTTACTGTAATCAGCGTGTATCAATCGGCCAACGTGTTACTACTTTTACTACGAATGCTATATATATACTACTACGTCATTCTTAAAATTACTGCGTAAAACATTGTTTATTTTCTTTACCGTCGGTAGTTTCCTTGTGATTCATTGGTTGCTCTCTATATAGTTATATTTATTAACCAATAATCTTGCGAGAAAGTATGTTCCCGACTTTGGAGAAGAGTACTCGAGAACCCTCTCGCGCATGCGTCGATCTTGGCGACATGCCACTCTAAATCTGTCGCTTACGCGAATCAAGTGCGATACGCCGCTGTAGCATGGCTCACTATACTGTCGGCCTTGATTTGGGGATGCGCTAACAGTAGTTTATCATTCGCAATGATATAACTCAGTTTCTGAGACAAACATTGTCTAAATCGACCAGAATCAGCCTAGATAAACTTGTATTTTTAAAGTTTATTATAACGCTAACTAATGACGAGGCAATGAGCCATACAGCCCTATATGAGAATTTAGATTTACAAGAGAGTCTGTTACGAGCAATATGTTGACAACCGTGAATACCCCGTGATACATATTGCGAGTTTCCGACTGGTGTCCAAACTCAAAACTGAAGTCTGTAACTGTTTATTATTATACCAGAAGAAGGAAGCCGCTAATGCATGCGTGCATCGCTAGCTTTTAGAATTTTGATCTATAGAGCGCTTGCTGAACTCGCTTCACCGGCGGTCATTTGTCCCATAGTGAAGGAAGATATGAAGCTCTATAGCTATATATGTCTATGGGCTATATCAGAAATCAGTCTCCAATGCATGCGCATCTCGCTTCCTTACTAAATTTGACACGCTTTTTGCAACTTTTAGCGACTTTTTATCAAAAATATTTCAAAGTTAAGTGAGTTGACTGAATTTTACATCAAAATTATGTATCGCAGCAAATAGCTAAGCGAAGCTGTGAATGTGTAGCAACAGGTACTCATTCGCATCGCATTTTGCGATGCGATACCGCTCAAAATATTCCCTGATCACACATTAGATTTATTTAGATTTGAGGTTCCCAGACAGTGACGTGAATAGGAAACTATGAACATTTTTAAGAACCACCATGCGAGTGGTCCACTTACCCCTTTCACCGACAACTCCATGAAAAAGTAAATTCTTTACAGGATAAAAAAAAAACTGCCTAAGACAGCAACAGCTTCCAGTCAAATTAATTTCTAATTATGCAACCGTTTTTCTGTATGACAGTATTGAAAATGGGGATTTAATCATTGAATGGGTTAAGAACCACCATCATCATACCTCATCATATCTCTTAGTGAGTCGCCACTGCCTCGCATTAACTTAAGTGGTCCTCCTCAGACAAACAGATTTATTTTTAGAACCACCAGGTGCTATTTCACATTTTTTTAACCACCATCAGGAAACCTCATGGTTCGCCTTAGATATAGTAGGTGGTGCTATGCATTAGGTTAATTATTCACTAATATTTTTTTTTAAACCCAACAACCTCATCATCATCATGCATATGAACGGGGTCTTTTACAACCACCGTCAACAATGGTTATTCATGTTGAACCACTGCAATGTGTGCGCTAAATGTTGTTGGCATTCATTGGGAGGTTTCAAAATTTTTATTTTTGGCATAAAAAAAACAACGGGGATTATTTAATTGTTAGCACCCACAGCGTTGTATCAACTAGGCTAGGAGATTTAATTGCAGGAAACCATTACAATGGGCTGAATATCCTCGACGAATGCAATGAACATTGCTCTAGCCAATCAGCTATCAGAAACGTCTTCAGCAAATAGAAACGCTGGCCATCCACTGGCCTTAGATTGCTGATCAGTCTGTATTAGTCTTTCGAGCCAAACAGACGCAAACTTGTAAGATTCAAATTCTCTTTCAAGTTTTTCAAATTTATTTTCCTCATTTTAAATTCCGTATAGTACAATCGTGTACATTCCAAATCTACCGTTTTTGACGAAATCGATTCAATTCTTTAATGGACCTTTTTCAGATATTGTAGATTCACATTTTCTGTAGTATGTCTATTTAACTTTTAATCAAATATTTGTATGTCTTAAATTTACACTTACATTCAAAATTATTTGTATTCAAACATACGGCAGTAAATTTTGCTCATTTGCGCATATAAAGATTAATCTGAATCATGATAGTATACAAAATTACCAAGCAGATTTTATTGAATCTATATACACGTTTCAAATGTATTTTTGATTTCAAACATTCGGATTACAGAAACAGGGTCCGATCTTGAGCAATGCCACCATCTCTTAGTCATCTGAAAAAGAATAGGAACGATAAGTTAGAAATAGGAAGTTAAGTTAGAAAACCGCATTGATCTAAATTTGTTCAATGAAATTTGTTCACTGGACTGAGTGTTTCGATCAAGTAATCCAGGCATTTCCAATGATAAAATTTCAAAAATAACCTTTTCTTTCCTCTTCTAATGGACCTTTACTTGACTATTAAATGATTAACAATATACTATATAGTGAGACATACAATGATACATAACAGGTAACAATAGTAGGAACAATACGCCTATAGGAATAGGCCGGGATATAACCTGGCGGCTGTTATTGATCTACCAGCGGCTGTTTTCGACAGCGGCTGTTATCGTCATACAGTAACCGAGTATAACAGGCAACGTCTAATTTAGTAATTACATATTATATCTACTCCTATTCCTGCCATAACCGGAAGGAAGAAAATTCCCTGTGTAAACTGTCAAAATCGCCAAAAGGCCTTCACATGCCCCAAGACTCGAAATTGAAGATGATGATGATGATGACAATCATCACAATGGTCATGATGAATAAATTAAATCAGCCTCAGGGGATATCCACGGAAATACAGGAAACGTAGTCAGACGTACTTCGTCATCATAATCTTTCTTCTCGCGGACTTTAACACGCCCTGTAGATTTAGCCGTGTCATGTTGAAGTATTTGTTGAGCGAGAGAAGCGGATTTTACAACAGTATCACCTCGTTTACTTTTCCACTTTCCCATGCTGCTTCTTGTTCTTGTTGTGTAAATCCCCACCTCTCGGATTTCCCATGCTGGGGCCGAAATTCACGAAAAGGGCGTAAATTAGACTCTATTACCAAGTTCAAGTTCAAAGTTGCTTTATTTCATGATTTTTCTATACATGTAAATATAATCTAAACAGGCAGACCATCAAAGGCATGGCCTATTGAGTGATGGACTCCTTACACACATTACAAAACATTTATACATTAACATATATGTGACACACAAGACAGTGGCACAGTGACAGAATGCTGAAAAGCTACCTTGATATGAAAACTTATACAGGGACTTGACTACCTTTCTGTGATTATTAGCCAGTAAATTAACCTATTTGGGGTTTTATTAGCCATACAGATTTTCGGTTAGAAAGGATATGAGTCTCCCCTCAGACCTATAATGTACAATACATACATACAAACAAACATACACATACATATACATACACACATACCAGGGTTTCAACAAACTTCTAAATACAGGAAGTCTGTGACTTTTTGGGTAATGCTATTGGGAGTCTAAGCTAGAAACATGAAGGTCTAAAATGGTTCAAATACATAAAATTTGGTTAAAATCATTGTTTTTAGAGATAGCAGGGCCAATAATAGGAAGTCCAGGACTATTTTGGTATGTTTTGTGGAGTCCAGATATAAACATTGAAATATTTTCAACAACATTTGTATAAGTTTCTCCACCAAGCACTGCACTTCTTTCGCACAATCGCACAAACTGTGCTGGATATTCAATTTGAATTTGCAGAGTGAACAGATACAGATACTGTTAACGCTAAGCCAATGTTATATGATGTACGTTGGGCTAGTGTTGGGTGGATGCATTGGCCCAACATGTTGGGCCAACATTAGACAATTGAGCAGAATGATGTTGGGACAAAACTAGACAGTCAACATTGGGCCAATAGTACAATATACGTCAGGCCAATGTAATCTTGTTAGCTGGGCTCTTCTTATTCTCACTTGTCTAAACTCTTTAAACTTGCTGTGTATTCTGCGAATTTGTAAATGTGTGTGCATGCAGAAGATGGGTCGTAAAGACAATTAATAATGTGTATTTGTTAAAGAGGAAGGTGAAACCCTGGTTGCGTACACTATTTAAAGTTTTCGATACCCTAGTCAGATACACATGGGCAGACACATTGGCTTTAAAGTTGCCTGTATTGTATGGCATTCCAGTCACAAATAGTCCTCAGGAAGAATGGCATTCTGCGTGCCTCTGTACAGCAACGCATATTCATACGCATTTCGAGATCTGCAACTTGGTTTCAGCAGTCTTCCCTCAGAGTTGATTGGTACTTAGTTATGCGAGGTCTTGTACAGAATACAGAGTCTAGCATCTTGCCATATTCTTTGCAGAGTTCGACACTTCAGATTGTAGGATATGCCCATGCCGTTTGTAGAGAGTGTCGATTAGCATACATTCAATTGTGATGGATAGAACATTACACTTGGCATGATGGAATACCATGCACCAGCATTTTGTTCACTCGCCAATCATGTTCTTTAGTGGTCATAGATTACATTTCTTTAGGTCTGATCCCAAAGCATTTAGTATGTTGATATTGTGACATCCTTTGCTTGCCTGATACCTGTTGGCACATACAACTGCAAATACTAGTGCTTTCTGAGCAGGTTTATTGTTTGGCATTCGAGGAACATGTCTGAATATAGACCATTGCTGTTGCGGTAAACTCCCATATAGTGGCTCTGTGTTACAGTTTGTAGATTGCTGCATTTGATATTAGACTGTGTGCCCAACGACGATTTGTAATGGCTCACAGATGGTTGGGGCAACCTGCATTAAGTTTGGTCAAGAGGGATTTTGGAGATGCCCATGGCCAGCTATTGCAATTACATAGCATTATGGAAGCATATTTAGCATCATATAGTCGCATCCTGACTTTCATGAGGACCTTAGAGGCATGAATCCATAACTTCCAAGCTGACTGGAAGTCGATATTTCCTGTTACAAAAAGAGTTCCATTGTCGGTAGAGCTGCAGTGGAGGGAACCCAAGATTCTGCTCTTCCACCATTTCTCTGTGCTTTAATGGGAGTACTGTCATCATTCATTTCTGTGGTATCGGATAGGTATATGTGAGCGAACTTTGTTTTGGCTTCATTCATTAAAAGTTTTACAGCCTTGAGCTGCTCAGATGATAGAGCTGCGACGAGGTAGCCGGTGAAGAGCACTGGTGATAAGCCAGCACCATGTGGTGATCCTGTTAATGTTTCAAACTGTGCAGGTGTTGATTTAATGCGAACATTCAGTCTTGTGTTTGCCAATAAGTCTCTGCAGGCATAGTTCGTCATCATCGCAGTCAGCTTGATGGAGAATTTGAAGTGTCTGTGGTCTCTTGATGGTATGACATGCACGTGGCATGAGTATTCCCATCTTGGAGAATTCCCAAGGCTTCAATACCTTCTACCTTCTGCTTCTGTTATTGGCTTTTTGCAGTAGCTGTCGCTAGCCTTTAAACCTGGTAAAAATTTGGGTTTTGCGTTACTGAACTGATCTTTAAACCATTCATTGATTGGTTCAGCCTTTCCCTGGCCAGAGCCGTTGGAGTGACCTGTATGTACTTATACAGACTTATGTACAGCACGTGCTTGTTGTGTAGTGCTGAATTTTCGACAATCTTTGGTGGATGTGATCTCGTTTGTCAGGTCATCTGCTCATTTGATAGCGAGTTCTTTCAATCACCCACAGATTTAACAAATAGATCATCAAAATAGGATATCCTTTGATTGGTATTCCTGGCCACACTGATGTTTTTTAGCAGCTGATGTCGCCACACACATTTTAGGGAATTACTTATATAGTGCTTCGCTTGGTTGTACAGTTACGGTTGAAAATAGATTTTCGTTTTAGAGGGTCGCTTGTTGTTTAGGCAAATTTGATCGATCTGTAATCGAGTAATCACTAGTTTGTGGTTATAACTAAGGTCTGTACCATCGTATGATCGTAAGTCTCGGAGTAATGTATTTGCCTTTCACCCTACATAGTATGTAGTCAATCTGATCAAACACTGGTCTTGTGGCTTTAGTTTTCTTGTTGGCTATGTGTTCTGTCCATGTTGTTCGATGATAATATGGCTGCTTAAAAGCTGTGTTTGTTGCATATAAATGATAAGCGCAGATGAAGGCAGCCTTTACTATTGCATTTTTCCATTCCATAGAAATCAATCCTGGAATCAAAACATGTTTGCTTGATAGCCACATGACTTCTTTACAACTGTCTGCTCGTTATAAAGTTGTGTAATCATCCAATAGACAACTGATCTTTGTGAGGATAATTGTCTGCTTGACTGGAAGGGGCTACTGGGTGTCATTCAGCCAATGTGCTTCACATGCATGATGGCCAACCATTAGTTGAAAGGAGGGCTGTTATTAGACCAAGTTTGATTTCTCAATCTTTATCACTGGCAAACGCATTCCCACTGCTGCTGTTTCTGCAGTGTGGTCAGAGTACAGTCCTGTATCATCGTTCTTCCGCAATGTCCATGGTTAATATATCTGTATGGGGGGGGGGGGGGGGGAGGGTGATATGTACAGGCCCGCATAGTTACAGTAAGATGTGTTCTTGACTCATGAGCAATTATAGGGCCCAGGTAAGCATGCATTCTTGTACACCATTCTCCAGCACATGTTGATTGTCAAGAGTCGGTCCTTTATACCATCTTAACCAATCAAGATGTACTGCATGAGCAATTGCATCTTGATGGGGGGGGGGCTTATTCGTCATCTATTCGCATGTCATCGATCGAAGGTGGTGTCTTAAAATTGTCTAGCCACTAACATTCCATGGCCTACAGAGGGGTAAGGGATTAAAGCATACTATGGTGCAGTTTATCAAATGCTTGTTTCTTTGACCCAATATGCCAGAAAAGAAGTACATAACGGTGCTCAAAGCACAAAGCAGACCTGCTGTTACAGCATCGCCCAGCCCTTCCTGCTAGACATAGATCCTTAAAGCTCAGCTGCTTATCTGAGTGGGGTGGAGTGGAGTGCAAGAGGAGCCATATGGCCTATCATGTACTGCTGAAACTATATGCAAGCGTCCACATACGTGGACACATTGCTGTCTGGCTGTGTTCGAGTTTTAATAACAAACGGTATTCACATTTATGCATGGTTGCTAACTATAGTGCGTGGACTAAGTGTTTCTGTTTCAGACTTTAGTAGTCACCATCAACTGGTTGATTATTATGCTACTGTGGAGCTTTTTGTGGTTTTTGTTGGTTGCTTGTATATAATCTGGTTCTGGTTTGAGAATTGCCGTCACATTCCCCGAACCAGGATGTGGGTGTGGCACACCATATCTTCTGTCCATACTCAAACGTGGTAGAAGCTGATAGTATGAACATACACGTGTGATATTATTATATGAGCGTGGGCCTATTGTGTGAATGTCGAAATTTAGTCTCCTGGTCTTGTAAGTGGGAGCACATGGCCGCATACGATTGCATGTCTGTGCGCTTCCATCTGGGCCTCTTATAGTCACCCTGCTCCTAGAAGACTGACTCGGGGAGGGGAGTGTTGCCATTAATGGTTCAGGTGGGGGGGGGTGTCTTCGTCTGTGCCCACAAGGACGGCCGTTCGTACATGGACATTTCAGTTCCATTATGCTTCTACCTGTGTTAGGCATGGAAGAGGAAAAATTGTTTGACAGTTTCGGCCAGAATTGACAGAAGAATAAGTATGCATCATACCAAATTTGTTTAAAAATTGGTCCAGTGTTTCGAGAAAGCATTTTAAATTCCCAATTCCTTTACTATGGGAGTATTTGGATCGAAATGGCGGCTAACTGAGAATCTGTTCATCCGATCGTTTTGAAAATGGCAAATTTGAGATCAGCATACCAAAAAAACTAAACAAAACCAATTTTGGCTTCAAAATCTAATTTCAATATGGCCGACAAAATCTGATTGACCAATGGTGCATGGTTTTTTTTGGTTTTTTTTTACATATATCAACTTCTCTGGAACACACTTTAATGGCCCTTCGCCCCTAATCATATCTTCCAACCATTCGTCTAATCCACTTAGTGGTTCTGGATTAGTCGATTCTGTCCCGCATGTCAACCTTCAGTTTTTTGTATATTATACCCTTTGATAAATCAAATGTCTACTGAAAACTCTAACATTCTTCTAATTCTTGAAAAGGAGACAAATCACAGAAAAAACCTAAGTCCAAACCATGTAACAGTATGGAGACTTGTAAATCATTTAAATTTTGCTGCAAACTGAATGCAATAATGATATAGAACAATTGTGTGAAGTTTTGTTGGGATTGGATAAACACTTGATAAATTAAATGAACACTGAAAAAACTTAACATTCTTCTAATTTTTGATCCACAATAAACTAAGTTCAAATCACATAAAATTATGGAAACAATTTGACAATCATTTTCATTTTGATGGGGTCTGGATGCAATCGTGGTATAGAACAAATCTGTACAGTTTCATTGAGGTCAGATAAACCCTTGATGAATTAGATGTACGTTGAAAAACTAACATTTATCTGCATGCCGCATGCCATTTGGATTGCTATGTCGAGCCATCCTATGCTTTGCATAGGGCTTGACAAAAATCAAATATGGCTGTCAAACATGCTACATTTCAATTTGTCTAAAGCGGCCATGAATTTTGATGGATCAATTTCTCCTGAACAAACTTTAATGGCCCTTAAGTCCCTAATCATATCTTCCAAATTTCTTGGTCATTTAAAGAAAGTTTAAGAACGGATTGACGGATGGTTGCATGGCATGATTACTTGAATATTCTCGCCAGGTGAGCTAAAAACAATGTTTTAACCAAGGTCAGTGAACCTGTTCTTCGACCTTTTGACCCTAATGTGATTGTGTGATGCCATGCCATTATAAGGTAGCATGTGCTCAAGCTTAGGTCCAGTATGTTTAACCAATCATGAGATATGAAAAAGTTTTACTACCAAAGGTAGAGAAAGGTTACCAATCAGCGTGATTGATGTCTATCGGATCCAACAATGTAGTTGATGAATCCAGATTTTTTTTAATCTTTGCGGAAAGCTGTGACTTCCTTGCTATCAGGGTTGTGGCGTAATACTTCAATAATTGTGATTGACATCTTGAAGATTATTGGTGTCTTCGGGTTCTAGTTAATTACAATCTCTTCCGACATCGGTAAGGCTTGTATGTGCGGTTGCTGCGACAACCAGTCTTACCGATGATGAAAGAGATGGACACAAGCTCGCCTCGTTGGTAGATGAACGTAACAATATTTATGTTTGTATCCGGGCCTGATCTGACTATTCTACTAGAAGATGATGGTAAGATACCGTGGTCTTCCGTATTTTCCAGAGTGAACTATTAAGAACTCAAACTCTTGCCTTGAGATAAAATTTCAAGGTGATAATTTTATTCTCCTACATGAACTGTACAATAATACTACAACATAGAAGTGACTTTTACTGTCACGTATAGAAGTTAAAATTGACTTTATAAGTTTTGCCTATTTATCCTACATTACTAGTTTCGCTATCTTATGTTCCTATATGACTAGTATTACTCCCAGGCTCGGCTGGTCTGCTATACTATCAAAACCTAACTGTTCTTGCCTACTCCAATATATTCAGCGAGAACATTCGATACAAAGGACGGACCCCGACGAAAAACAAAGTGCCCATTATATACTCCTTTGAGTTTTTCGCCCACGTTCGTTTGGCTTATCTTCCCCAGAGTTTGATCGGATGCCCATTGATTGTGACATCATCCCGACTAATCAAACTCCGAGTTTCGCTTCTAGGATGAGAACGTTGAATGTGGTCGAACCGGTTTGGGCTGGTTCTGCTTTGATGCGATCTGTCAGCTAACCAACAACATTACCGAATGTGTTGTTGTTGCATGTCTCTTCTTGAGGGACATATAGTTGATATACAAATTTAGATAAATTTAGATTGTTTTACTTATTCCTACAGGACGCTCCAATGTCTCCATCCTGTCCCTTGCCTATTAGGCATCTGCCTTGTAGGATAGGGAGGTTAATAGCACGTGAGCTACCTGAGCTCATCACCAGCTGGTGGTGTTGTGCTTTCTATAGGGAGTCGACATGCTGACTGTCATCCCTAAATGTTAACCCTCATTCAATCCGTCGCGTCCAAACCTATCGATTCTTATTGCTTGATTATTTACTAAACTAGCGGCCAAAACAGCTGCTGAATATCCTGAAAGTGTGTGCAGATCCCACATCACCAACTTCCATCCTCAACTATTGACAGATATCATCAACCCAGAACCGGTGGTCCTTTCCCATCCTATTCAATTTCTAACTCAAACCTGACTTAATACAGTTATCAGTTTCGCATCGTTTTCCATGAAACTGTGTTTCGGCAGCACTGGCCGATGTCAACCAGTGCAGCGGTCCTTCTGCATATTATAGGATGATGCTTATCGTGCTACACCGTTCATTAGCCCACCTGGTATTTTCAAAGATGAATTTCATTAAGGTCTTACTCATAAATATAAGATGTCCATAGGGTTATGACTCCCACCAGACAATCCGATATCTACAATCTGTGAGCCCGTGGTTGGAAAGATTAAAATGTGCTACAGGTGTGTCTGTTGTTTTTATATCCCTCGTGCGCTTTTATGTGCACCTGACACTCGCTTGCTTTCACCTACATGTATTGTTTAGAGCATTGATTGCAGGTTAGTAGGTAGATGACAGTCATAGTGTGAAAAAATCTCTGTTTTTATATAGTATTTTAGCCCAGTGTGTGAGCTTTTAAAACTGTTTGTCCTGTTCATGTGTTGACAGAATGTACAATTATTTTTGCTGCATGAATGAATATGGTTCGCTATACTATAATACATTTTAATCTTTCCAAACACAGGCCAACAGAATGCAGATGTGAATCACAAAATTATAGAGGTATTACGCCACGGCTCTGATAGCATGGAAGCATAGCTTTGAAATATTCTGGATCCATCAACTACATTGCATGGATCCAATAGACATTAATCATGTTGATTGGTAACCTTTCTCTACCTTTGGTAGTGAAACATTTAATGGATTACTGGGTTACCTACCCGCCCTCGGTCATGCTTATGACGCCCTAAAATGACGTCACAAGCATGTATGATGGTGCACTAGAACTAGACCAAAGTCCCAACAAACACTCAAGTTAGTCATTACTTAGAAATGGACAGATTCGTCCGTCTACTTTATACAGCTACCTTTATACACAGGCCATCACAAAGTCGTCATATCCGCATCATGAAAAAGGCATTCTGGCTCTGTGAGCTCTGTAAACATCATTACTGAAGAACAGAGGATTTAAGAAGACACTTCGGTCCGGTCCATAAAATCTCCCAGACAGTTGCTGAACTAATATCAGCACACAACGCTGACCGCACCATCACCAGAATTGGAGTAGAGGAGGCACTTGCACAAAGTCCACCACACTCCCCCAGAACACGTCCGTCCCCTGACGGTTCACCATTGGATGCCGGCAATTTCCTCGATGGTGACATCCAACCTATTGTCAGCAGAGAACTGGAAAACCCGCCAGACTACTCCCCAGCGGCAGGGAGTACCCAAACTCAGATCTGATCAGTGAAGCCACACCACCACAGCAGAAGTCTTTGATCTAGGACATAACAGTCCAGATAGCTGGGTCTCTGGACCATCCCTTGAAGATGACTACTAGGCCGAGCAATCCCTGGAGGACCCCTTCCTCCCACTGATCCACCATAGTGAGGATGAAGATTACATTATCCCAATAGAGGAAGCTAGATAGGATGACGCCCTGTTCACCGAGAACCACCTACATATTCTCAATGAAATGGATTAAAGATAAGAATAAACAGATAAGTCTTACCACTATGTAATGGCATTATTAACTATCTAAACTAAGATTATAAGACACACCCCTCATGTATCATTTCTCCTCTGAACTTGCTATGAAATGCTATGACTCTGGGCCTCACCGAAAAGACTACTTAAATGCCAATCTTACTCCTATACTATTCCACCTATCTTCGACCGCTTTACCGTTCAAAATTAATTTTAAAAACACATCAATTTTTTCCCCTTGCCCTGTTAGATATACCGGCTACCCATATCAGCCGCCTTTAATAACAAACCTGATAAAAACAACCTCTCTCTTACCGGCTACACCCAGCACAGGAAATGCTGTACCGGCTACACTACAAAGCAATCCCATTCATCCTGGCTACACTAACTGATCTAACCGGCTACACACCAAGCCGATCTGGCTACAGGATCGCTCAATCCCACCTACAGAACTTGAAAATCTGGCAAACATGCTAATATCCAGCTACAAATTGTCTATCCTGGCTACAAAATCAAATCTGGTCACACCCCTCTGTGTAGCCGCATCTGGAAAAGTACAAGAGCCATCAGAAGATGGCATATCTCCTCCTCCCCCCCCCCCCCCCCCCCCCCCCACACACACACACACACACACACGGATCCAAACATTTCAGATAAATATACATCAAGAAAAATTAAATCCTGACACTGCATCTCGCCTTAAAGAAAGATAGATAGATTTGTAAGTGCTGGTTCAATTCCGTTCAACAATTATGACTGAACAAGAGAATTTTGGTGAATTTAGTTTTTCAAGGGAGATAACTCAGGAAAATATGGATGAATTTCTTCAAATGAAATCATAGCACTGCTTCTTCATGTAATATATTCAATGACAAAGGAATTGAGAGCATAGGTTCAAAATTCTTCAAGATCTGGCACGAACAAGACAATTTTGATGTCAGTGATGGATTTTCAGGGGTGAAAATGACCCCAAACACCATTAGGATTGGTCTGTCGTTTTATTAACCACATAAAACATACTTATAGTTCAATCACTACTTGCTAAATAAAGCTGACATTTAGTGCCAGAAAAAGATTTCTAATCTTGCATTTATTGCCTTCTAATGCAAGAAGCACAACTCTCTACTCTAGTCCAGGTTTCTGGATGGAGTAAACTCCCTTAATGCCAATCAAACAGACACTTCTGGAATCGTAGCTAAACTGTAGGACTTGTGTTGACATCTTGAAATGATTGTCAGAGATGGACAGACTGACATACCTACATTCTATACAAATGCATGGATGTACAGGCATATGGATCGCACATGCATATCTTCAAGTGATAATGAGAACCCTTACCATGTTTCAAAAGAATCCCAGCTAAATTGTAGGATGTTGCGTTGACAAGAAATGTTTGGTACTGCAGTTCATGTATCGGCTTAAAGGTATTTAAAGGGGGATAACTCTGTAATGAATAATTTTCTGGCCACGAAAAAAGCACATGCACATCTGATGGTAATGCCTAGATTTACCACATTTCAAAAGAATTGTAACTAAACTGTAGGACGAGTTGTGTTGACACAGGATGGACAGACAGATGAACATACATTTGGGACAGATGGATGGATGTACAGGTATACGGATAGCACATGCACATCTTCATGGTGTAATGATGACACACACCAAGTTTCAAAAGGATTGCAGCTAGCAGGGACAGACGGATGGAGGGATGGATGGACATGCTATCGCTATATCCCACCCCTCGTCTTCCAGACCGGGGGAGGGGGAGATAATAAAAGGAATGCCCAAACTGTGTTTTGGCATTCAGACTCAAACTTGAGCACCAGTTCGCGTCAGGACAAAATAAGCACAATCAAGCTCCCTGAAGAGATATGAAAAATAAGTTGAGCTCATTGCAATTTGACTGACACGGTACAATGCGCATGGTAACACAATAGCTCGTTTTACTTCGTAAAGTCGAGCTAAAATGGTTTTATCACATTTAGGGATCCTTAAGTCTTTCACCGACAAATCCCTGAAAAAATATATTCTTTACGATATAAAACTTCTGTTGAATATTTTGAAATTAATTGGCCTGGAAGCCGTTGCTGCCTAATGCCTAAGGCAGAATGGCTCCCAGTTAAATTAATTTCAAAATATGCAACAGTTCTGTATGGTTGCTTTGAAAATGAGATACGGGGAATTCATCAGTTAAAGGGTTATCTTCACCATAGCTTTGAGCATTCAAATATTTCATCTTTAACATGACTATACACCTTTAATCCATTAATTCTCATATTTCTTAAAGAAAATGTTAATTTTCTCATTAAAGATGTTCATTTGCAGATGAAGACTATTTCTGAAACTTTACCACTGGAATGGCTGGCTCGATAACTGAGCCGAGCCAGTCATTCCAGTGATAAGTTTTCCAAAATAGCTGTCTCTTGGCCTAAAAATGGACAGTTAATCCCATCACCGGTGAATTCCCCATATCTCATTTACAAGGCAACCATACAGGAAAACTGGTGAATATTTTGATATTAATTTGATGGGAAGCAGTTGCAGCCACTGCAGAAGTCATTTTGAGGACATGTACATTTGCAGATGAACAGAAGACTATTTTTGAAAATTTACCACTGGACTGACTGACTAAAGACCACTGCAGAAGGCATTTTTGGCTGACTTGATGTTACTGGGTAAAGAATGATAATTAACAACATGTAGTGTGTATCTTCATCACGTCAGCAGTTTATTTCTGTACATAATATACAAGACATGATTTGCAACAATAGATGCTTAACAAAGGTCACTAAAAAGCCTTCTCAATCTATATATTTACTATATACAAGCGAACGAAACCACCCCTCAAATAAAAGCTATTCCCGCTCAAGTAGGACTGACTACTTCAATTCGCAATGGGGTGACACTGTTTAAATTATGACAGTAGCAAATAAAATACATACTAATTTCAAGATTTTCAATTAATGCGCTCAATATTGTATCAAGTGATTGCGATTACCCTAAAAATCAAAACACATTTTATGGCAATACCATAATTAACATATTATTTACATGATTTATGCCAAGAGATATATGAATAAAGTTCATGATGAAAATGTACTTTCTCATAGCATCGTAAATACCGCTGAACATGAGCAACAAGTCACATACATATGTGCAGGATAAAGAATGAAACAAATAAACAGACAATGTGCAGCTTTAACTGTCTGCATGCGGAAGATCTGCAGACTACATCTTCCATGGGGTTGAACTCTGGGCCTGCTGAATATTTTGAAAACAATTTGACTGAAAGTTGTTGGTTTATCATAAGAGGGCAGGAAAATCACGAAACAGAAAGCAGTTTCTGATGGTTTCCCCGGTAGGAAAAGAAACAAATGGAATCCAAAATGATTTATAACACTTACTGAAATCTGCATGCCTGCCATTTTTATAGCAAGGAGTTAGCCACCAACCAGTTTCAGTTAAATTGTTTTTAAAATATTCAGCATATCCCGAGTTAAACCCCATGGAAAGTGTAGTCTGCAGACATTCAGCAGGCGGACAGTAAAGCGACTAGAAATTAGTAACAAGGTCACAATGACCTTGACCTTTAACAAACAGATTCTGATTAGACACTGGATACAGTCTCATCTTGAAAATGTAGTTATTGCGAAAGCAAGATAGCCATAATGCTCAATGGAGAACACACACACACACATATATATATATATATGCATAAAAAACCAAGAGTGAATCAAAACCCTAATCGCTTACTGACCCACAATGCAGGTCTAGAGAAAGGCATCCTGTTAGGCTGTATTAACACTTTAACCGTCTGCTGCCAAGTTTTTTGCAGATGCCATATTACAGGGGTTATATCTCTGGACTGGCTAAATATTTTGAAAACAATTTGATTGAAAGTTGTTGGTGGCTTAGCCACCAACAACTTTCAGTCAAATTGTTTTCAAAATACTCAACAGGTCCATAGTTATTGCCCATTGAAATTATTGTTTGGTGGCTTGCAGCAGTAGTACAGTTAAGACTCAAGGCGGTCAATTTAATTTTTGAAAATTTACCACTGGAATGACTGGCTCGATAGTCGAGCCAGTGATTCCAGTGGTAAATTTTCAAAAGACACAAGAATGACTATTTCTTCAAGGCCAAAGTATTTTGTTAACTTTTTAACACTCAAATTTAAACCTTCAGAGAAAATGTCCATTTGCAGAACAAAAGATTATTTTTAAACATTTACCACTGAAAGAACCAGTCATTCCAGTCATAAATTTTCAAAAATAGTCCTCTTTTTCTGCAAATGGAGATTTTTCAAGATGACTGGCAGAAGTTGTTTTTGGCTGGCTTGAGTTGTAAAGGGTTAAATTTATCGAATGCAACATGCCGAGAGGCAGGTTCCAATAACATTACATTCAAAATATTCATCAGCTTGTAAACTTGGCCGCTTATTTTGAAATTGAGATATAAATTCTGATTTCCGGTGTCAATTCTTTAAGGTTCAAGATTAGTACATATAATTGTATTCCACAGACTATTTTTGAAAATTTACCAGCGCAGAGGCTGGATTGGTTATTGATCCAAGCATTCTAGTGCTACTCTTTCAGAAATAGTCTCCTCTTGACCCGCACACAGTTATCTCTCAGGAATGCTATAGAAGTGGTTACAGCCAGTTTGACCATGAACATGAATAAAGCTTAAAACATGATCACAATACAATGATACTTTTGATCAATCACAATACAGGGATACATTTCTAGCTATGCCCCACCAATTTCTAGCTGTGCCCAGCCCATTTTTAGCTGTGCCATGCCCATTTCTAGCTTTGCCCCACCCATTTCTAGCTATGCCACGCCCATTTCTATCTATGCAGTGCCCATTTCTATCTATGAACAGCTCATTTCTAACTATACCAAGTCAATTTCTAGCTTTGCCTAGCTCACTTCTAGCTATGCCGCGCCCATTTCTAGCTATTCCACGCCCATTTTTATCTATACACAGCTCATTTCTAGCTTTGCCGTGCCCATTTCTAGATAAACTCTCCCCATTTCTAGCTATGCCCCACCCATTTCTAGCTATACCTCGCTCATTTCCAGCTATGGACCCCACACCCACCCTTATTTCAAATCCATGAAAAAGTTAATTCTTTACGATGCATAGCATATTCTGTTGAATATTTTGAAATTAATATGACTGGAAGACTTGCTAAGCAGCAATGGCTTTCAGTCATATTAATTTCAAAATATTCAATACCGTTAAAACTCGACTAAAGGACGCAGTTTTTTGGTCAAAACACATGTACTAGCAAGGGGGGTGCGTACTATAATCGAGAACATTCCTTCCCCACATTTTTGGCTCGAAATTTTTCTTAAAAAGTCACAGATTATACCACGGAAATTGAACTAAATGTTACCCTAGCCAATTCGCGCCGCCTGACGACTATGTTTAATGTATACTCCAAAAACACCAAGCGGAAGTGAAATTATTAAATTGGGGCGCCTAAATATTGCTTATTCTTTAATACATATCACTTATTAAATAAAAATTAATCCAGAATTTGACATAAAATGGCGTCGAGAAAAGATACGTGTATAAATCACGTGATTCGCCTCCAATCGCAAAAGATCTTTATTCTAATTAGAGCGAGTACTCGGATATAAATATTCTGGACTCGGAACTCGGAAATTGCTATATATCATCATTGCGCGATAGGAACTGAATGTTCCCGTACCTGTTTGATAACCAACTCCCGTTAGCGCATAAGATTACACAGCGCCTCCAATCACAAAAGAGCCAGATAACCAACTCCCGTTAGCGCATAAGATCACACAGCGCCTCCAAACGCAAAAGAGCCATTACAATCTGTTTCTATCACGCGATTTCGATGTTTTCAAGGAGACATTTTATGCCAAAATTAGATTGATTTTGATGTAATAAACAATCTTTATTGAAGATACACGATATTTAGGCGGTCCTATTTAATAATTTCTCTAACATCATGATAATTTTTAGTCATGCATTAAACATGACCGGATTGATGGTTATTTTTTATACCAATTTTCGATTTTTAAAGGTACGTTTTTTCTAAATTTAACAGCGTCTTATACTTGAATACAAGAGTTTTTTGGGCGGATTTTGGTCAAATTTGGGACAGCGTCCTATATTCGAGGGCGGCCTTTAGTCGAGAAAGTACGGTAGTTTCATGTTCGTTTGCCATTAGATTGAGATAGGGCAATTTAGTGGTGAAAGGGTCAACCCTTTAACCCTCAAATTTGTTCAACAACATTTTTATTTTCTCATAGAACATGTTCATTTGCAGACCAAGAGAAGATTATTTTTGAGAATTTACCGCTGGATTGACTGGCTCGGTTATCGAGCCAGTCATTCCAGTGGTAAATTTTCAAAAATAGTCTTCTCTTGGTCAGCAAATGGACATTTCTCAAGACCACAGCAGATGCCGTTTTTGGCTGATATGAGGGCTAAAGGGTTAAATGTGTGACGGAATCAATTTGAATTTTTTAATCCTGAATGACCAGAATCTAATTATACTATAAGCTATTGAATTTTGTGAAAATTATTTGCAAAATATTCAACAGAATGTTTATTAAATTGTAAATTCATTGTAAAGAGATACAATTTATAATTATATACTTTAAGTGACAGACTTTTCCATTTTCCTGGCAGAGATCCGCCATTTTGATTGTCAGGTCGGCTAGCATGCGGCATATTTACTAATGACGTCAGATACTTGACTGACAGATTGAATACTTCTATTCACAAATCATAATAATTATTGTGTCACGATGAATTCTTACAGCCACAACTTTCAGCCAAATTATGCTCACGCTAGCGAGCAGTGTACATGTACTTAGCGATGGGGGAGAGATCCATGCCACAGTACTGCTCAGCAATAAGATATCACATTTCCAAAAAAAACCCAGAAACATGTTAGTTAATTAACCCTTTAACACGCAAAATGGCCAAAAATGGCTTCTGCAGTGGTCTTGGGAAATGTCCATTTGCTGACCAAGAGAAGACTATTTTTGAAAATTTATCACTGGAATGACTGACTGGCTTGATAACCGAGCCAATCATTCCAGTGATAAATTTTCAAAAATAATCTCTTGGTCTGCAAATGGACATTTTCTATGAGAAAATTTAAATTTTCTTGAATAAATTCGTGGGTTAAAGGGTTAATAAATTTTGAACACAATGTAAGAGAAGTTCTGTTGAATATTTTGACAATATTTGGATTGGAACACATTGGTACAACAATGTCTTCTGATCCAGTTATGTTCAAATTATTGAACAGTATTTATTTTGTGTTATTAACATTTTAATTTATTGCTGAGCCTTACTGTGGTTCTATTGATGAGGCCCTCTGAAAAACTGTGCTTGCGGGGGTCCCATTCCTCTATTTGGAGTAGGTCCTTGGCCACTGAGTGGAGGCCGGAATGGCGGCGGAGGACCACCCTGATATGAACAACGCATTTGAGGTGACTGCATTCCATGTGGCGGTTGTGGTGGTGGTGGTGGTCGTGGTCCTGCAAATTGTTGTTGCATCAGATGCATTGGCGGTCTGGGTACAAACTGTCCATCAACGTCTATCGGTAATCTTTGTTCATTTGGACGAAAGTTTGGCATAAGATGTGGTGGCGGCAGTGGGGGTGGAGGAGGAAGCTGACCATTGATTAAACCTGGTGGCAGTCCTTGCATTAGCAATGGTGCTTGCCCACGACGTAAATCTGTATCCTGACCGGCTATAATATTTGCAGCGAGGCCAGAGGGTAAATGAGGTGGAGGAGGCGGAGGTGGAGGTTGATTTTGGAACTGATCAGGTGGTGGAAATAGGTTCTGTTGTAACTGAGGTGGGGGAGGTGGTGGTGGGAGCGGCATACCAGGATATATGCCTCTTCCCTGTGTCAGAGGAGGGCCAAGAGGAAGAGCAGGAGGAGGAGGAGGAGGAGCAGGAGGGGGTATCATGTGCACCCTGTGATCAACATCGCCTCTAGGCAAACTAAGTGCTGCACTCACATCACCTGTAGACAGACTGGGTGCTGGGCCAACAGCTCTAGCTAGGGTCAGCGGTGAGCTGGTACGTCTCTCATCTACATCACCTCGAGGTACAATACCGAGCCTGGAATCCGTATCGCCACCTCTGGCATCGGTGTCACCGCGTCTGGAATCGGTGTCGCCACGTCTGGAATCGGTGTCGCCGCGTCTGGAATCGGTGTCTCCACGTCTGGAATCAGTGTCGCCGCGTCTGGAATCAGTGTCACCGTGTCTGGCATCAGTGTCACTGCATCTGGCATCCGTGTCGCCGCGTCTGGCATCAGTGTCGCCGCGTCTGGCATCAGTGTCACTGCGTCTGGCATCTGTGTCGCCGCGTCTAGCATCCGTGTCACCACGTCTTGTATTCGTGTCACCGCGTCTGACATCCGTGTCGCCACGTCTGGCATCCGTGTCGCCACGTCTGGCATCCATGTCACCGCGTCTGGCATCCGTGTTGCCGCGTCTGACATCCGTGTCGCTGCGTCTGGTATTTGTTTCACTGCGTCTGGCATCCGTCCCATGGCGCCTAGTACCAGTATCATTACGCCTGGCATCTGTGTCACCGCGTCTGGTATCCGTGTCGCCACGTCTGGCATCCATGTCGCCACGTCTGGCATCCATGTCGCCACGTCTGGAATCCGTGTCGCCGCGTCTGGAATCCGTGTCGCCACGTCTAGCATCCGTGTCGCCGTGTCTGGCATCCGTGTCGCCATGTCTGGCATCCGTGTTGCCGCGTCTGGCATCCGTAACGCCGCGTCTGGCATCCGTATCGCCGCGTCTGGCATCCGTATCATGACTCGATGCTTGTATTAGAGTGTGATTAGCGGCGAGTGCGCGCGCGGCAGCATCGTTGTGTGGAGTTGGCAGTTGTCTCATATCTACATCTTTTGATGGCTGTGAATCAGCTGTAGATGACACAGCGGAAACATGAGCTAACACACCGGGACTGAGCTTACCATACTGGCTCGCACTCGCAGGCAAATATCTTAAGTCAACATCCTTGGAAATAGCTAAATCAGCTGAAGAAGACACGATTGTTGTTTGTGATCCACCAGGCGCAGCTTTGGGTACAATGTGCTTGTCTTGAGACGGACCTGAAGAGCCGAGATCACTAATGACTGGATTTACCGATGTAGGCGGTATCACAGCTGTATTAGCCAGGATTTTCCGGAGATCTATATCCTGCAAGCCGAGTGAATCACCTGATGACGAGACGGCAGCAGCCACCGCAGCTACATCTATACTGGGGATATCAGCGGTTACTGTAGCACACTTCACTTGAGCCAACTCAGATGAACTGCTAACAATGTTTCCTTCATTTAACTTCGGAGGAACTGCCCGTGATTGAGAAATATTTGGCATTATCCTAAGATCTTGATCTTTAGTAAAGAGTTGCTCAGCAGGAACTGATGGTAATTCTGTGATTGGTTTAACAGATTTATTCACATCCGTTTGATCAATGATTGTGATTGATGAGAGAGACTGGCTTTCAGGTATGGGCACAAATTTACTAGCATTTGCCTCTTTCTTATCACTAAGTTCATCCTTTGAGTCAACTTTATTACTCTCCTTCCTTCTATCTCTCTCCTTATCACGAGAACGCTTTGGTGACCTTGACCGTGACCTCCTTGGTGACCTTGATCTTGACCGTCTGTGATGGTCGCGACTACTCCGAGAACTTCTGGAATGTCCAGAATCTCGGCTACGGTCAGTTCTGTGTGACCTGTGAGAATCGTCTCTATGTGATCGGCTTGAATCACGGTCGTCACGATGCCGCGATGACGACTGACGATGATCTTTGCGTGAATGATCCCGATCCCTACTATCTCTATCACGATCTCGACTATCTCTATCTCTACTTTCTCTATCACGGTCTCGACTTCTTTTATCACGATCCCGACTCTCTCTATCCCGACGCGAAGTTGAATGAGACTCTCTATCCTGTGAATCTTTCCGAGAGTGATCGCGATCCGAGTCTCGATCTTTCGACCTGTGTTTTGATCTGTCATGATCACTTCTACTTTCCGAGTCTTTGTTTGAGGTTTCACCCGGCCCACATTCTCCTATTTCCGTTGATGTTGGTTCAGTTTCTAACAAAAACGGAATAGCGGTAATGCTAGTTTGTGCATGAGGCTCCTCTATAGAACCTTGATCTGAGCTGATTACTGATTGCTTGTCACTGACCGCCTGCCAGCCACTATTGCTGGTAGTAAGTTGCGCTTCTGAACCACTTGTTTCAACTTCACTAACTGGAATCTTTTCTTTCTTTTTCCCTACACTAGAGTCAATAATTTCCTGTAACTTTCGCGAAATATCACTATCCTCTGCAAGGTGTATCTTATCCGGTAGCATTTTTAATTTTGGTGTGGCTTTAGTTTTCTCCAATGCTGCCTCTGTTGGAGTTTTACTGCCTACAGTAGATAACGCAGCTGTAATTCCTAAATCTTTCATCAAGGATGACTGCTGCAATCTTGATGCGACTAGATGTGGATCTAAACCTCCTGGTGTATGTGGTAGTTCATCACTTTTCACTGATTCACTCTCCTTCATTTCTGAACTCTGGCCTCCTCCTGCGGAACTTCCTACACTTGAATTACTTATTGGACTGTCACAGTTCCGTGGTGGACTCGATCCAGAACTATAATATGTTGATAAGAGATTGGAGATAGCTTGTGGTAGCCTAAATTGTTCCGCTCCACCGGTCACAGTAGATGCAGCAGAATTATCAACACTACTTGATGCGGCAACAGCAGATTTATTGGTGACCTCTGTATTAACACTAGCAATATTCACCATGGTAACAGGAGTTATTAGAGTACTTGTTGTCTGTTTTTTCACAGTAGGTACAGAAACATTTATTGAGGCTACAGAAATATTAGTTTTATTACTGCTAGTAGGTGCCGAGGCAGTGGTACTAATAGCGCTGGCACTAGTGTTTGTACTGATATGTGTGATAGAACTAACTGGTTTTGTAGGACCTGATCGTGGTGGTGGGGGTGGTGGAGGTACGGGCAGAGGGATTGATATTGCAGCTGTAGCCGTTATTGTAGTCCTAGATGGTATTGGGGCAGTGGGTAATATGCCTGGTGTCATACATGTACTCGACATAGGGGGAGCAGGCACTGTTGTTCTCGAGATGTGTGTATCTGCTGATACACTAGTGACCGGTATTACAGGAGAAGTCCTGGAAGTGATGGCTTTGTGCTCTCGACTATGCGTCGTCACGCTAGCCATCGTGGTTACGCTCGCCATCGTGGTTACGCTCATCACTGTGGTCACACTAGCCGTTGTGACCACTGCAGTCACAGATGCACTCTCCTGATGCATACGTTTTCTCGGATCTGAGCGGTTAGACGTCGATGCGACTGCTCTTGTTGACGATGCTGTAGTTGAAGATGCTGTTGTGACAATCGGTGTTGATATTGTAGCTGTCACCTTTGTTGGAGTCATAACAGCAGGCTTGGATACATCAATGCCAGCTTCTGCTGATGCTGAAATACAGAGAAAAAATACTCAATAGTTAAGGATCACATGGGAGCAATCAACCCTTTCACAGGCAAATCCATGAAAAAGTAAATTCTTTATGATATCCAACTTATTCTGTTGAATATTTTGAAATTATTTTGACTGGAAGCCGTGGCAGCAATTGCTTCCAGCCAAATTAATTTCAAAATATTCAACAGTTTTCCTGTATGCTTGTCTTGAAAATGAGACATGAGGAATTCATCGGTAAAATGTTAACAAATTTGAGGAGAAATCACCTCTCAGTCACTGACCAATTACCTCGCAGTCACTGACCAATTACCTCTCAGTCACTGACCAATTACCTCTCAGTCGCTGACCAATTACCTCTCAGTCACTGACCAATTACCTCTCAGTCACTGACCAATTAATTACCTCTCAGTCACTGACCAATTACCTCTCAGTCACTGACCAATTACCTCTCAGTCACTGACCAATTACCTCTCAGTCACTGACCAATTACCTCTCAGTCACTGACCAATTACCTCTCAGTCACTGACCAATTACCTCTCAGTCACTGACCAATTACCTCTCAGTCACTAACCAATTGCCTCTCAGTCACTGACCAGCAACGACTAATTCTTTATATGATAAGGAATATTCTGATGAACATTTTGAAACTAATTTGGCTGGGAGCTGTTGATGCCTACGGTAGCAACATATTCCAGGAAAATCAGCTTCAAATTATTTAACAGCTTTCCTATTTTGTTGTTTGGAATTCAGATGCTGGAATTTCAATGGTTCAATGGTTCTTCAAAGACTTGCAGGAATCCAGTTTTAGCTATGCCACACCCATCTCTACCTAAGCTCCACCCACGCTTTGCCCGTGTTGCGTTCCCTGAATCTCTATTTCCAGAAAACTATACAGGTAAGCTGTTTAATATTCTGAAACTAATTTGACTGGGTTTTGTTGCTGAATATGTCAGCAACAGCTCCGGCCCAGTCAAATTAGTTTCAAAATATTAAATAGTAAAGCCATACAATTCGTACAACTTGACGAACTATTAAGCTTTTATGATGGACTTAATCATGTCATTCATGACGCAATTGATTATGTCAGCCTACATGTGACATAGTTGATTATGATGTCATATGATTGATCGATGGACAGATTCCTTTATTACATACACACACCACCCCAACATTTCACACACCCCCAGCCCAACAAACCCCAGCATTCCACACCATTCTAAACAACAGCACCCCAACACACCCCGCCATTCCACACACCCCACCCCACCATTCCAGCCTCCCCATCCCAACACACCCCACCATTCCAGCCACCCCAGCCCAACACACCCCACCATTCCAGCCATCCCACCCAACACACACACCCCGCCCCAAATCACCCCACCATTCCACACCCCCACCACCCCAACACACCACACCCCCCACCATTCCACACAAACCACCATTCCACACACACACACTACACCAACACACCACACCACACCATTTCACATGCACCACATTGCCACACACCCCAGCCCAACACACCGCACCATTCCACACACCGCACCATTCCACACACCGCACCATTCCACACACCCCACCATTCCACACACCCCACCCCAACACACACCACCATTCCACACACCCTGGCCCAACACACTGCACCATTCCACACACCCCACCATTCCACAAACCCAACCCCAACACACGCCACATCCCAACACACGCCACCATTCCACACACCCCACATCCCAACACACACCACCATTCCACACACACCACATCCCAACACACGCCACCATTCCACACACCACATCCCAACACACGCCACCATTACACACACCCCACATCCCAACACACGCCACCATTCCACACACACCACCCCAACACACGCCACCATTCCACACACCCCACATCCCAACACACACCACCATTCCACACACACCACATCCCAACACACGCCACCATTCCACACACCCCACATCCCAACACACATGACCATTCCACACACACCCCATCCCAACACACGCCAACATTCCACACACCCCACATCCCAACACACGCCACCATTCCACACACTCCACATCCCAACACACACCACCATTCCACACACACCCCATCCCAACACACGCCACCATTCCACACACCCCACATCCCAACACACACCACCATTCCACACACACCACATCCCAACACACGCCACCATTCCACACACCCCACATCCCAACACACACCACCATTCCACACACACCACATCCCAACACATGCCACCATTCCACACACACCACATCCCAACACACGCCACCATTCCACACACACCACATCGCAACACACACCACCATTCCACACACCCCACATCCCAACACACGCCACCATTCCACACACCACATCCCAACACACGCCACCATTCCACACACCACATCCCAACACACGCCACCATTCCACATACACCACCCCAACACACGCCACCATTCCACACACACCACATCCCAACACACGCCACCATTCCACACACCACATCCCAACACACGCCACCATTCCACATACACCACCCCAACACACGCCACCATTCCACACACACCACATCCCAACACACGCCACCATTACACACACACCACATCCCAACACACGCCACCATTCCACACACACCACATCCCAACACACGCCACCATTCCACACACCCCACATCCCAACACATGCCACCATTCCACACACCACATCCCAACACACGCCACCATTCCACACACCCCACATCCCAACACACTCCACCATTCCACACACACCACATCCCAACACACGCCACCATTACACACACACCACATCCCAACACACGCCACCATTCCACACACCACATCCCAACACACGCCACCATTACACACACCCCACATCCCAACACACACCACCATTCCACACACACCACATCCCAACACATGCCACCATTCCACACACACCACATCCCAACACACGCCACCATTACACACACACCACATCCCAACACACACCACCATTCCACACACCACATCCCAACACACGCCACCATTCCACACACACCACCCCAACACACGCCACCATTCCACACACACCACATCCCAACACACGCCACCATTACACACACACCACATCCCAACACACACCACCATTACACACACACCACATCCCAACACACGCCACCATTACACACACACCACATCCCAACACACGCCACCATTCCACACACACCACCCCAACACACGCCACCATTCCACACACACATCCCAACACACGCCACCATTACACACACACCACATCCCAACACACGCCACCATTACACACACACCACATCCCAACACACACCACCATTCCACACACCACATCCCAACACACGCCACCATTCCACACACACCACCCCAACACACGCCACCATTCCACACACACCACATCCCAACACACGCCACCATTCCACACACCCCACATCCCAACACACGCCACCATTCCACACACCCCACATCCCAACACACACCACCATTCCACACACACCACCCCAACACACGCCACCATTCCACACACACCACATCCCAACACACGCCACCATTACACACACCACATCCCAACACACACCACCATTCCACACACACCACCCCAACACACGCCACCATTCCACACACACCACATCCCAACACACGCCACCATTCCACACACACCACATCCCAACACACGCCACCATTCCACACACACCACATCCCAACACACACCACCATTCCACACACCACATCCCAACACACACCACCATTCCACACACCCCACATCCCAACACACGCCACCATTCCACACACCCCGGCCCAACACACACCACCATTCCACACACCACATCCCAACACACACCACCATTCCACACACCCCACATCCCAACACACGCCACCATTCCACACACCCCACATCCCAACACACACCACCATTCCACACACACCACCCCAACACACGCCACCATTCCACACACACCACATCCCAACACACGCCACCATTCCACACACACCACATCCCAACACACGCCACCATTCCACACACCCCACATCCCAACACACGCCACCATTCCACACACCCCACATCCCAACACACGGCACCATTCCACACACACCACATCCCAACACACGCCACCATTCCACACACCCTGGCCCAACACACGCCACCATTCCACACACCCCGGCCCAACACACACCACCATTCCACACACCACATCCCAACACACACCACCATTCCACACACCCCACATCCCAACACACGCCACCATTCCACACACACCACATCCCAACACACGCCACCATTCCACACACACCACATCCCAACACACGCCACCATTCCACACACACCACATCCCAACACACGCCACCATTCCACACACCAGATCCCAACACACACCACCCCCAACACTTCCCAGCATTCCAGCCACCCCACGTCAACACACCACCCCCACACTCTACCCCACAGCCCCCACACACATCCTCTATAACGGGTAGAGGGTACTATTGTATTCGGCTCTGTATGCCTGGCTGTGTGATGTGTACATATTCAGAGCGGTACATATTCAGAGCGGTACATATTCAGAGCGGTATCTAAGGAACTGCTGATTCAATTTGGCTTAATTTTAACACAATAGGAATTAGAGCTCACTAGGATCTCCAGATAAAAAATCCAGAGCGGAATCGGATAAAATTCTAGATTTATGGATATCTCGGAATCTAATGGTGCAATTTTCCTCAAATTTAACAGAAGAGCGCGACCGTGCATTAGAATTACTCAACATTCGGCCTGATAAAAAGAAATCCAGAAAATCTGAAAAATCTTTACAATGTGATAAAAACGTGATGGCGAGTGTTTGCAATCAGCGATTGCTCTTGCTCTATTACAGCCGTTAAACAGATTTTAACCGAATAATGGACCTCTCCAGTTTTAGCTATGCCCCACCCACTTCCAATTAAGCTCCACCCATGCCACGCTCGTGTTTGGATCGATTGATCCCTGAACTCCCTGACTACCAATTTACAGAAAAATGTACCGGTAAGCTGTTGAATATTTTGAAACTAATTTTACTGCACGCTGTTGCTGCCATAGGCAGCAACAGCACCCAGTCAAATTTGTTTCAAAATACTCAACAGCATGTTTATAAAATAGCAGACATACAATTTGTACAACATGTCAGATCATCAAGCATTTAAGACGGACTAAATCAAGTCATTCATGATGTCATGATTATGATGCCATCCTACACGTCACGTAGTTGATTATGATGTCATATGATGGATGGATAAACTGCAACGGTTAATTCATAATATGAACATCAATTGTTAGGTGGAAGCGAATGGATTAGAAATCCAGTGATACCACGATCAAACATGGATAGGTCAAAGGTCAACATTACTCCCACAATCATTGATTACATAGAGCAGATCTAGAGTCAAATGCTCTTAACCCTATAACCCTCGATTCTATTCAAAGATAATTAAATTTTCACTAAAAACTCAATTTGCAGATCTTGATTATTTTTGAAAATTTACCACTTGAATGACTGGCTCAGTGATCGAGCCAGTCAATCCAGTGGTAAACTGTCAAAAAGAGTCTTCTCTTGGTCAGCAAATAGACAATTCTCAAGAGAACTGCTGAGGTAAGTTTTGGCTGACTTCGCCATGAAAGAGTTAAACGGCTATGTTCCTGTCTCTCTGCATGCACGGTGTCAACTCACCTTTCTTCGCCATCATCTGCTTTAATTGGAGCTGTTGTTTTTGCTCTTCCACCTTCTGCGTCAACTCCAACAGGATCCGTCGCTGCTCATTGATATTACGAGAGGATGCCAGTGCCGCTAACATAGCCGCCGTAGCTTCAGCGGGGTTAGCTCCCTTAGCAAGCTGATCAATCATCTTTGATACATTTAACCCAGACACAATCGTCGCTTCTTTGGTTGTCGCTGGTGTAGCAGTAGCCGACTTGGTATGTTTTATCGGTTCTGTGTCATCCGAGGGTTCTGATGGATCATAAGGTTTCTGACTCTCGGCAATTTCAGACTCAGTAGTAGGTGAGTATGGACTAGAACCTGTGGAGAACAGATATTACAGTCATTTAACCCTTTAACTCTTAAATTTGTTCAATAAAATTAAAATTTTCTTTACGTAAATGTCCATTTGCAGGCCAAGAGACCTGTTTTTGAAAATTTACCACTGGAATGATTGGCTCGGTTATCGAGCCAGGCATTCCAGCGGTAAATTTTTAAAAAATAGTCTTCTCTTGGTCTGCAATTGGACATTTCCCAAGACCACTGTTGAGGTGTTTTTGATCGATTTGAATGTTAAAGGGTTCAAATGAGTTTTTCATCCTCAATATACTGGCAACAAGATGGCTAGATTCAAGAGGATAAATACCAAAGCAGTTGATATATTTTGAAGATGAGGTTTGCGTAATCGTAAAATGCTGATTGCCCCATTTGATAGAAAGTATTCATAAACCCTTTTTGCGATTGTCAGAATATAATTTGTTAAAAAAGGCTTGTTTTCTCTCTGCAAGATATTGCTTCCAACTCCTAACATCTTATTGACTTCAAATGAGGAATCCAGTTTTAGCTATGCCCGATCATCTCTAGCTGAGCTCCACCAACGCTGTCCCCGTGTTGAGATTAATCGATCCATGCACTCTCTGAATCTCAATTGCCAGTCAATTATACAGATAAGCTGTTGAATATTTTGAAACTAATTTGACTGGGTGCTGTTGCTGCCTACGCCAGCAACAACGCCTCGTCGAATTAGTTTCAAAATATTCAACAGAATGTTTATTAAATAGTAAAGACAAGTACAACTTGATGACTATTAGGCATTATGACAGGCATAATCCCATCATTCATGAAGTAACTGATTATGACGTTAACCTACATGCGACATTGTTGATTATGACGTCATATGATTGATTGATAAACTGGATTCCTCTTGATGCCATCACCCTGACGTTAAAACTCTGACTAGTGACGTTTTGATTATGACATCAGCTGACGTGATGTCAGTTGGATAATGAGTCTACCTGATTGATATCACCCCTTTAACTCAGAAAGATCAGCAATAACAAATCCTTATGATTTAACCCGTCTTGTGTCAACAGAGCATTAAAGCGCTCAAAATACTATTACTTTCAATTAACCATTTACTTGCCCAGGAAATTTAGATTTTTGCAGCCAAAAAGAGAATTTTTGTAAATTTATAAAAACAATTTACAAAAAATAGATTTCTGTTACCCTTTAAAGTGTAATGGTCAAGAAAATTAAAATTATTGGTTAGCCAGTGTCCAATTCCAGACCAAGAAGAGTATTTTTAAAATTTAACCACTGGAATGACTGGCTCGGTTACCGAGCCAGTCATTCCAGGGGTGAATTTCCAAAAATGTTCTCTTAGCCTGCAAATGGACATTTCTCAAGATCACAACAGTGGGTGTTTTTGACCAACTTGATCATTAAAGGGTTAAGTTGACAATAGAGGGGCTTAAGGAATATTTGGTTGAATATTTTGAAACTAATTTGACTGGGAGCTGTTACTGGAATTAGTTCCAAAATATTCAACATCTTTGGCGTATAGCTGTCTGGTAATTGAGACGGAGGAATGTCAGCGGTAAGAGGTTCAGGTTTCACAGATGTTATATCGAGATTGCACCAATGGCTTCAATTCAGATTATTTTGAAAATACATGTTTTCAATATAGTTTTTGTATGAGTTCTATGAAATTACTATACTTGATGATTGAAAAGGTAAATTTGATAACAAAAGACATCTACAGTTATGAGTAAGGTGAGAAATACATGCAGATGTACTTCTATAAACATGTCAGTTTTCTTTGCTGTTAGTAAAGATAGCAGCCTAAAAGCTAGCTAGTACAGTACCACTCAGAAACAACACAACATCGTTCCAAAACAAAATCAGAAACAGGTTAGCTACACGCAATACAATTTTTAAGATGATATACACAATTTTTTGTTGAATATTTTGAATTTAATTCGACTGAAAGACATGCCCAATTATATTCAAAATATTTAATAGTACATGTACGTTTTAAGTTACTTTTGAGCGGTACAGTAGGAAAAGTAGCACCACTATGACATTGTATGAAGCAGATTTAACAAGAATGACACAGATGTCTAAAACCTATGCCCATATCACTACCACCATCGCCATTACCACTACCGTTACACACCAGATCACCACTACCATTACACACCAGATCACCACTACCATTACACACCAGATTACCACTACCATTACACACCAGATCACCACTACCATTACACACCAGATCACCACTACCATTACACACCAGATCACCACTACCATTATACACCAGATCACCACTACCATTACACACCAGATCACCACTACCATTACACACCAGATCACCACTACCATTACACACCAGATCACCACTACCATTACACACCAGATCACCACTACCATTACACACCAGATCACCACTACCATTACACACCAGATCACCACTACCATTACACACCAGATCACCACTACCACTACACAATGGATCACCACTACCATTACACACCGGATCAGCACTACCATTACACGGATCAATGTAGCATGGAGTGTCATCTAGCAGTGCAGTGTTCAAGGTAATTCACCTTTCCAGAGAATCCATCTATCATCTGATGTCATATGACGTCATAATCAGCTAAGCTGTGTGTAGGATGACATCATAATCATTACGTCATAAATGATTCTAGTTGGCCCTTTAACTCTTAATAGGCCAACACGTTGTATGAATTGTATGTCTACTATTTAATAAACATGCTGTTGAATATTTTGAAACTAGTTTGACTGGATGCTGTTGCATGGCAGCAAGTGCATAGTCAAATTAGTTCCAAAATATTCAACAGCCTACCTGTATAGTTTTCTGTGTATTGATAGTCAGAGTTGAGTCAGACAGCAGTTATTGATTAGCTGTCTTAGCATAAATGTCCATACACATGACATGTATTATACAAAGAGCAAGGGAAATGTCTTTTTGAAAACTACAGACATGCTTGTTGTAAATTTTCAAAAATACTGTTCTATTTGTCTGCAAATAGACATTTTCAGTGAGAAATAATAAATCTGGACAAAATTTGAGCATTAATTACTGAGTAAATTCAAGATAGCGAAAAATACACTCAGTACAGGTGAGCAATACCGTAACATGTTTCCATAATAAATGTACTGGTGAATATTTTGAACATAATTAGAATGGAAGTCTTCTAATCCAATGGACCTTTCCAGTTTTAGCTATGCCCTACTACTCATCTCTATCTAAGCGCAACCCCCCCCCCCCCTGATCCCTGAACTTCCTGACTATCATTTTCCAGAAAACTATGCAAGTAAGCTGTTGAATATTTTGAAACTAATTTGACTGGTTGCTGTTGGCAGCAACAGCTTCCAGTCAAATTAGTTTCAAAATGTGTTTCTTAAATAGCAAAAACATACAATTCTTATGTGTCAGACATTAAATGTTAAAGACGGGCATAATCAAATACTTCATGATGTCATGATTATGCCGTCAGTTGATTATGTAATATCATTGAGCGAGGAAATGGATTCATGAATTATCTTCAAAATATCCAATAGAACATTTCTTACATTGTGTTCAAAATTGTACTAAGTAACATATGTTTCTGTTTTTGTTTTGGAAAGATGTTAACTTCTTCCTGCACTGTACTGCACAGTCATCATACCTGTCCTACGCTGCTGCACATCACCTGCGTGCCGCGGATCCGCCTTCCCGTACACCTTAACAATAGGATCATCGCTTTCATTCTCACCCATATCAGAATCTGGAGACGGAGCGCCTCCGCTTCCTGACAACGGTGGCGTGAACGAGCGATCACTGTTCAACGATGATGTGGTTGATGCACTAGATGCATCCGGTTTTAACCGAGCGGTTGGTTTATAAGTTATTGTCGTTGCTAGATGTCCACGGTATGATTTACTATCAGAGCGTGAGAATTTTGAAATTGGGACAGGGACATATTCTTCTGTTTTTGTGCTACTCTTTGTTGGCTGTTCTGCGTCGTGTAGCATGCTGCGCTTAGGCGGCGGAGGCGGTGGTGGTGGGACGGGGCTATTGCTATCGTTGCTGACTGGCGTGCTGTTCTGTTCTACAGGACTCTCAGGCTCCATGCTGTCTGCGGGACGTCTTGACTTCTGTCTGATGATCATTGCTAGTAACATGTGCGGCCGGTTATCTTCCAAACCTTGAGAAAAAGAAAGACACTATATCAAGTAACCGTTTAACCCTCATATCGATAACCGAGCCAGTCATTCCAATGGTAAATTTTCAAAAGTAGTCTTCTTTTGGTATGCAAATTGACATTTTCTTTGAGAAAACTGAAATTTTCTTGGAATAATTTAAGAGTTAAAGGGTTATGGCTGACCTGTTTGACTGCTGAGTTTCTGCACGGGCTTTAACTTTGGATATGCTGAATATTTTAAAAACACTGACTGAAAGTTGTTGGCGGCTTAGGCACTTTCAGGTTAATGTTTTCAAAATAATTAGCCAGCCGCGAGATAAAAACCGTGGAATATGTGGTCTGCATTCTCTGCAGTCAAACGGCTAAGGGTCTGTACATTGTATTAGAGTGTATAGTCCTTAATGAAAACATTAAAAATAACAATGACTTCCACGGAAAGACATTTATAGTTTTACCATACCTGGCCCATCAAAGGGAAGAAGACTTGCAGGAATCTTGCTGTGTGAAGCCAGCGGGACTATATACATGTCTTTGACTGATTTTGGGTTATTTCCAGCAACGCCGCATCTACTTCTGCTACTGAGATATGAGTACAGATTGACATATGCCTGCTTTTCTTCTGCTGTGCCGGGAACAAAGCGCAATATGCAAATATCCTGTGAGGGGAACAAAGCGCAATATGCAAATATCCTGTGAGGGGAACAAAGCGCAATATGAAAATATCCTGTGAGAAACACAAAATGCTCCATTAGGTTTGGTGAGGCATAATGCTTTCAAAACTGCTGCTAGTATTTCTAACTTTAAATGGAAATTGATAATGTACAGTTAAAAGAACGAAAATTGGTATCGCTGACCAGACCAGTAATAAATGATCTTTATTAAATGAAATGCAATATTAGGTGGTCCCATTTAACAATTTCATTACGGCGATCTTTTTGAGGTGTACATTAAGCATAGTTGTAAGGTGGCAAGAAGTGTTCAATTTTCGTGTTATTGTCTATCAGTTTTAACCATTTTAAAGAATAGATTTCAACTTTTTATTGAAATATACATTACATAAGCCAACCCCTTTCTCAGAAATGTTGCTTTAGAAATTGTTCACCTCTTGTCCTAAGGCGATATACAGGACATTATATTTTGAAAACAAGCATTCTGTAAAAACAATACATGTCCCCTACCTGGTTATATAAATCTTTAGAGATTGACAGTCAAAAATTTCATTAACAATTGTCAAAAGCAGCTGAAGCTCGAACTTGATCTGTAACTTCTCATAACATAGCAATAAACCAAGTCTCAGTTATATATGGTGAAGGAGAAGGAAAGTCTTGAAAGCTGATATGTTTGCATTTCATAAGTCGAAAGGGGATATAACTCCATAAAAAAATGACGCAAACGCCTGAAACCCGAACTTGGTCTGTAGTTTCTCATAATAAAGTAATGTACCAATTCTCAGTTGAATATCTTGAAAGACTATGAGAAAAAGGGTGGAAAACTAATATTTTTCGTATTTCATAAGCCGAAAGGGGGCATAACGACATCAAAGATTTACGCATAGGCCTGAAACTCGAAATTGGTCTGTAGCTTCTCTAAACAAAGCAATGTAGCAATTCTCAGTATAATATCTTGAAAGACTGCGAAGAAAAGTGCGGAAAACTAATATTTTTCGTATTGCATAAGTCGAAAGGGGGCATAACTCCATGAAAAATTTACGAAAATGTCTGAAACTCGAACTTGCTCTGTAACTCCTTAGACTAAAGTGATGCACCGATTTTCGCTTAAATATCTTGAAGGAGTGTGAAAAAAAGTGTGGAAAGTTGATATTTTTCGTATTTCTTAAGTCGAAAGGGGGCATAACTCCATCAAAGATTTACGCATTTGCCTGAAACTCCAACTTGGTCTGTAACTTCTCATAACAAAGCAATGTAGCAGTTCTCAGTATAATATCTTGAAAGACTGCGAAAAAAGTGCGGAAAAATAATATATTTTTTATTTCATAAGTCGAAAGGGGGCATAACTCCATCAAAAATTTACGCATACACCTGAAACTCGAACTTGGTCTGTAACTTCTCATAAAAAAGCTATGTAGCATTTTCAGTATAATATCTTGAAAGACAGCGAAAAAAGGTGTGGAAAACTAATAATTTTCGTATTTCATGTCGAAAGGGGGCATAACTCCATGAAAAATTGACGTAAATGTCTGAAACTCGAACTTGCTCTAACTCCTTATACTAAAGCGATGCACTGATTTTCGCTTAAATATCTTGAAAGAGTGCAAAAAAAAAGTGCGGAAAGCTGATATTTTTCGTATTTAAGGGGGCATAACTCCATCAAAAATTTACGCATACGCCTGAAACTCCAACTTGGGCTGTAACTTCTCATAACAAAGCAATGTAGCAGTTCTCATTATAATATCTTGAGACTGCGAAAAAAAGTGTGGAAAACTAATATTTTTCATATTTCTTAACTCGAAAGGGAGCATAACTCCATCAAAAATTGACATATACGCCTGAAACTCGAACTTGGTCTGTAACTTCTTATAACAAAGCAACAAACCAATTCTCAGTTGAATACCTTGATGGACTGCGAAAATCCAACTGCGACAGACGGACGGACAGACAGATGGGGTGCAAACCTATAGTACCCCCCACCCCCCCACCATTAAATCATTAAAGCAAGTTATTCACACACTCCCACCACCTCGTCTACAGAAATGCACACGCACGCACGAACGAACGAACGAACGAACGAACGAACACACACTAAGTGTTTCCCATGGAATGTAAATCCTGGAGGTCCAAGGGACCCCCCCCCCCCACACCCTGAAATCTGGGTGGTCCCAATCTGAAATTTTTCGCCAACTGAAAATCTAGGGGTTCAATGCAGTTTTTCTCATCTACACTAAAATTAGAAGATACCATGGACTCACAGCTTTGCTTTTGGTTGTTATTTCTGTGCAAATACAGTACAGCTCAGAGTTACTTAACATAAAATGCGTCTGGGTCATTCCATCTCAAATCAGCAAGTGGTCCCCACCTGACCATCTCAGAATTGCTTAATATTTTGTTTACAGCTACCTACACATATTTTAGGCGATTATACAAAATTATAGAGTCCAGTTTTACATACTTTTCAAAATATTGCAGGCTGAATAACATAGGGGTGGCGAAAATGTTACAGGGTTTTCGCACATGTTATTTTTTCCGCAACTTTCAAGTCCTAATATCTCCCTTATTATACATGCTAGCCATCTGAAATTTTTATCATTAATTCACTGCTATGTGTCTTACTGGAAAATGCAAAGAAATGCCAAATACCGTCATAAATCTTTATTTAATACTTTACCAAAAATGGCAAAATAATCTTCGACATTGTGCATTTTGCAACTTTTATCTGAGAATAAAACTCAAACTGTCTGCAGTTAGGGCTTGCCTTTTCACATGCTTTATGTATCCATATAGATGAACATGCACAGGTGTTTGTAACCTCCTAAGTTTATAACTTTTAGAGATATGACTTGTTGAAAACAAGAAAATCTTCACGCATGTCAAGTTTCAGCTGCAAATATTATTAAGAGGGACAGGTGGCACACACTATTGCTATATATCAAAAGAAAGCATATGGTCTAGGCTTTAATTTGATACCTAGAACAACTTGCCCCTATGATTATTTCAGTGTGATACTAATTTAACAAAATAGGGTTATTTTGTCAATTCGCGAATGGTTATCATCCTAGACTTAATTCTGTAAAATAAATTTAAATATTACTTTAAAATGTTTAAGAAACAGGGTGATATATCTAATGAGACATGTTGCTAATATATCTTATTTTTACATTAATATTTATATTTAATACATGTAGATACGCACACAGTGTATATGCACATAATATAGCTTAGCAATTATGTACATATCTACTGACTAGAAAATTTCAAGAAATAAAATTTTACCTAATTTTGTGTCAGTGTTATATTTTCATACCTGCAGCCCACTTACCAAGGAAACTCAATTTAAATCAAACTATTAACTGTCTGGTCATTAATATTTTCTTGTTTGTTTTTCAGATTGAGTGACTATGGCATCTAAGATGGCTGCCTGTACTATTGGCATGAACTGCAAAGATGACTGTCATAAACTGACTTACTGCAAAAAGACAGGCTTTGTGAAAATATGTGATTTATCACTTCAAGATAAAGACCTTATGTTTAAACGTTGTGACTTACCACAGAATATGACAGTAACTCAACAAAGTACAGTATGCTTGCATCATAAAAAGTTGTACCTAGACAAATATGAATTCTTAGAAAAGAAGTGCTGTGATCCATATTCTGTTCATGGTCAGCCAGTCAGAGGAAACTTACGTACCTTGAATACCACTGCAACTGAGAAACTAAATAAAACCACAGGGAATAACATTAAACCCGGTCAAAAGTTATGTCCAAAGTGTATGATAAAATTTTCATTGGATACTAAACCTGTTGCAGAACTTACAGATGATGATAATTTAGAAAGTGATTCATATGACACAGATCAGAGTGATGGCAAGCATGCAAGTCAACTAAATACCAGCATAACCTCACTTGGATGCTCTCCCCTCAAAATAAAGGTCAGCCAGAGAGATATGGTTGGTTATGGTAAACGCAAACTAGCCCAAGCAGAGACTGCCATGAAATATCAGCTTGCCAAAAATTTGAAAGTAGAGCCAGATGATTTGGTAAAGACACCAGTTTGTCAGCAATGTACAGATCTTAAAGAACTTATTTTATGTATGAAGCAAAAATGTAGTGTGTCAAATAGACAAAAGCAAATACAAATACTGACAATGGCACCTCCAAGCTGGTCACTTGAGAAGACTGCTACAGAATTTAATGTGACAAAGTATGTGGTTAGGAAAGCCAGAGAGTTAAAAAAACAACATGGCATTCTTGCGGAACCCTCAACCAAGAAGGGAAATGAATTAACAGAAGATGTCAAGAAACAAGTGACCGTGTTTTATGAAAGTGATGAATACTCTCGTTTGTGCCCTGGAAAAAAGGACTACCTTTCAATAAAAATTGATGGAAATCGTATACACAAACAAAAGTGCCTGCTCTTAGCAAATTTGAATGAACTGTACGTAGCATTTAAACAAAAGTATGAGTCCTGCAAAATAGGGTTTTCCAAATTCTGTGAACTGCGCCCACCATGGTGTATAACAGTTGGGGCCAGAGGCACCCATTCTGTGTGCATCTGTGAGATCCACCAAAACGTGAAACTTTTGTTAGCTGCAGTTGGTGAACTAAAACTGGAATACACTTCATTAATGTCGCTTGTTGTTTGTGACATTCATTCCAGAGACTGTATGATACACCGCTGTAGCCAGTGCCCAGGAAAAGATGCCCTGCATACACATATAACAGAGCGTATCCACAATCAAATGGAAATGGATGAAGATGATGTCATTAATTTTAAACAGTGGGGGCATACTGATCGGACTTCCATTGTTACTAGACAGGAATGTGTGCCAGACTTCATCAATCTGCTGTGTGACCAACTTGATAATCTGACAACCCACCATTACATTGCGAAAGCACAAGCTGCATACCTTTCTAGCTGCAAAGAGACATTACATGAACATGATAATACAATGTTAGTATTGTTAGACTTTGCAGAGAATTACTTCTTTATAATTCAGGATACCATTCAAGGATTTTATTGGGATAACAAGCAAGCAACGTTGCATCCGTTTGCTGTTTATTACTCCAAAGACGGCATGCTGTGTAAGCCTTTATCTCTGTGTGTAATCAGTGATTGTATGCAACATGACACAGTAAGTGTGTATGCGTTCATTAATGTTGTGGTAAAATACCTTAAAGAAATGCTGCCTCATGTTAAGCATGTAAAGTACTTTAGTGATGGATGCGGAGGACAATATAAAAACTATAAGAATTTCCGCAACCTGTGTCTACATTCACAAGATTTTGGTTTATCAACTGAGTGGCATTTCTTTGCAACAAGCCAAGGTAAAAGTGTTTGTGATGGAATTGGAGGAACAGTTAAGAGACTTGCTGCAAGAAGCAGCCTGCAACACACCACAGACAATCATATTCTTACACCGGTAGAATTATATGAGTGGTCACAATCTAATGTTCATGGTATCACTTTCTTTTATGTATCACTCACTGATGTGGAACAGCATCGCCTTAGTCTACTAAAGCGTTTCGCAAATGCAGGTACGATTCCTGGAACAAGGAGCTATCACTGCTTCATTCCCACCAGTACTAGTGAGTTACGCATTAGTAGAATATCTGCTGATGAAAACGGTGCCAGTACGAAAGTGAGCGTCTCAGGCACAGAAACGTCTCTAAACTTTCAACCAGGACAGTATGTAGCCACGGTTTATGATCAGAACTGGTATCTTGGAAACATTGTAGAGATATCGGAGGAGCATCAAGATCTTCTGATTAACTTCATGCAGCCAAAAGGTCCAGCAAGATCATTTTCTTGGCCACGAAGACGAGATGAATGTGCTGTTCCAATTGATCATATTCTCTGTGCAGTGACAAACCGTACCACAATAACTGGTCGTCAGTATAAGTTGGATCAGGACACAATGACACAAATCACAGAGTGTTTCAGAACATTTTCTGCTACCAAGTTTCTGTCGTAAATAACTTCTGTTACATGTAAGCAACTGTACTATGCTAGCATGCTGACTACCTCCTTGTACATAGTTAGCAACAGAAAGAGAAAGCCTAAACATGATTGATATACAAGATACAATTACATATAATTTAGTGAAGTTACCTTAATGCAGCTTTAACCCTGAGCACACTAGCATTAACATTCTCTTGTTTTTGGCATTAACAGATTTGGAAAACAATTTCCTTAGATGATGATGATGTTTAAGGCAGCAGCATCTTCTGAGAAAGTTGTTTACAAAAGTGGCATCAATTTAACCTTGTTTTAAATTGGAAATTTTTGAAAATTTTGACATTAGTGCTAAAGATTTATATGGAAGCAGTGTTACATACTTATTACTTTAAATTTGTTCTTGAATATTCAATCCACTTTGAAGTATTTCCGAAGTAATTACTGAGTTATGCATAATTAATCAATCGCGAATTGACAAAATAACCCTATTTTGTTAAATTAATATCACACTGAAATAATCATATGGGCAAGTTGTTCTAGGTATCAAATTAAAGCTTAGACCATATGCTTTCTTTTGATATATAGCAATAGTGTGTGCCACCTGTCCCTCTTAATAATATTTGCAGCTGAAACTTGACATGCGTGAAGATTTTCTTGTTTTCAACAAGTCATATCTCTAAAAGTTATAAACTTAGGAGGTTACAAACACCTGTGCATGTTCATCTATATGGATACATAAAGCATGTGAAAAGGCAAGCCCTAACTGCAGACAGTTTGTGTTTTATTCTCAGATAAAAGTTGCAAAATGCACAATGTCGAAGATTATTTTGCCATTTTTGGTAAAGTATTAAATAAAGATTTATAAAGGTATTTGGCATTTCTTTGCATTTTCCAGTAAGACACGTGGCAGTGAATTAATGATAAAAATTTCAGATGGCTAGCATGTATAATAAGGGAGATATTAGGACTTGAAAGTTGCAGAAAAAATAACATGTGCGAAAATCCTGTAACATTTTCGCCACCCCTATGTTACTCAAACTGCAATATTTTGAAAAGTATGTAAAACTGGACTCTATAATTTTGTATAATCACCTAAAATATGTGTAGGTAGCTGTAAACAAAATATTAAGCAATTCTGAGATGGTCAGGTGGGGACATTTCTGGAAATTTGCTGATTTGACACGGAATGACCCGTCTGCAATGCGTGCATAGCGGGTTTATTTTAAAACAAGAGGCCCAATGGGCCTGTATCGCTTACCTGGAACATTGGCATTTCAACTAATCTTACTTAAGTTTTACATCCATCGGTGTCACTTCCAATGACTTTCAGTCAAATGGTTTAGTTTTCGAGATATTGACAACAATCTCTGGACTGTTCTTTTGCATTAGTGATTTTGAACAATGTTTAAGTGAAAGTAGATGATATCAATGCTAACTACAGCTGGTTTCTTAACTGTCTCACTGCTGCAAGCCAGTGCAGCCAATAATTTCAATTTTCAAAAGCGCTTCACTTGTTGAATATTTTGAAAACAATTCGACTGAAAGTTGTTGTTGACGGCTTAACCACCAACAATTTCAGTCCAATTGTTTTCAATATATTTATCAGGTTCAGAGATATAACCTTTGGAATATGTCGTCTGCAAAAACTCAGTCAGACAGTTATTAGAGGTTTAAATACAATGGTCTCTAAAGGCAGGTAGGTGGTCTTTATAGCAGGTTATTCCCCACCACCACACAATCCATTTAACACATGCGCATCTGGCTGAATCACCAAGTTAGCAGCAGAGGTAGGGTGAGCTGGTCGATTAAAAAAATAATTTGACTGAAATCATTGCTGCCTTAGGCAGCAACAACTTTCACTGCTGCCTAAGGCAGCAACAACTTTCAATCAAATACATTTCAAAATATTTTTAAGAGCATAGATGTCAGAGCACATAATACATATCTTAAATATTTCGACAGTATTGGAAAGGTTAATCCGTTAATTGGAATTTAATATCTAGTTTGGCAATAAAATCTGACATAGTGATAAATCAATGGACAGAGTGGTAACTCTGGCATTTGACGTCATATCAGTTTCATTTTCACAACACAGATATTAGATGCCGACATTAACACTGTGACCAAGTTTGGTGTCAATCCGTCAAGAAATAACAAAATGAGCCGCCATTGTTGGCGAGACAGACAGACAGTTGGATGGATGGACATACAGAAGACGGGTGGGGTCATCGCTATACGACAGCTGACTGACAAGTAAGCGCAGTTAAGAAAACCAATTTGGGCTTCAAAATACCTCAAATAAAAAAAAATGAATATGGCAGCCAAACACGCTAAAATTTGATTGGTTCACGGCGGTCATGTTTTTTACTGATCAAATTCCCATGAACAAACTTTAACATAATCATATCCCCAAAATTTCAGCCCGATTCGTTCAGCGGTTCTGCAGAATAAGTCGTTTTCAGGAAAACTATGTCATCCAAGATGGCTGCCGAACCATCTGGCCAATTAAGTTCCTTCGAACAAACTTGGTTCAGCTCTTGCCCTATATGATATTTCGTGAGTTTTGAATTGATCCACCAAGCGGTTTCGGAGAAGATTTTTAACGTCATTTCCTAAAATCGGCCAAAATCCAAGATGGCCACCAGCCAAATTGCCTGATCGGGTTTGTATGAACAAACTTGGATCCCTATGCCTAAGGATACTTCCTGCCAAATATAATTGAAATCGGCCCAGTGGTTCTTGAGAAGTCGTTTAAAGAAAAAAGTTGACGGACGGACGCCGGACGGTCGCCATGGCATAAGCTCACTTGGCCATTCTGGCCAGGTGAGCTAATAATGGATGCATCACTTTCCCGTTGTGAACGGTAAAACAACGCGGTGTGAAAGTAAAACAAATGGGTTGGAAACAGTTTGACAACGCGTCAGAACTTATTACACAACGTATTTATGATATTGGCTAGACAAGTCGTTTGAAATCTGATAACGTGAAATGCGTTCATAATTACGCTGCGCTGGTATAACGACATTATGCGAGTCGACCAAGAAGGGCAACTGATCACTCGGGCACACACACATTATGCAATTATATTTTGCCAGGGTACCGTAAATTTTCGCGAAATTCCTGTCATGATTTTAAGGGGAGGCCTCATTCAATTTTTAATAATTGGCAGTATGTCGCATTAAATGTTCCGATACAGCTGCCTGGTAACGTAAACATTCCATTCTTACAGAACAAAATGAACCCGGTTACTTATTCACTGCCTAAATTCACCACTAATGAGAAATGCCTCGCGCGACTGTCTCGCCGATCGATAATTATGCGCAGTCATAGATTCTCGGAAAAGCGTAGCCGTAATTTGATTGGCTTGCTGGACATCTGACGTCATTATGAATGAATGAAAATTACTATCGTAGTAAAATTTTGATCACGTGTTTCGTTGTCATTCATAACGAATTGATGACGTGATTTATTTAAACAAGTCTCTGAGCGACTCACAATCAACAATGGCGGAACGCAAAATGTACAGGTATTCGCGGTGCCGCTTTTAAAAGCAATAAAGCAATATCTTAACACCCACTTTGACTTTTAAATTAATAAAACAATGTCTGGTTCATGAAATATAGTGAAATTAGCTCCCTGACTATTTATAATGTTAACTTTCACGGGTTTATTAAGGCACTATTTATCATCCAGCTATGTTATTGCTACGTAGAGGGGGGGGGGGTTCATAACTAGCCCTGAACTAGTCTTTTTTTCGTGTAGAGCACCGATGGGAATATTGAGGTAGCGGACACGAATCTGCTAATTTGTGCGTCATATTATCAATAAAAACCACACCATCTGCATGTTTTAATAAAAAGCGTCTACATTAGTCGAGCATTGGTACACATAAGCTATATTTTGACATCTTTAATCCATAATTTTGCGTTTATTCGCTGTCTGTTCATCGCGAACACAGGTGATGCGTAGAAGTGATAATGAAGTTGCTTACGGACAATTTTCACTACGATTACCCTATGTCAAATCTCGCCAGTCGGCATGTTTCGCTGCGCTGGATGTTTATAAAAGTTAAATACGAAATGAACCGATGCTTAGGATTCTTGCACTAGATGCAAAACGTTCAGGGGCGCATCGTTACATTAATTCTCAACCGGGAATCATGATTTTGTGTTTCGTAATATTTATAATTTTGATTTTTAATATTATGTACCGCTGTCTTTTTTAGGAAAACTCATATTTACCTTTGCCCCTTCTAGGAAATGTAATGTACCGCTAAGTTTGATTGGATCCCGGGTAGTTGGGAGCGTGGTGTTGGTATGTACGCCGGGTATTATGCAATGCACATATGAATCTTTTAAACGCATTTAAAATTTGGCATCTGTCCCGTTTTGCTTTTAACAACGTGTTTGGCACTATCTCTGGGGGACATCAAATAAGTTCAAATTTGCTTATTTACGCATTTAATGCGCGTTCTCAACGCATATATTTATTATACGAAGGGATCTGAAATGCGTTGAAGGCCTGTTTCCAAAGCATCGGTTTTAAAAACACAATGCATTCACAACGCATCTAGTTAATTTTTTGGATGCATTTAGCAAACCGATGCTTTGGAAACAGGCCTTCAACGCATTTCAGATCCCTTCGTATGTTAAGTTATCTTTGAGCTGTACTGTACCTAGAAAACTAATTAATATTTAATCATAGACGATTTTCAGAGGTCCCATGTTGTATTTTGGAGAATCCCTGCACACTAATTATTACTTAACAATTTATGTGGAAGTGCTGACTGACTTAGTCTTCTTACCTTTGATCCGGCCTGCTTAACCTTAGACAGATAATCCCAGACGTGTTCCGGAGCAATACGCCCGCAAACATCTATGGTTTCTCCAAAGTTCTGAAAATTAACAGCAAATTCAGGACAATAATATATATATTCTAATAGAAACAGCATTCATTTTATCAGGGACTATATTTCCTGCAACATCTTATTTCTTTGATTTTAGCACATTATTCTATACATCCTCTAACAATAGCCCACAGTTTTACTGTGTCAGTTTTCAAATGTTAACTGTTCAAAAGATATTAGAAATATCATCGTCCAGAAATGTGTCATAAATTTTGACCCTAAACATGCTAAAACATGTAGAAAGTTATGTAGTTTACAATATCTTCAGAGCTTTTGCAACTTGACATCCAAACCGTGATAACTGATAATGGCGGATTCCAGTTTATCCATCAATCATATGACATCATAATCAAGTATGTGATGTGTAGGATGATGTCATAATCAATGACATTATGAATGACGTAGATAAGTTCATCATGAATGCATATTTAGTGACAGACTAAGCTTTGTTGTACGAATTATTTGTCCTTACTATTTAATAAAAATGCTGTTGAATATTTTGAAACTAATTGAGACAGCACCCAGTCAAATGAGTTTCAAAATATTCAACAGCTTAGCTGTAGTTTTCTGGAAATTGAGATTCAGTGAGCGCATGAATGGATTGATCCCAACACGGGAACAGTATGGGTGGAACTTAAAGATGGGGTGGGACATATAGCTAGAATTGGATTCCTCACTTGTCAGTTAGCAATGGCATGAAGTTTTCTAGTATTCTTTCTGATGAGAAAGGACCACATGTAAATACAGATTTCATAATCTTACAAAATCTCACAATTTCTACCATTAACCCTTAGCACTCTGATGTCAAAATTTTTAATTTTCATATTAAATTAAGATTTTTCTACAAATTTGGTGGAAGCTGGTGCTGTCACAATTGTCAAAAATATGCAGGGATGCCCTAAAATTAGGATTTTCGTCAAGTTATCGTAATCATACTCCACATAGAACATAGGGAGAATATCAATGTCCAAACAAGCCTGGATGTTTCTATTAACATTTAACACTCTGATGGAAAAAATTTTACTGTGTCAATAGCAAAGAAACTGGTGTACATTTTTCAACAATTTTGGTGGATGATGTTGCTGTCTACGACAGCAACATCTTCCACCAAATTTGTTGAAAAATGTATACGAGTTCATCTTTTAATTTAATTTTGAAAATTAAAAATTTTGACTTCAGCTTGTGAAGGGTTAAGAGTGACATACATGTGGGGACAGATTATCCCTCAGGAAGAAGAATTAAATCTCAAACACAGAACTTTCCCGGTTACACGTATATATCTCACCACCTGTTCATACCTACTCACCAGACCGTGTGGGTCCTGATATAACAGACCTACTCACTAGGCTATGTGTGGGTCCCGATATAACACACCTACTCACCAGGGCTGTGGTTCGTGAAGATTTTCACGAACCGAACCAGTTCGCGATACGCTAGTCCGGTTCACGAACCATCTAATATTCAAAATCTGAACTGATGAAATGGAATTAGAAATATTGTGACACACAAAATCATTTGCAAATTCCAAGTGGCTTTAGTGACAAAATACAACAAATGGTTAGTTATAACAGCCAGATAAGTTCAATACACTCAAATAAGTTTCATTGCATGGTTAGTTGGTTACTTCTTACCGTTTTATAGACGACACTAGTTAAATAAATCGATACAGGGAACCAGGCTAGTATGGGAACCTCATCTAAACAACCCAGATATCTAGATCTAATAGATCTCCTTGAGTTTAAACAGCTAAAATAGTTTTGCTGAATACAAATTCTCGGCTACTTTGAACTGGATTTTGTATCAAGATATTACTAGATAATTAGAATGCATATTTTGCAAAAAAGATACGCCCATATAAACGCAGGTGGTCGAGAAAACCGTTCTAAACAGCGGTTTTACTGGTGGTTCATTTAGTGCGATCTATACCGTAATTGTACATCTATATCTAGTGTCTTACGACATTGACCAATTTGAGGTAGTAACAATTGCGCGCTGAACATCCTCGATTTTAATCAGAGAAAGCACATCGTATTTTGATTGAATATACTGACTGGTGTTCATTATAATAGCCAATGAAAACGTAATGGAAGAATGATTAGAAGAATAAATTGAACACTGTATCATTTCTCGGAAATCATCGCCAATTTTGCAAATAACAAAGAAAATATGTCACGTTCACCTTTTCTTTGACAGAGCATGCGTGCCGCATAGACCTTATAAGACTGTAATATGTTGAGATGGTGTAATACACATGATAACAACATTTTATTGGCTTGTAATGTCGATATTTGCCGGTAAATTAAACCATTTAAGCGAGGAAGGTATGTGTTACTCTAGGACGATTACGCTATCATGGGTGTGGGTTGAACTTACTCGGAAAATAATTCAAATATTGTCATAAATCTGAATACGGGTTTATCATTCAAAACTTGTATACGGCTAGAATAAGTGCTTAGTAAATCATTTTCGTCATGATTTCCGTATATTTGCCTTAGACAGATGGAAAATACATGCAAAAAAAAATTAATGTATGGTTCGCGAACCACAAGATTCGTCAAATAAATGTTCGAATATGATTCGTCTACACAGATTTCGGGATTGTTCGAAGGTTCGAATGTTCGCCCCAGCCCTACTACTCACCAGCCTGCGTGGGACCTTATATAATGCATCTAATCACCAGCCTGCGTGGGACCTTATATAACGCATCTACTCACCAGCCTGTGTGGATCCTGATATAACACATCTACTCACCAGCCTGAGTGTGGATCCTGATATAACACACCTACTGACCAGGCTGTGTGTGGGTCCTGATATAACACACCTACTCACCAGCCTGTGTGGGTCCTGATATAACACACCTACTCACCAGCCCGTGTGGGTCATGATATAACACACCTACTCACCAGCCTGTGTGGGGCCTGATATAACACACCTACTCACTAGCCTGTGTGGGTCCTGACACTATACACCTCACCAGCCCGTGTGTGGATCCTGATATAACACATCTACTCACCAGCCTATGTGGGTCCTGATATAACAGACCTACTCACCAGGCTGTTTGTGGGTCCTGATATAACAGACCTACCCACCAGGCTGTGTGTGGGTCCTGATATAACACATCTACTCACTAGCCTGTGGGTCCTGATATAACAGACCTACTCACCAGGCTGTGTGTGGGTCCTGATATAACACACCTACTCACCAGCCTGTGTGTGGCTCATGATATAACACATCTACTCACCAGCCTGTGTGGGTCCTGATATAACACACCTACTTACCAGGCTGTGTGTATGTCCTGACATAACACATCTACACACCAGGCTGTGTGTATGTCCTGATATAACACACCTACTCACCAAGCTGTGTGTGGGTCCTGATATAACAGACCTACTCACCAGGCTGTGTGTGGCTCATGATATAACACATCTACTCACCAGCCTGTGTGGGTCTTGATATAACACACATACTCACCAGGCTGTGTGTATGTCCTGATATAACACACCTACTCACTAGCCTGTATGGGTCCTGATATAACACACCTACTCACCAGCCTGTGTGTGGGTCCTGATATAACACATCTACTCACCAGCCTATGTGGGTCCTGATATAACAGACCTACTCACCAGGCTGTGTGTGGGTCCTGATATAACACATCTACTCACCAGCCTATGTGGGTCCTGATATAACAGACCTACTCACCAGGCTGTGTGTGGGTCCTGATATAACAGACCTACTCACCAGGCTGTGTGTGGCTCATGATATAACACATCTACTCACCAGCCTGTGTGGGTCCTGATATAACACACCTACTCACCAGGCTGTGTGTATGTCCTGATATAACACATCTACTCACCAGGCTATGTGTGGGTCCTGATATAACATACCTACTCACCAGGCTGTGTGTGGCTCATGATATAACACATCTACTCACCAGCCTGTGTGGGTCCTGATATAACACACCTACTCACCAGGCTATGTGTGGGTCCTGATATAACACACCTACTCACCAGGCTATGTGTGGGTCCTGATATAACATACCTACTCACCAGGCTGTGTGTGGCTCATGATATAACACATCTACTCACCAGCCTGTGTGGGTCCTGATATAACACACCTACTCACCAGGCTGTGTGGGTCCTGATATAACACACATACTCACCAGGCTGTGTGTGTGGCTCATGATATAACACACCTACTCACCAGCCTGTGTGTGGGTCCTGATATAACACATCTATTCACCAGGCCATGTGTGGGTCCTGATATAACACACCTACTCACCAGGCTATGTGTGGGTCCTGAAATAGCATAAGTGGAGATCCTACATCTGGCGAGATCCTGCATGTGAATATATCCCGTCCACAAACACGGCGTTGATGGAGTAAACGTCGCTTGATCCATGCCAGACTGAAGGGCTGAATCTGGTGATCTGAAAATGAATATATAGATAGTGCTAGACGGATAGAATTAGATGAGCGGGTTGGTGGATGGATGGATGGTTGGATGGATGGATGGATGGAGACAGATGGATGGAGACAGATGGATGGACACACAGACTGAGGAATGACTGGATGGGTGGAAAGAGTTGGTGGATAAAGATAAGTGGATAGATAGATGGATGGATGGGTGTGTGGATGGATGGGTTGATGGATAAATGGCTGGTTCAATGAATAGGTTGGTGGTTGTATATAGATTGTAGATAGAAAGATGGGCAGGTGGGTGGATGGCCAGGAAATTGGATTGATTGATGGATGGATGGTCGGATAACTTATTGTTAATTTCAAGCCATGCAATCACTTATTATCATGAACACTATTGTTTGTTAAGACAGCAATAGCATGTATGTATGTATTACCTAACAGTGACTGAATCTAGCATGTGTGTATGTATTACCTAACAGTGGCTGAATCTAGCATGTATGTATGTATTACCTAACTGTGACTGAATCTAGCATGTATGTATGTGTTACCTAACAGTGACTGAATCTAGCATGTGCGTATGTATTATCTAACAGTGACTGAATCTAGCATGTGCGTATGTATTACCTAACAGTGACTGAATCTAGTATGTGCATATGTATTACCTAACAGTGACTGAATCTAGCATGTATGTATGTATGTATTACCCAACAGTGACTGAATCTAGCATGTATGTATATATTACCTAACAGTGACTGAATCTAGCATGTACATATGTATTACCTAACAGTGACTGAATCTAGGATGTACGCATGTATTACCTAACAGTGACTGAATCTAGCATGTATGTATGTATTACCTAACAGTGACTGAATCTAGCATGTATGTATGTATTACCTAACAGTGACTGAATCTAGGATGTACGCATGTATTACCTAACAGTGACTGAATCTAGCATGTATGTATGTATTACCTAACAGTGACTGAATCTAGGATGTATGTATGTATTACCTAACAGTGACTGAATCTAGCATGTATGCATGTATTACCTAACAGTGACTGAATCATCATCATCATCATATTCAGGCGACCTGTCTGCTAACTCAGCCTCTTTAACTTTCTGCATTGACTCCATTACTTCCTGCAAAACCTCCTTCACTTCACTCTCAGTAACCTCTTTTTCATCGATAGATGTGCGCGATGTACGAGATCGCTTCCTTGGATCACGGTCAGACATTGTCTTTCTCTCTCGACTGGAATTCCTACCCTCTGGTGTCCCATCAACAGTAATCCCATCCTTTGATGGTGTCTGAGAAATTTTGACCTTTTTGTTTGGAGGTTCTTCCATGTCAGGCGGCGGTGGGGGTATCATGGATGGTGCCAGTTTTCCCGTGCATATCTTACAGTTCAAGTCAAACAGATGATTCCGGTGCTGTTCGGTTGTATCTAAACCGATTCCGGGTGAAATATTTGTTACCGGTTCTGCCTGTCGAGGCTCATGGGTAGGCTGCAAAAAATGACATAAAGTAGATATATCGATCAGGAGATACATGTGTATGTATACGGATAAGATTTCCCTGGAGGGACACACCTGGGTTTTGTTTTGGAGGGCCACACCTGGGTTTTGTTTTGGAGGGACATAGGTGGGTTTTGTTTTGGAGGGACATAGATGGGTTTTGTCTTGGAGGGAAACACCTGGGTTTTGTCTTGGAGGGACATAGGTGGGTTTTGTAACGTATCAGCCACTAGATTAACCCAAGCACACAAGCCAGTTGCGACTTGCAAATAGAAGGTTCAGATACTCAGCCGGATTACTCCGATTACCCCGATTGGATATCCGAGCGCCGCGAGTATAATCGCATAATGATATCATGTGGTACAAATTCTACTTGATTACTCCTGCATTAAGCGAGAGTAAGTGTGCGCATGCATAGACAGGTAAACCAACCACGTGATACCTTTATTCAGAGTACCTCGACAACGCAGTTTCGCTTCAATGTTTCAATATTTTTGTAAAATTTGTGAGATAGACGGCAGACAGAAGAGTAAGCAAAACTATTATTTTTAGTCATTTGTCCATAGGGATGACGTATAGGAGACAGCATTGGCTACTGTGTCTATACAGGCAAGCATTTGTAAGTCCATAAGTCGATCTATGGTTACCCATCGTCACATTAATATGTTTTGTATTGTAAGATAATTGCAAATTTGTGAAATTATTAGTAGACATGGTCTGATGGTGATTTGAATACTTGAAAGTGAAGAAGAAAATTTTATGTTTTTCAGGATGGAATCCTTGTTTCTTGACGTCAGCTCTGAGAAAACCAGACGACAAAGGCTATCAAGACAGGTTTCTGGAAACTCCCCTCCATTTTACTCTGTGTGACTAGGTAAACCAGCATTTGCATACTGTTTCCCACTTAAATGCCTGCCTGGGGAATTTCTGCAGCCTACATTTTATATGGTGTTTAACTCTGAATATTTTGAAAACAATTTGACTGAAAGTTGTTTGTAGCTAAGCCACTAAGAACCTTCAGTGAAATTGTTTTCAGAATATTCAGGTGGTTCAGAGTTATAGCCCATTGAAATTAACCCTTTAACCCTCAAATTTATTCAAGAAAATCTCAATTTTCTCTTAGAAAATGTCTATTTGCAGCCCTAGAGAAGACTATTTTTTTTTAATTTACCACTGGAATGACTGGCTCAGTTATCGAGCCAGTCATTCCAGTGGTAAATTTTCAAAAAGTCTACTCTTGGGCTTTTCTCAAGACCACTGCTGAAGCCATTTTTGGCTGATATAAGTGTTACAGGGTTAATGTCTAGTGTCTTGCAGCAGTGAGACAGTTAGATACAGGCTAGGGAGGTAGAGTATTTTTGAAAACTTATGACTGGACTGGCATTACCCGACCCAGCCATTCCACTGGCAAATTTTTCTAAGTCTTCTGAAGACGAACAGGTAATACAAACCACCATCATGCTGAAATCATCGTCCTCTTTCACGTCCACTTCACCCTTATGCGTCTTCTTCGTCTGTACACGTCCAACATTCGCCTGCGCTTCCTTCTCAGCGAGCTCGATAATCTCCAGTGCCTGACAAGTAATATCAACTAACATTGTTAATGGAGGGATCTGATCTGTTACTCAAGTACAGGACGTCTTAATCAAATATGTCACCTCACTTGCAAGCTTAATGTGACAATCAAATACGTCACATGTTAGCTGATGTCACAATCAAATACATCACATGTTAGCTGACATCACAATCAAATACATCACATGTTAGCTGAGGTCACAATCAAATACATTACATGTTATGTTAGCTGATGTCACAATCAAATACATCACATGTTAGCTGATGTCACAATCAAATACGTCACATGTTAGCTGAGGTCACAATCAAATACATCACGTTAGCCGAAGTCACAATCAAATACATTACATGTTAGCTGAGGTCACAATCAAATATGTCACATGTTAGCTGATGTCACAATCAAATATGTCACATGTTAGCTGAGGTCACAATCAAATACATCACATGTTAGCTGATGTCACAATCCAATACATCACATGTTAGCTGATGTCACAATCAAATATGTCACATGTTAGCTGAGGTCACAATCAAATACATCACATGTTAGCTGTTGTCACAATCAAATAGGTCACATGTTAGCTGATGTCACAATCAAATACATCACATGTTAGCTGATGTCACAATCAAATACGTCACATGTTAGATGATGTCATAATCAAATACGTCACATGTTAGCTGATGTCACAATCAAATACATCACATGTTAGCTGATGTCAGAATCAAATACATCACGTTAGCTGATGTCACAATCAAATACATCACATGTTAGCTGAGGTCACAATCAAAGACATCACATGTTAGCTGATGTCACAATCAAACACATCACATGTTAGCTGATGTCACAATCAAATACATCACATGTTAGCTGATGTCAGAATCAAATACATCACGTTAGCTGATGTCACAATCAAATACATCACATGTTAGCTGAGGTCACAATCAAATACATCACATGTTAGCTGATGTCACAATCAAATACATCACATGTTAGCTGAGGTCACAATCAAATACATCATGTTAGCTGAGGTCACAATCAAATACGTCACATGTTAGCCGAGGTCACAATCAAATACGTCACATGTTAGCCGAGGTCACAATCAAATACATCATGTTAGCTGAGGTCACAATCAAATACGTCACATGTTAGCTGATGTCACAATCAAATACGTTACATGTTAGCTGATGTCACAATCAAATACGTCACATATTAACTGAGGTCACAATCATATACATCACATGTTAGCTGATGTCACAATCAAATACATCTCATGTTAGCTGATGTCACAATCAAATACGTCACATGTTAGCCGAGGTCACAATCAAATACATCACATGTTAGCTGACATCACAATCAAATACATCACGTTAGCTGAGGTCACAATCAAATACAGCACATGTTAGCTGATGTTACAATCAAATACAGCACATGTTATGTTAGCTGATGTCACAATCAAATACGTCACATGTTAGCTGATGTCACAATCAAATACATCACATGTTAGCTGATGTCACAATCAAATACGTCACATGTTAGATGAGGTCACAATCAAATACGTCACATGTTATGTTAGCTGATGTCACAATCAAATACGTCACATGTTATGTTAGCCGAGGTCACAATCAAATACATCATGTTAGCTGAGGTCACAATCAAATACGTCACATGTTAGCTGAGGTCACAATCAAATACGTCACATGTTAGCTGAGGTCACAATCAAATACGTCACATGTTAGCCGAGGTTACAATCAAATACGTCACATGTTAGCTGATGTCACAATCAAATATGTTACATGTTAGCCGAGGTCACAATCAAATACACCACATGTTAGCTGATGTCACAATCAAATACGTCACATGTTAGCTGAGGTCACAATCAAATATGTCACATGTTATGTTAGCTGAAGTCACAATCAAATACGACACATGTTATGTTAGCTGAGGTCACAATCAAATACGTCACATGTTAGCCGAGGTTACAATCAAATACGTCACATGTTAGCTGATGTCACAATCAAATATGTTACATGTTAGCCGAGGTCACAATCAAATACACCACATGTTAGCTGATGTCACAATCAAATACATCACATGTTAGCTGAGGTCACAATCAAATATGTCACATGTTATGTTAGCTGAAGTCACAATCAAATACGTCACATGTTATGTTAGCTGAGGTCACAATCAAATACGTCACATGTTATGTTAGCTGAGGTCACCATCAAATACACCATGTTAGCTGAGGTCACAATCAAATACGTCACATGTTAGCTGAGGTCACAATCAAATATGTCCCATGTTAGCCGAGGTCACAATCAAATACATCACATGTTAGCTGAGGTCACCATCAAATACATCACATGTTAGCTGATGTCACAACCAAATATTTTACATGTTAGCTGAGGTCACAATCAAATACGTCACATGTTAGCTGATGTCCCAATCAAATAAGTCACATGTTAGCTAAGGTCACATCAAATACATCACATGTTAGCTGAGGCAACAATCAAATATGCCACATGTTATGTTAGCTGAAGTCACAATCAAATACGTCACATGTTATGTTAGCTGAGGTCACAATCAAATACGTCACATGTTAGCTGAGGTCACAATCAAATACGTCACATGTTAGCTGAGGTCACAATCCAATATGTCACATGTTATGTTAGCTGAAGTCACAATCAAATACGTCACATGTTATGTTAGCTGAGGTCACAATCAAATACGTCACATATTAGCTGAGGTCACAATCAAATACGTTACATGTTAGTCGAGGTCACAATAAAATATGTCACATGTTAGCTGAGGTCACAATCAAATAATCACATGTTAGCTGAGGTCACAATCAAATACATCACGTTAGCTGAGATCACAATCAAATACATCACATGTTAGCTGATGTCCCAATCAAACACGTCACATGTTAGCTGACGTCCCAATCAAATACGTCACATGTTATGTTAGCTGATGTCACAATCAAATACATCACATGTTAGCTGATGTCACAATCAAATACATCACATGTTAGATGATGTCACAATCAAATACATCACATGTTAGCTGACATCACAATCAAATACATCACATGTTAGCTGAGGTCACAATCAAATACGTCACATGTTATGTTAGCTGATGTCACAATCAAATACATCACGTTAGCTGAGGTCACAATCAAATACATCACATTAGCTGAGGTCACAATCAAACACATCACATGTTAGCTGATGTCACAATCAAATACATCACATGTTAGCTGAGGTCACAATCAAATATGTCACATGTTAGCTGAGGTCACAATCAAATACATCACATGTTAGCTAATGTTACAATCAAAACGTCACATGTTAGCTGAGGTCACAATCAAATACATCACATGTTAGCTAATGTTACAATCAAAACGTCACATGTTAGCTGAGGTCACAATCAAATATGTCACATGTTAGCTGATGTCACAATCAAATACATCACATTAGCTGAGGTCACAATCAAATACGTCACATGTTAGCTGATGTCACAATCAAATACGTCACATGTTAGCCGAGGTCACAATCAAATATGTCACATATTAGCTGAGGTCACAATCAAATACATCACATGTTAGCTAATATTACAATCAAATACAGCACATGTTAGCTATTACAATCAAATACATCACATGTTAGCTAATATTACAATCAAATACATCACATGTTAGCTGATGTCACAATCAAATACATCACATGTTAGCTGATGTCACAATCAAATACGTCACATGTTAGATGAGGTCACAATCAAATACGTCAAATGTTATGTTAGCTGATGTCACAATCAAATACATCACATGTTGTGTTAGGTGAGGTCACAATCAAATACATCATGTTAGCTGAGGTCACAATCAAATACGTCACATGTTAGCTGAGGTCACAATCAAATACGTCACATGTTAGCTGAGGTCACAATCAAATACATCACATGTTAGCTGAGGCCACAATCAAATACATCACATGTTAGCTGATGTCACAATCAAATACAGTACAGCTCAGAGTTAACTTAACGTACGAACGGGTCTGAAATGTGTGCATGATGCGTTGAAGGCCCGTTTCCAATGCACCGGTTTTAAAAACACAATGCCTTCACAACGCATCTAGTTAATTTTTTTGTTGCATTTAAAATAATAAATATATGCGTTGAGAACGCGCATTAAATGCGTAAATAAGCAAGTTTGAACTTGTTTGATGTCCCCCAGAGATAGTGCCAAACGCATTGTTAAAAGCAAAACGGGACAGATGCCAAATTTTAAATGCGTTTAAAAGATTCATATGTGCATTGTGTAATACTCTGCGTACATACCAACCCCATGGCTCCAACTACCCGGGATCCAATCAAACTTAGCGGTACATTATATTTCCTAGAAGGGGCAACGGTAAATGAGTTTTCTTAAAAAAGACAACGGGACATACTAAAAATCAAAATTATAAATATTACGAAACACAAAATCACGATTCCCGGTTGAGAATTAATGCAACGATGCGCCTCTGAACATTTTGCATCTAGTGCAAGAATGGTAAGCATCAGTTCGTTTCGCATTTAACTTTTATAAACATCCAGCGCAGAGAAACATGCCGACTGGCGAGATTTGACATACGTTAATCGTAGTGAAAATTGTCAGTAAGCAACTTCATTATCACTTCTACGCATCACCTGTGTTCGCGATGAACAGACAGCGAATAAACGCAAAATTATGGATTAAAGATGTCAAAATATAGCTTATGTGTACCAATGCTCGACTAATGTAGACACTTTTTATTAAAACATGCAGATGGTGTGGTTTTTATTGATAATATGACGCACAAATTAGCAGATTTGTGTCCGCTACCGCAATATCCCCATCGGTGCTCTACACGAAAAAAGACTAGTTCAGGGATAGTTATGAAATACTATGCACCCCTAAAGCTGTAACATGTACCGATATCTCATTGGACTTTTGCGGAAATAAAACGCCCATAGTGATTTAATGATTTTCTTTTTGTGACATTCGGTAGCTTTCGGATTCACTATATTGCAATGTAATGTAGCCGAGTATAACACATTGTTGTTGCCTCACTCGGGAACCAGGCCGAGGAAATGAGCAATCCCCCCTCTACGTAGCAATAACATAGCTGGATGATAAATAGTGCCTTAATAAACCCGTGAAAGTTAACATTATAAATAGGCAGGGAGCTAATTTCGCTATATTTCATGAACCAGACATTGTTTGTTTTATTAATTTAAAAGTCAAAGTGGGCGTTAAGATATTGCTTTATTGCTTTTAAAAGCGGCACCGCGAATACGTATACATTTAGCCTTCCGCCATTGTTGATTGCGAGTCGCTCAGACTGGTTAAAATAAATTACGTCATCAATTCGTTATGAATGACGAGACACGTGATCAAGATTTTACTACGATAGTAATTTTTATTCATTCATAATGACGTCAGATGTCCAGCAAGCCAATCAAATTACGGCTACGCTTTTCCGAGAATCTACGACTGCGCATAATTATCGATCGGTGAGACAGTCGCTCGAGGCATTTCTCATTAGTGGTGAATTTAGGCAGTGAATAAGTAACCGGGTTCATTTTGTTCTGTAAGAATGGAATGTTTACGTTACCAGGCAGCTGCATCGGAACTGATAATGCGACATACTGCCAATTATTCAACATTGAATGAGGCCTCCCCCTAAAATCATGACAGGAATTTTGCGAAAATTTACAGTACCCTGGCAAAATATAAGTACATAATGTGTGTATGCCCGAGTAATCAGTTGCCCTTCTTGATCGACTCGCATAATGTCGTTATACCAGCACGGCATAATCATGAACGCGTTTCACGTTATCAGATGTCAAACGACTTGTCTAGCCAATATCATAAATGCGTTGTGTAATAAGTTCTGACGCATTGTCAAACTGTTTCCAACCCATTTGTTTTACTTTCACACCGCGTTGTTTTACCTTTCACAATGGGAAAGTGATGCATCCATTATTTTAAAATAGACCCGCTATGTACGCGTCATGCACATGTTGCAGACGCATTTTATGTTAAGTTAACTCTGAGCTGTACCGTACATCACATGTTAGATGATGTCATAATTAAATATGTCACATGTTAGCTTAGGTCACAATCAAATACGTCACATGTTAGCCGAGGTCACAATCAAATATATCATGTTAGCTGAGGTCACAATCAAATACATCACATGTTAGCTGATGTCACAATCAAATACGTCACATGTTAGCTGAGGTCACAATCAAATACATCACGTTAGCTGAGGTCACAATCAAATACATTACATGTTAGCTGAGGTCACAATCAAATATGTCACATGTTAGCTGATGTCACAATCAAATACGTCACATGTTAGCTGAGGTCACAATCAAATACATCACATGTTAGCTGATGTCACAATCCAATACATCACATGTTAGCTGATGTCACAATCAAATACGTCACATGTTAGCTGAGGTCACAATCAAATACATCACATGTTAGCTGATGTCACAATCAAATAGGTCACATGTTAACTGATGTCACAATCAAATACATCACATGTTAGCTGATGTCACAATCAAATACGTCACATGTTAGATGATGTCATAATCAAATACGTCACATGTTAGCTGATGTCACAATCAAATACATCACATGTTAGCTGATGTCAGAATCAAATACATCACGTTAGCTGATGTCACAATCAAATACATCACATGTTAGCTGAGGTCACAATCAAAGACATCACATGTTAGCTGATGTCACAATCAAACACATCACATGTTAGCTGATGTCACAATCAAATACATCACATGTTAGCTGATGTCACAATCAAATACATCACATGTTAAATGAGGTCACAATCAAATATGTCACATGTTAGCTGATGTCACAATCAAATACGTCACATGTTAGCTGAGGTCACAATCAAATACATCACATGTTAGCTGATGTCACAATCCAATACATCACATGTTAGCTGAGGTCACAATCAAATATGTCACATGTTAGCTGATGTCACAATCCAATACATCACATGTTAGCTGAGGTCACAATCAAATATGTCACATGTTAGCTGACGTCGCAATCAAATACATTGTATTCAATCCATAGGTCTTGTCACGTGAACACAAACCCTAAACCAGTGTAAAGGGTCACATATTCCAATCAGAACTGAACAAAGTAAGATTTTCCTGATGTTTTCAAATCACACCCAAAGCTGTGAACTCCTAGTGTGTGGCTACACCCTATCCTGCGTTAAAATTAAAACCGTAATCATTTCACTGATAAATTAAATCATGGGAATCCATTGAATATTTTGAAATTAATATGACTGTAAGCTATGGCAGCAACTGCTTCCAGTAACATTAATTTTAAAATATTCAACAGAATATGCTATACATCGGAAACAAAAAAATTAATTTTTCAGGGATTTGTCATTGAAAGATTTAATAGCAATAATATAAACAGTCCACATAAGGTATTTCTGGATAGCTCTTTAAAGGATAACTAATCTGAACTCTTGATAGCTATTCAGGTGGTCTAATATGCCAGTCATAAACTATGCAGGTGATATTTCCGAAAAAGTTGGTCCCGATCCCAGGATGATTCATAATAAGGAAAGATTAGTTACCTCTCCGGGATGTAGAAATTGTTTGAGTGTAGCTTTCGTGACCATCTCGTCACTTCTTCAGCACTAACTGAAGGTCGCTGGCAACGTCACTCTGGTCAGATCTTGTGGAGTCATGTGACAGCATGAACTGGTAGACGGCTGGTATACGGTAGCCCTCGTCTCTGTTCATGGTTGGTTGATGCTTGTAGATTTCTATGGCCTCTAACCTTCCATTTGAATAAGTTGGTCTCAATGTTGTTGACGGGCTTGTGGTAGGTTTTGATGTGGGGTTCTCTGAAGAGTCTGCCACGGTGTTCTGATAGGCGTTGGATGTACGGAAGTCCGACTAGTGGAAGTTTTTCGACATCTGGTGGTTTGTTGAGATGTCGAAAAACTTCCACTAGTCAGACTTCCGTACATCCAAGGCCTATCAGAACACCTTGGCAGACTCTTCAGAGAACACCACATCAAAACCTACCACAAGCCTGTCAACACCTTAAGATCACAACTATTAAGACCCAAAGATAAACTGACCACAGATGAACGCTCTGGAGTCATCTACAAGATCGAATGTGACCAATGTGAGGGGACATACATAGGCGAAACCAAAAGGCCTCTTAGCACCAGAGTCAAAGAACATCTTAAAATCAATTCCAACTCAGCTGTGGCAGAGCATACAGAATCCACTGGCCACGTCATCCCCGCCAGCAGTGCCTCGGTCATCAACATTGAGACCAACTTATTCAAACGGAAGGTTAGAGGCCATAGAAATCCACAAGCATCAACCAACCATGAACAGAGACGAGGGCTACCATATACCAGCAGTCTACCAGTCCATGCTGTCATGTGACAGCACAAAATCTGACCAGAGTGACGTTTCCAGCGACCGTCAGTTAGTGCTGAAGAAGTGACCGAGATGGTCACGAAAGCTACACTCAAACAATTTCTACATCCCGGAGAGGTAACTAATTTTTCCTTATTATGCAGATGATGTTAAGCTTTTCATCATGACACTAAAGAAAGATATTCAGGCTTTAGTAGCTAAATGTTGCTACATTTCTACAGCCTATGATGGCTGTCATGATTTACTTTTCAACCAATCAGAAAAAGCCTAGCGTGCCTGCCTCGGGATATAGCTCAGTCATAGAGGCTCCAGCTATAGTTTGGCAGTGTGGTATAAAAGCAATCATACAGGTAAGCGGTTGAATATTTTGAAACTAATTTGACTGGAAATTTTTGCTGCCATAGGCAGGCAGCAACAATTTCCAGTCAAATTAGTTTCAAAATATTCAACGAGATGAGTATTCCATAATGAAGAATGTAATGCATTGGCACTTACATGACATCGCACACTATCGCTTGAGGAGACAAAATGGTGACGATCGCTGTTCAACATTTACGCGATATTACAAAGCAGATACTTGTGATACAGACAACGGAATGTGACAGGATATGAATGATATGGAATCTATAAACCACAATCTATCGGTGTAGTATAACATTTGAGATGAGATTAGCATCCCTTTAACCATGACTTCATTCAAGAAAATTTAAATTTTCTCATATAAAATGTCCATTTGTAGACCAAGAGAAGACTATTTTTGAAAATTTACCACTGGAATGACTGGCTCAGTTATCAAACCAGGCATTTCAGTGGTAAATTTTCAAAAATAGTCTTTTGGTCTGCAAATGGACATTTCACCAGACCACTGCAGAAGCCGTTTTTGGATGATATGCATGTTAAAGGGGTAATAGTGACGTTGGACAAAAATGGCTTCTGTACAATGCTCACATGGGATGATGACTAATTTTTTGAAAATTGACCACTGAAATGTCTGGCTTGATAACTGAGCCAGTCATTGCAGTGGTAAATTTTCAAAAATAGTCTTCTCTTGGTCTACAAATGGACATTTTCCATGAGAAAATTTAAATTTTCTTGAATAAAGTCGAGGGTTAGAGTTATTATCGAGCCAGTCATTTCAGATATTTCTCAAGAGCACTGCACAGGCCAGTTTTGCTCGACTTGGCCATTCAAGAGTCAACCGATTTGCTCCCTCTTATAAAGGGGCACCTTTATAGGACCAGCATTGCATGGCCACCGAGAAGCAAGGCAGCTTTGGTAGGCATAATGGAGGAATACAGTTTTAGCAATGCCCCGCCCATCTCTAACTAAGCCCCACCCACACGTCTCCCATGTTGGGATTGATCGATCCCTCAACTCTCCGACTATCAATTTTCAGAAAAATATACAGGCAAGCTGTTGAGTATTTTGAAACTAATTTGACTGCATGGTAGAGCTGGGAGGTCTGACGGTAGTACCGTGAGGACCGCGGTATACCGTGAACCGATGCCGTGACCGTTGACATTTCCAAATACCGTGAATACCGTCCATAATGTTTGAGCAATATTTGAGAAATATATTCATAAGATCTGACTTGACCAAGGGTAAATAAGTGCTAATAGTGCCAAAAATACAGGCATCCCAAACTATTAGCCGAGTTCAGGTGAAAGGGTTGTTGTAAAAACAAACGTCAAGACGTCAATTACAAAATAATGACAGGCAGAATTGTATGTCAAACGTACGTCTTGAAAGTCTCACGGTAAAATTGCTTTATTTAAAACATCTAAACTCATTCTCTGGCCGTCCGCCGGTAGTAATTACACTATAATATATTCCCTATTCCCGTTTCTATTATTTGTAATTTATTACTCCAAGCATTTTGTCACCGAACAAACACGCTGGAATAACAAAATAACATACAAACTGCGTGCTATTCAAACACAACAGCGATCTCGCAAAGACGTATCTGATTGGTTGTTCATGACCGTGGGAAAATACATTACTACGCTGAATTTATCAATGAAAATTCACTAAAACGTAGTATTTGCTCGCGCCGTTTGATCACGTGCTAATTTATTAACAACGAGCAGTGTTGAAGTCGTTTTTTTTTTTTTTTTTCTGCCTTGTTTTAAGAAATTTCTTTAAGGATTAAATCCAGTTTAAGTAACGACACCTAAAAATTATAGTGTTTTTGTTTTTGTAATTCATTTTTCAACTGGCTACACTTAGTCCGTTATCAATTAAGCCTTCGTGACGAACTTATCTTTATCATTCATGCCGTAAGTGATTATGACATCATTCTACACATCACATAGTTGATTAAGACATATGATTGATGGATAAATTGGAATTCTCCATCGCCTCCTATACACCGACCAGCAATGTAGACACCAAACCATCTTACATGTTTATTCTCCATCTCTCGCCACATCGCCAGCTCTTTCGACGCCAGTTCCTCCGCCGTCATCCTCACCAATCGATATGCTTTCACCTCTCCGGTAAGAATCTTACGGAACAGGCCCTGTAGGAAAATAATGTAGTGTTAAATGTCAGGAGTATAAATGGGTACCAGTGTAAAAGCCGGGGAAGTTACCATTAATAAACTGAAACAACACCAAAGCAGACCTGCCGTGAATGGGACCTGGAATCAGGGACTCGATCGACGCCAATCAAACCAATAACTTCTTAAAGTTCTCATCTATTCTTAAAAGATACATATTGTAGCTAAATTTATGACTGTTTGTTACTTTATGGACACTTTAACTAACGAGAACTGTAGCCGCCATTTTAGATAGATATTTGCTGATGCCATTATTTCACACTCTATTGTCTTCGCCAGTGAGCAATTTTTCGTATAAAACCATTCTCGTAACGCTAATGCTAGTCATTCTTCTGCTGGCTTCCAAGGTGAGCACTTTGTTTTGTTATCAAAACTAAACCTAGTGACACTATATGCGCTCACCTTGGAAGCCAGCAAAAGAATGACCAGCATTAGCATTACGAGAATGCTTTTATATAAACAATTGCTCACCGGCAAAGACATTAGTCTGAAATATGGCGCCTGCAAATATCTATCTAAAATGGTGGCTACAGTCCAAGTTAATTAGTGTCCATAAAGTTACAAATAGTCCTAAATTTAGCTAGGATTTATACCTTTTATGAATAGATGAGAACTTTAATCTAGGGTTCTTCCAGTAACGCTTTGATGAAATCCTCTAGGGGTTCCGGTCTAGTCGTTTAACAGATCTACTGGAAATGTCAGAATATCCAAGCTGGTCAGTGAACAAACTGACCACATAAACCTCTCCAAAGAACTCTACTTCTGCTATCCTAGGTTCCTTTCAGACAAATTTTGTTCAAATCAGCAACGTCATTATGTTTAAGTAGATTTTTTATTAGTTGTGACTCGCAACTAGTACTAGTCTGTCTGTCAAATTTGTGACATGTCTGACAAAGCTGCGTAAGTCGCAACTATAGCACGTTCACACTTGTTAACCCCCTTTAATGGTCAAGCTGGCCAAAAACCATCTCTGAAGCGGTCTTGAGGAATGTTCATTTGCAGGCCAAGAAAAGACTATTTTTCCTAATTTACCACATGATTGACTGGCTCGATAACCGAGCTAGTCATTCATGATAAATTTTCAAATACAGTATTCTCTTGGACTGCAAATGAACATTTATTAAGCTGAATTTTCAATTTTTTGGACAAATCTTAACCCATTAAAGGGCTAAAAGCGTATACTGGAAATTTTGGGAGAATCCAAGATGTATTCAATCAGACTGTATAACACTGTATAACACTGTATAACACTGTATGATAGGGGAATGGAGGATATGGTAGGGTGGGGTATGGCAAGGTCGGAGAGGGCCGTATAGGGCACAATTAGTGATCATATCCTAGGGATTGACAGAACATGGCAAGCTGAGAAAGCGGGTGGGGCAGGGCACTATAGATTTACAGTCTAGTTAGTGGGGTGTAATATCATTGCGGTGCGGCTTCAATACTGTACCTTATTCTTAGAATCTTTGATGTTGAAGATGAGGCTTCGATATTTAGCCTTATATTTAGCACCAGTGTCATGGAAATAGTCAAATAATTCCTCTTCGATCGCGAGCGCCAGTCGCTTTATCTCGCTGTTTGAGAGCATGATGTCATCAGCGTCACTCGCTCTGAAAAGTACAAGATGGTCAGTGTGAAACACAGGGCGATGAATTCCCTATATCTCATTTTCAAGGCAACCATACAGGAAAACTGTTGAATATTTTGGAATTAATTTGACTGGGAGTGGTGCCTTAGGCAGCAACCGCTTACAGTCAAATTAATTTCAAAATATTCAACAAAATCAGTTTTATATTGCTAAGAATAATAAATTTTTTCAGGGATTTATCGGTGAAAGGATTAATGGCTAAATTTGGTCATGAAATTTTAATTAGTTGCTGAATGTCCATTTGCAGGCCAAGAAGAGCATTTAAAAATAATGTACCACAGAAATGACTGACTCAATAACAGAGCCTTTCAAGAATAGTATTCTCTGGGCCTGCAAATTGATATTCAATAAGCAAATATTTTGATTTTGCTCACTAAATTTGATCATAGAAGTGTTAAGACAGGTGGTATCATGATAACACTTTGATTAACCCTTTAACACTCATATCAGCCAAAAATGGCTTCTTCAGTGGTCTTGAGAAATTGCCATTTCCAGACCAAAGGAAAAATATTTTTGAAAATTTATGACTGGAAAGACTGGCTCGATAATCAAAAATAGTCTTCTCTTGGTCTTCAAATAGACCTTTTCTATGAGAAAATTGAAATTTTCTTGAATGAATTCGAGGGTTAAAGTGTTTACACCATATGACTCAGTTCTGTACCTGTAAGCTAGCACATCGCGCAGTGACTTGCGAACATTCAGGCGCACCGGGTCAGGACTTGTAGAAGCACCTTTCTCCGGAGAGCGTCTATGATCAGATGACGACGATAGCGTATCCGGTCTCGCATCTTCTGAAAGTGATACAGATATATATTAGGTAGTCTAAGCGATGGATGGAATTGCCAGTGATAACCTCGCCGCAGTGTGTGCGTGGAGCGATGGATGATCTCACCACAGTGTGTGCATGGAGCGATGGATGACCTCGCTAGTATGTGCGTGGAGAGATGGATGACCTCGCCAGTGTGTGCATAGAGCGATGGATGACCTCGCCAGTGTGTGCGTGGAGTGATGGATGACCTCGTCGCAGTGTGTGCGTGGAGCGATGGATGACCTCGCCACAGTGTGTGCGTGGAGCGATGGATGACCTCGCCGCAGTGTGTGCGTGGAGCGATGGATGACCTCATCAGGGTGCATGGAGCGATGGATGACCTCGCCACAGTGTGTGCGTGGAGCGATGGATGACCTCGCCAGTGTGTGCGTGGAGCAATGGATGACCTCGCCAGTGTGTGCGTGGAGCAATGGATGACCTCGCCGCAGTGTGTGCGTGGAGCGATGGATGACCTCGCCAGTGTGTGCATGGAGCGATGGATGACCTCGCCAGTGTGTGCATGGAGCGATGGATGACCTCACCATGTCTCATTTTCAAGGCAACCATACTGGAAAAATGTTCACTATTTTGAAATTAATTTGACTGGAAGCTGTTGCTGCCTTACGGCTTCCAGTCACGTTAATTTCAAAATATTCAACAGAATAAATTTTATGTCAAAGAATTTACTTTTTCACTGATTTGTCGGTGGAAGGGTGCCCACCTTTAGTGGGTAAGATTTTAAAAAATGGCGGCTTCTGAGTGGTCTTGAGTAATGTCCATTTGCGGAGAAGAAAAATAGTTTTGTGAAAATTTACCGCTGGAATGAATGGCTTGATAACCGAGCTAGTCATTCCAACGTTACATTTTCAAAAATAATCTCTTGGTCTGCAAATGGAGACATTCTATGAAAGGATTAGGTTAAAAAAACACCAGACCCCCCCTTGTGGGTTGGTCTGTTGTTTTATTAACCACTATAAAAACATACTTACCGTTCCTATTAATATGGACCCTCAACCAGGCTACTGGTTGAGTCCCTCTCCAACCTACTGACAGGTATAGACTGGCACCAGTCTATACTCACCCCAGTGACGCTTGTCGCTAAGCGCGCTTGCGCATGCGCACTGGAGCCCAAATAGGAAACAGATTCACTTTTCAAAGTTCAATTTTCAAATCTTACCATGCGGGGTGGCTGAGACCGGGTCGTAGTGATTGAAAGGTAAGTATGTTTTTATAGTGGTTAAAAAAACAACAGACCAACCCACAACGGGGGTCTGTGGGGGGTTGTTATTACACCACAAAACCACCCATTACCGTTCAATCACTACTTGCTAAACCCGTAGATTTGGTCAGTGCCCCATTTAAACATTTGAGAATTAACAAACAAGGATAAAAATCAAACCATTCTTATCCAAATGTTAATAACATAACATAATAGTGCATATAACTAAATCACACCGTGATTAACAAATAAGGATAACTTGAACTTAAAGAAATAAATAAAAACCAAAAGAAGATTCTCACCATTTCATACAGACGCACAGTCCTAACGAAAATGATGAGAAGTGCTTGGTAAATGGTCTTCGGCTTTTTTAGTTAAAATAGTAATGTTACGAAAGAAGGAGGCTGCTGCACTCTGGTCTTTAAGATAAAAAGATGTAAAAGTGGATTCAGATTTCCATCCTGCCCCCTGCATGACCTCATCCAAACACGAACCGGCAAAAACAGCGAAAGAAGTAGCCTTGCCTCGAACGTCATGGGCTGTAATATGAGAGATTAATTTGATCCTGTGAGGTTATCTCATAAAAGCTTAATTGTCTCACAAATCCATCTGGTAATCGTAGCTTTAGAGATCGGCTTAGATAATTCTTCCATGTAGGAAACCCATAAATGGGATGGATCGACTCTTTCAAAATCGGTTCGCTGTTTGTAGGTTCTTAATGCCCTAAAAGGACACCAAAATTTATCGGATGGCGAAAAAGACGATAAAGATTTTAAAATGATCGGACTAGCAGGAAAACGGTTAGACTGAGTTTTAGATAAAAAGTCCCTTCTGGGATATAAAACCAAACCGTCTCCACAAATTATAAATCTATCCTTTTCAGCAGAAAGAGCATGAATCTCCTGAAATTATAAATCTATCCTTTTCAGCAGAAAGAGCATGAATCTCTGAACGCCTTCTACCAGAGGCAGCAGCAACAAGAAAAACAGCTTTGAGAGTTAAAAGCTTAATACTAATAGAAGAAATAGGTTCAAAATGGCGACCTGCCAAAACTTGATGCACCAAAGCCAAATTCCAGGAAGGTAAAGGCTTAGCAATCGGAGGACGAATATTACCTAGACCTCTAATAAAACTATTAAGAGTCTTAGTATCCTTGACATCAGCATTCAGAAGACAAGGAAGGGAAGACGCCAAAGAAAATCTATACCCCCTGACCGTATTAGCTGATAAATGTAATGAATCAAACAAATAAGATAAAAAAATCTAAAACTTGTGGTATAGAAACAGAATCGGGCATGAAACCTTGGTCTGAACACCACTCACCAAAAATTTTAAGTCGACCCTTGTAAACTCGACGGGTCGATTCCCTTCTGGCAGAGTCAATAATTTCCTAGAAGAAACCTTATTCTCGAGGATCTCAGCCCCGAGATTCTCCAAACGCACAGATTGAAGATTTCTGGATTTGGATGCACACAAAGGCCTCTCACTTGAGATAGAAGGTCCTGGGATACTGGAAGAAGGCGAGGAAAGTCTACCAGAAGGTCTAGAAGGTCTACAAATCAAATCCTCTTGGGCCAAAAGGGAGCTATCAGAAGAATCTCACAATCTTGGTCCTTGACCTTCTTCAAGACTAACGGAATCAAGATTGTTGGAGGGAAGGCATAAGCGAACATTCCTGTCCAGGACTGAGACAGGGCATTCACCGCCAACGCTTGACTGTCCGGAAAAGGAGACATGTAAGAGGAGATCTGGGCATTCAGAGGTCGCGAAAATCGCTCTGACAACCGACTTCTTTAACTGCCACTCTGTGTGGGCGAACTTGCTGGGACGTGACAGTTGATCCGCCAGAAAATTCAGACTGCCTGGGACATGTGAGGACACTAGAAAAATCTGCCTCTTGCGGCGCCACAAGAGAAGATTCCACACTTCTAGACAAAGGAGAGACGACCTTGTACCTCCCTGCCTGTTGATATAAGATACCACTGTCGAATTGTCTGACCGAATTGAGACTTTGAGACCTATCACCAGATCTGACCATGAAAGGAGAGCCTTCTTGACAGCCCACAACTCCAGAATGTTAGCTAGACCAGAAGTTAAAACGGAAACTGATGGAGCGGCGGAAAAAGGAAGTAAACCCGAGTCCACCACAACGGAACCGGAACTAGCAAGACTATTCTTAGCAATGGGCGATCTAGAAAGAACCTTGACGACTGGAATGATCGAAAAATTGACATTTTCATAAGGTTCCGCCTTATGGACGTCAGCCTCAGCCTCCGCCACCACTGCTTGTGGATTATGCCCATCACCCTCAAGTCTTAGGTGGGTTTGACCCGGTGCACTGCTCGAGCCCACCTTCGAGAGCTTAGTCGCTCTAGACTTCTGCTTTGGAGACTTTTTAACCTGCATGGAGGTTAGAGGGACCGGTTTCCCCCATTTGCAGGAATGCCTGCTAGCCTTCGGGCTATCATCCGAACTAGAAAAAACATCCTGTTTCTTAACCTCTTTAATTGCAGAAGAAATTCTTTCGTCAAGGGATTTCGTCAAAACAGATGCAAACGCTTCGAATCTTGCGAAAAGAGCTAGCACGGCGTCGGAATTCGCCAAAGAGGCTCCTCCCTCTGTTGCTACTGGTACAGAAACAGTAGATTGTGCAAAAGACACAGCCTTCACCTTACTAGCAACGGAGGTAGAGGAAGGACGACCAGAGGGCAGCGGTTGTTTAAACGGTAAATCTTTAAAAAATGCCTTAGACACCGAGACCGGCCACCCTTTACAGATCCCACACATCGTTGTGAAGGTACAAGTGGTACAAATTGCACAGACATGCCAGGCAAATTCAACTGAGTGATGGCGATCACACTTTGAGGACGTACATTTTGTCTTGTCAGACGATTTAGCGGACTCCTAAAAACGAAAAAAAGTAACACTGAATCATATCGCTTAAAATCGTAAAAGGAAGACTAGAAAGTTAAAAATCATTTCTTAAAAAGTCGGGAAAGTTCAAATCAGAAAGCAAAGATCCCTGCCGACAAGAAAACAAACTTGTAAAGGGATAAATGATAATTCTTATAATGCACTATTAGTAAATAGATAAGGGCTCTGAATAACTGCTGGAGTTTATTATATGATGATGAATGATATAGGCATAGTAATTAAGATACCACGAAGCGAAAACGATCTTTCACGAAAACTGGTAACAATATCATCATAGTTATAAAATACCATATAACCACGAAAATACTTCCTACACATAACTTAGGGAGGATTGACTTCATAATAGGAATATTCTTGTTAATATAGAAGGCGTAGCTGACACACCGCAAAACACAAAAAACTAATATTTTATAGCAGTTGTTCTGCAAGCAGAATAATTGAAAAGTGAATGTTTCCTAGTACTGGGCTCCAGTGTGCATGCGCAAGCGCGCTTAGCGACAAGTGTCACTATGGGGTGAGTATAGACTGGTGCCAGTCTATACCTGTCAGTAGGCTGGAGAGGGACTAAACCAGTAGCCTGGTTGAGGGTCCGTATTAATAGGATAGGCATGGGGAGGTGTGTATGCGGGCATAAAAAACTTATTCTGATGGCTAAATGCAGATAATTGATTTAGCAAGTAGTGATTGAACGGTGATGGATGTTTTTGTGGTGTAATAACTAGGTAATTTTGGAAACACTCACATCACTCAACGTTGTAAAAACGGCTTCTGCGATGGTCTAGCATTTGTCCCTCAATAAATGTTAAAAAACTTTGGCCCGCAAATGGACGTTTACTCCGCAAACATGTGAATTTTCTTGTCAAATTATGACCATTATGGACCAGAAATGTCTAATTCTTTATAATGCACGAAATATGCTGTTAATCATTTTGAAATTATGGCAGCAACAGATTCCAGTCCAATTTGTTTTAAACTATTCAACAGATTTCCCTGAAATTAAAGCACTGGAGTTTTAGGGGCGAAAGGGTTAGACTGCTAATACCTAAAGTTGGTCGAGAATATAAAAATATTTACTTATTGAATGTACATTTGTAGGCCAAGAGAAGGTTTATTGAAAATTTACCACTGGAATGCCTGGCTCGATAACCCAGCTTGTCATTCCAGTAGTAAATTTTCAAAAACAGTCTTCATTTGGTCTGCAAATAGACATTTTCTTGGAAATTTTTTTCATTTGTTTAACAAATTTAAGAGTTAAACGGTGAATACCTAAAGTTGGCCAAGAACATCAAAATACTTAATTGAATGTACATTTGCATTCCAAGATAACAGTTCTTTTTCTAATTTACCCTTAAAATAACTGCCTCGGTTATGGAGAGTTATTCCAGTGGTAAAACTTAAACAAGGCAAATCAATAAATTGATGCATGCTCCCCGAAGGCATACTCTGCAGAGAAACTGAATGGATAACCCCGAAGGCATATGCTTCACGGAAAGGTTTGGAATTGTGGCTCAGACACAGAAACGAACTTGAAATTGTCAATGAGATATCACCATATTAGGCCATCCTTAAAATATTGTTGGTTTGGGGTAATGATGTTAAATCCACAATTTGGGGAGTAGGAATGATTCGGTGGGCCATCATTCTTTTGGTCTGGCAGGATTTGTCCTATTTGAACAATTTGTTACGGATAGCTTAATAAAAGCAAAATCTAAGTTTCTCTAAATAAACACACTTAGACTTTGCTTGGCACCATATGAAAAATACATAAAAAAACTATGTTCAAAATGAACAGAGATATTTTCTGTAATAATCAATACCAAGTTTGGTTACCATATGTGAAAAAGTCTTGAAACTATGGCCTGGAGAAACATTTTCTGTGATATTCAGTCGACCATGAAAAGTAGATCAGCATGACATACTTTTCATACTGCGCACACCTTCTCCCTAAGATGCATCCACATATCAAGTTTGGTGACCATATATGAAAGTCTTGAAACTATAGCCCGGACAAACATTTTGTGCTATTCAGTCGACCATGAAAAGTAGGTAAGCATGACATACTTTTGACCTGCTTTTCATACTACGCACACCTTCTCGCTAAGATGCATCCACATACCAAGTTTGGTGACTATATGTGCAAAAGTCTTGAAACTATGGCACAGACAAACATTTTCTGTGATACTCAGTCGACCATGAAAAGTAGGTCAGCATGACCTACATTTGAACTACTTTTCATACTCCGCACACCTTCTCCCTAAGATGCATCCACATACCAAGTTTGGTGACCATATGTGAAAGTCTTGAAACTATGCCTCGGACAAACTTATATATGGTGAACGGACGGATGAACGAACGGACAGACGGACAAAGCGGCGACTATATGCTCCAGCAAAATTTCTTTCGGAGAGCATAAAAACAGATTTCTCTTGACCTGCAAATGAATATTCCTCAACCAACATATTTTGTCCCGCTTCACCATAAAAGGGTTAAGAGGCCAATCAGGTTTATGACAACATACTTTCTGTTTTTGGTGTGCCAGTAGCCCCCGCTTCAGGTCCGTGCTTTGGTGTGCCAGTAGCCCCCGCTTCAGGTCCGTGCTTTGGTGTGCCAGTAGCCCCCGCTTCAGGTCCGTGCTTGTGCGAGTGATGCTGCTGCTGCTGATGATGACTGCTAGATTTCTTATGACTGGTGCCGCTGCTTTGTGACGGACGCAGAACCTCGAATGTTGGGTGACCTTTCAACCAATCAATTAGAAAGTACTCCGACGGCGCGAGAGGACCGGTAAGGACACGTCCCGTTTTCCTTTCGAGAACAATGACTTTGTTCTGTCTGGGAGACAGCGGCTGTAAGAGTAGAGAAAATACATGCAGGTGCTAAGGAAGCGTGAACCCTGTAAGCCGTAATTTTCTCAAAGCTAATGTCAATTTGCATAACAAGAAGACTATTTTTGAAGATTTACTACTGGAATCACTGGCTCGGTCATTGAGCCAGTCATTCCAGTTGTAAATTTTCAAAAATTCTTTTCTCTTGGTCTGCAATACTCAAGACCACTACAGAAGGGTTTTTTGGCTGGTTTGAGGGTTAAATGTCTACGTTATACCTGAAGGCTGACTGAGTTACCAACCCTATAATGGTCACATTATGGTCAGGAAAATTAAAATATCTGCCTGTTGAATGTCTATTTACAGACCAAGAGAATACAATTTTTGAAAATTTATCACTGGAATGACTGGCTCAGTTATCAGTCCAGTCATTCTAGTGGTAAATTTTCAAATATTGTATTTTCTTGGCCTGTAAATGGACATTCCACAAGACCATAAGAGGCTGTTTTTAAAGGGTTACATATTGCATTATAGAAACTAATGCAACAAACAATATATATATATTTTATTCACGTCATCTCTCGATCAATCAATAATAACAACATTGCTAGATTACACTACAGTACAGCTCTGATATAACATCACATATTTCCAAAACAAATTAAAAGTAACGTATTGTTGAATATTTTGGACTTAATTTGATTGGGAGCCATTGCTGGCTACGGCATTGTCTTTTAATCAAATAAAAGACCAGTTCTGGTCCCCGACCCGGCCATTTTAATACAAGCATAAAGTTTGTAATCCAAATCTTGTATGATTTTTCAAGAACTCAGGATTACTATGGTGAGTACAGATGGTTTCAAGAACTCAGGATTACTATGGTGAGTACAGATGGTTTCAAGAACTCAGGATTACTATGGTGAGTACAGATGGTTTCAAGAACTCAGGATTACTATGGTGAGTACAGATGGTTTCAAGAACTCAGGATTACTATGGTGAGTACAGATGGTTTCAAGAACTCAGGATTACTATGGTGAGTACAGATGGTTTCAAGAACTCAGGATTACTATGGTGAGTACAGATGGTTTCAAGAACTCAGGATTACTATGGTGAGTACAGATGGATTCAAGAACTCAGGATTACTATGGTGAGTACAGATGGTTTCAAGAACTCAGGATTACTATGGTGAGTACAGATGGTTTCAAGAACTCAGGATTACTATGGTGAGTACAGATGGTTTCAAGAACTCAGGATTACTATGGTGAGTACAGATGGTTTCAAGAACTCAGGATTACTATGGTGAGTACAGATGGTTTCAAGAACTCAGGATTACTATGGTGAGTACAGATGGTTTCAAGAACTCAGGATTACTATGGTGAGTACAGATGGTTTCAAGAACTCAGGATTACTATGGTGAGTACAGATGGTTTCAAGAACTCAGGATTACTATGGTGAGTACAGATGGTTTCAAGAACTCAGGATTACTATGGTGAGTACAGATGGTTTCAAGAACTCAGGATTACTATGGTGAGTACAGATGGTTTCAAGAACTCAGGATTACTATGGTGAGTACAGATGGTTTCAAGAACTCAGGATTACTATGGTGAGTACAGATGGTTTCAAGAACTCAGGATTACTATGGTGAGTACAGATGGTTTCAAGAACTCAGGATTACTATGGTGAGTACAGATGGTTTCAAGAACTCAGGATTACTATGGTGAGTACAGATGGTTTCAAGAACTCAGGATTACTATGGTGAGTACAGATGGTTTCAAGAACTCAGGATTACTATGGTGAGTACAGATGGTTTCAAGAACTCAGGATTACTATGGTGAGTACAGATGGTTTCAAGAACTCAGGATTACTATGGTGAGTACAGATGGTTTCAAGAACTCAGGATTACTATGGTGAGTACAGATGGTTTCAAGAACTCAGGATTACTATGGTGAGTACAGATGGTTTCAAGAACTCAGGATTACTATGGTGAGTACAGATGGTTTCAAGAACTCAGGATTACTATGGTGAGTACAGATGGTTTCAAGAACTCAGGATTACTATGGTGAGTACAGATGGTTTCAAGAACTCAGGATTACTATGGTGAGTACAGATGGTTTCAAGAACTCAGGATTACTATGGTGAGTACAGATGGTTTCAAGAACTCAGGATTACTATGGTGAGTACAGATGGTTTCAAGAACTCAGGATTACTATGGTGAGTACAGATGGTTTCAAGAACTCAGGATTACTATGGTGAGTACAGATGGTTTCAAGAACTCAGGATTACTATGGTGAGTACAGATGGTTTCAAGAACTCAGGATTACTATGGTGAGTACAGATGGTTTCAAGAACTCAGGATTACTATGGTGAGTACAGATGGTTTCAAGAACTCAGGATTACTATGGTGAGTACAGATGGATTCAAGAACTCAGGATTACTATGGTGAGTACAGATGGTTTCAAGAACTCAGGATTACTATGGTGAGTACAGATGGTTTCAAGAACTCAGGATTACTATGGTGAGTACAGATGGTTTCAAGAACTCAGGATTACTATGGTGAGTACAGATGGTTTCAAGAACTCAGGATTACTATGGTGAGTACAGATGGTTTCAAGAACTCAGGATTACTATGGTGAGTACAGATGGTTTCAAGAACTCAGGATTACTATGGTGAGTACAGATGGTTTCAAGAACTCAGGATTACTATGGTGAGTACAGATGGATTCAAGAACTCAGGATTACTATGGTGAGTACAGATGGTTTCAAGAACTCAGGATTACTATGGTGAGTACAGATGGTTTCAAGAACTCAGGATTACTATGGTGAGTACAGATGGATTCCCGTCAAACGCAATTCCAGTCAAGGTCTCATGCGGAGGGATGTATTTACAAAATCTGTACTCAATCCAAGCACGCTCACTGAAGTTATCGAATGGAAACTAAATATTTCACAATTTTTCACGAAATCAAGGAGAATAACTCCGGCGGATCTGCACACATTTCGCGGATATGCAGTCCCCACCGCTGTCTTGTCATAATAACTTGACATTCCAAACTTGAAATCTATCAATGCAGAAATTATTGAGCGGAAACTAAATGCGGATGGTCACACAGGACCTGTTTCCATAGTCCCGGTAGACGATGATGTGGGACAACTAAATCCAAAATATTCACCAGAAAATTTCTCCCATCTTATTCAGAATCTTACTAACATGTTTCTATTTTTATTTCTGAGCCATACTGTAGCCAGGTAGCATACATATTAACCTGTTGTAAATGCTTGCTTTATTTTAAATACTAATAATAATAATAGTAATACTCATTGGATAGAAAGCGCTGGCTGTATAACAGATGGAGTAATACTCATCGGATAGAAAGCGCTGGCTGTATAACAGATGGAGTAATACTCATTGGATAGAAAGCGCCGGCTGTATAACAGATGGAGTAATACTCATTGGATAGAAAGCGCCGGCTGTATAACAGATGGAGTAATACTCATTGGATAGAAAGCGCCGGCTGTATAACAGATGGAGTAATACTCATTGGATAGAAAGCGCCGGCTGTATAACAGATGAAGTAATACTCATTGGATAGAAAGCGCCGGCTGTATAACAGATGGAGTAATACTCATTGGATAGAAAGCACTGGCTGTATAACAGATGGAGTAATACTCATTGGATAGAAAGCGCCGGCTGTATAACAGATGGAGTAATACTCATTGGATAGAAAGCGCTGGCTGTATAACAGATGGAGTAATACTCATTGGATAGAAAGCGCTGGCTGTATAACAGATGGAGTAATACTCATTGGATAGAAAGCGCTGGCTGTATAACAGATGGAGTAATACTCATTGGATAGAAAGCGCTGGCTGTATAACAGATGGAGTAATACTCATTGGATAGAAAGCGCTGGCTGTATAACAGATGGAGTAATACTCATTGGATAGAAAGCGCTGGCTGTATAACAGATGGAGTAATACTCATTGGATAGAAAGCGCTGGCTGTATAACAGATGGAGTAATACTCAATGGATAGAAAGCGCTGGCTGTATAACAGATGGAGTAATACTCATTGGATAGAAAGCGCTGGCTGTATAACAGATGGAGTAATACTCAATGGATAGAAAGCGCTGGCTGTATAACAGATGGAGTAATACTCATTGGATAGAAAGCGCTGGCTGTATAACAGATGGACTCAAACTATACCTTATGTCCTTGATGCGTCTTTTCTCGTTCCATTCTCAGAATACGCAATGACTCCGTGGCATGGGATATGATACACTCCTTACCACAATACACGGATGAGCCGCGCACATCACGACCACACCCCTTCACGATACACATATCCGGCCCGCCACGTTTCTCCTTAGCCTCCTACAAGCAAGTAGAACAATCATGTTAATGTACCAAGGGTTAGAATTTTTCAAGAACATTACAATTTGTGTTTAGTGAAAGGACATTTTCAGGCCTTTACCACTGGTTATCGAGCCAGTCATTCCAGTAGGTAAAATTTCAAAGAGTCTTCTCTTGGCATAGAAAATTATTGAAGAGTTTGAAAATAATTTTACTTTTAGACGTTGCTGCTAAAGACACCAATGTTTTCCACACAGATTATCTTTCAAGAATCAAAATATCAGAAACAAGTTATAATATTTACTCAGCAGTGCTAAAAGGATTAGAAATATCTGGTGAGCGGTGCTGAAAGTGTTATGTATATCTGGTCAGTGTGGCTGAACGTATTAAGTATATCTGGTCAGCGGTCCTGAAAGTGTTACGTATATCTGGTCAGTGTGGCTGAAAGTGTTAAGTATATCTGGTCAGTGTGGCTGAAAGTGTTAAGTATATCTGGTCAGTGTGGCTGAAAGTGTTAAGTGTATCTGGTCAGTGTGGCTGAAAGTGTTAAGTGTATCTGGTCAGCGGTCCTGAAAGTGTTAAGTATATCTGGTCAGTGTGGCTGAAAGTGTTAAGTATATCTGGTCAGTGTGGCTGAAAGTGTTATGTATATCTGGTCAGTGTGGCTGAAAGTGTTAAGTGTATCTGGTCAGTGTGGCTGAAAGTGTTAAGTGTATCTGGTCAGTGTGGCTGAAAGTGTTATGTATATCTGGTCAGTGTGGCTGAAAGTGTTATGTATATCTGGTCAGTGTGGCTGAAAGTGTTAAGTATATCTGGTCAGTGTGGCTGAAAGTGTTAAGTGTATCTGGTCAGTGTGGCTGAAAGTGTTAAGTGTATCTGGTCAGTGTGGCTGAAAGTGTTAAGTATATCTGGTCAGTGTGGCTGAAAGTGTTAAGTGTATCTGGTCAGTGTGGCTGAAAGTGTTATGTATATCTGGTCAGTGTGGCTGAAAGTGTTAAGTGTATCCGGTCAGTGTGGCTGAAAGTGTTATGTATATCTGGTCAGTGTGGCTGAAAGTGTTATGTATATCTGGTCAGTGTGGCTGAAAGTGTTAAGTGTATCCGGTCAGTGTGGCTGAAAGTGTTATGTATATCTGGTCAGTGTGGCTGAAAGTGTTAAGTGTATCTGGTCAGTGTGGCTGAAAGTGTTATGTAGATCTGGTCAGTGTGGCTGAAAGTGTTATGTATATCTGGTCAGTGTGGCTGAAAGTGTTAAGTGTATCTGGTCAGTGTGGCTGAAAGTGTTAAGTATATCTGGTCAGTGTGGCTGAAAGTGTTATGTATATCTGGTCAGTGTGGCTGAAAGTGTTAAGTGTATCTGGTCAGCGGTGCTAAAAGTATTAAGTATATCTGGTGAGCGGTGCTGAAAGTGTTAAGTATATCTGGTGAGCGGTGCTGAAAGTGTTAAGTATATCTGGTGAGCTGTGCTGAAAGTGTTAAGATTATCTGGTCAGTGGTGCTGAAAGTATTAAGTATATCTGGTGAGCGGTGCTGAAAGTGTTAAGTATATCTGGTGAGCAGTGCTGAAAGTGTTAAGTATATCTGGTGAGCGGTGCTGAAAGTGTTAAGTATATCTGGTGAGCGGTGCTGAAATGGTTAAGATACTGGGACATCATGGTACAAATAGTCAATTCTCAGTAAGTTTTCAATTTTAAGGAACCAGCTCATAATACAATGAAATATAGGAAATTGTCTGAATTTGCTGAAACAGTAACTCAGTTAAATAACAAACAGTCATGGGAAGCAACAGGGGCACTTTAAAGACAACATCATAGAGTCAGTCATATTAGTGGAGTTTTTAACCAGAATTGTGGTTTTGCAACCACGGAGCTCGTCTGTTGATATAATTCTACATATAAGGGTCATTTGCAAAAGGTTAACTATTATGATTAAAATAAAGTAGTGATATATATTCATTACTAATGCTATTTATGAAGGCCTGATAATTTAGATGTAGCAGAGCTAAACAGAAACATTAAACAGTATGTCAATCGAAACAAACTAGTGGATATGCATGACGGTTAAAGATGAAGCATGTCTGTTTGACTTATTTCTAGTTCACTATTCCAAGTCAGAACAAAATTCCAAAAGTGTCATGCACATCCTTGCACATAGGTATAATCATAAGGCTCTATGACTGATAGTTTATCCATAAAGGAGCTAAACACAAAACTTAACCGTTCTGTTCTAAAATGTCTACGTTCAGCTAAACGTAAAACTTAACGTGAAATAACAGTCTGTGAGCGGAAAATGTAGGGGATAACGTAGTAATAAGGCTGTATATCAGGTTTGGTGGCTGTATGCCTGATTTGCCATAGCAGAACTTAACTAAAATTGGATGCCGCTGCCGCCGCCGGACGATGCGGCCAGTATCGCATAAGCTCTTCTGTTCGCTGAACAGGTGAGCTAAAAAAAAAAAATTTCGGACCACTACACTGTTTTGTGAACAGGGTTTACTTCCCTTTGCATAGGTGACCAGGACTAGAAATGACCAGAAATACTTCTTTCCCCCCCCCCCCTACCCTGTAGGCAAATATATTTTGGTATATGGATGCATCATGGCCTAAAAATGTCATGTATCAAAAGTATGTCAGCATGACAGTATGGTATGTGAAACCATGTGCCCAACTCTGGTTCCAGTAGGATTAAGCAATCCTTAAATATAGGCAAACAAAGAAACCGTAATATTGGACATACAAACATAAAAGTGGTGAAATATCAAGGCTGTGATGACCTTGACCTTGTATCTAGTAATGTCACTAGGCTTGCACGACATTGTCCTAGGAGGTATCACGATATATTATGGTGATAAAATCGCGATATTTCGATATATCGTATAACTTATTTTATGGCATATGAATTCACGGTGTGAATTGGTCTTGGGTTGAGTTGGACTGCACGGTTTGGATTATGTTAGACATGTCGGCTTCGCTATGAGTTTTCATATCAGTTTTAGCCGAATATTACTTCTAATTGATAAATTTGAACAAAAACTTTAAATCCAGTCACCAAGATACTTAAAGAACGATCGTTAATAACACAAAAATAGGAAATTTCCCGGTGTAAATTTTTTACGCCTTACACCTTGGCTTAATGTATACCTTGTCCATCATTGCGGGAGTGAAATTATTACATTGGACAACCCAAATATTGTGTACTCTGTTATAATCCTCGTTTATTAGATAAAAATTAATTTAAAAATTTGACATTTCATGCCGTCTTTGTGAAAATTTACAAATCACGTGATATTAGATCCATAGATATCTAATGTTTAGATCTGATCCACATTTACCGAGTACCCGTTTACTAATAATAGTTAGCCTTCAGAAACATCTCAGATAATTCACCTTGCAGGCTAAAGCGTGTATACAGTTTCATTTAGCTATCACATTTGTGAATGAATCACCTCTCGCCTCCAAAAACAGGAGAGCAAGCAATATCATGTGATTTATATATTTTCGCGACGCCTTTTATTGTCAAATCTAGAATTAATTTAGATTTTATAAACCATGCTTTTTAAGAAATATACAATATTTATACCGTCCCAGGTAATAATTTCACTCACGCAGTCATGCTTTTGAGGTACATAGTACGGCGGCAAGAAATTGTACCGATAAATTGCGTTAAATTTTTGTATTATTGTCCATCTTTTAAAAGAATTTTAAAGAATAAACTTCAACTTTTTCTTGACCTATTGCTAACATAAGCCCACCGCTCTTGCAAAGATGTTGGTTTGGAAATAAATTGAACAGATTGCTGTAATAGAAGGCTACTATACAACAAAATGACAAATAGGCAGAATATAGTGTGACAGTAAAATCTTCATGATATTTCAATTTTTTCAAAATCATACAGTAAAAAATTGTGGCTGAAAAAAAAAAGACGATTTTTGATAATATCGGACAATCGTGCAAGCCTAAATGTGACTATCAGCACACAGCTTCCTTATTTTATAGGTGACCATGAGTCCAACAATAGTTCTGGTAACATTAAGTAATTATGAAATATAAATATATATGATTTGCTACACAGACAAATTTAAAGTTGAAAAGGCAGAGGTAAAATAGCAAGGTCAGAATGACCTTGACCTTTACCTGGTGAACTCCATGTCACCATTCTCATTGTATAAGAGACCATGTACCCAAGTTGTGTTCCATTAGGGTTAAGCAATCCCGAAATATAAGCAGATAAGATTTGCTAAGCCTAAAAACTTAACATTGAAAAATAACAGTTTTGTAAAGGTCAGAATGACCTTGACCTTCGTTGTAGCGACTTCCTTGTCAGCATGCTGCTTCCTAACGTTCTAGGAACAATGTATCCAAGTTTAGTTTCAATAGGATTAACCATTCCTGAAAAGATAAGTTGAGTTTTGCTAAACGCAAACTTAAGTTTTGTATCAAGGTCACAGTGACCTTCACCTTGTGACCTCATTATCATTATGCTGCTTCCTAACAGTATAGGTAACCACATAGCCAAGTTTAGTTGCGATAGGATTAACTGATCCTGAAATATAAGCCGAGAACTTTTTCTAAACGTAAAATCTTAACATTGGAGAAGTGATAACAGGGGTGTAGTTAGATTTTTCATGGTAACCTACAGTAGGTCTCGCAAATGCACATATGGCAACCTCATGGTAGGTTACGCATTAATAAATTTTAGGTAACCCATGGCAACCTTTGGTAACCTAATAATATATAGGCTACCCGGTCAGCAGTAAATCTGCACTAAATCATGAAATAAATAATATTGAACTTGAACGGCGAGTACCAGATAGAGCATGATATTGTGCATACAATAACGTGTAATACCCCCGTATTCTAGTGGCTTATGTCCCGAGAATATGATGATGATGAACTTAACGCTTGCCCTGGGAAAGTAAAAAACATGGCGGGCAAGCCAATCTCGTAAATATACAAGATTGAATTGCCCGCCATATCCCTCACTTAAACAAATAAAACTCACCCCAAAATTGATTTCTAAATTTAGACCCTTTTGGGATAATGTTGGTCCCATGACGGTAGGTATAACTGTAGGTCTCCCTTCCCAGTACCTATATTACTTGCTGGTAGAGATACGCTGTATAGTATATCGATTGCACTCATGGGCAACTTGTTATTTTTGGAAGAAATATTTTTCTAGCGCTATTTCTATCTGTCAATGGCCAGTAGATTGCATTATCAGCTCTGGTACAGCTGTCTGGTAATGTAAACATTCCATTCTTACAGAACGGCGCAATCCCGGTTAGTAATTTCAACAATAAAAATTGTCACGAATCAGCCTAGAGGGTGGGGGGGGGGGGGTCTGCTAATACACCAGTAATGAGAAATGTCTCACGCGACTGCGAAGGCGGAGTTAATAATAATTGATAATGCACAGTCGTATTTTATGATTGACTTGCAGGCCATCCGATGTCATTAGGCATGAATGAAAAATTACTATCGTAGTAAAATTTTGATCACGCAACTCGTTGTCATTCATAACGAATTAATTACATGATTTATTTCAACCAATCTCTGCGCGACTCTCACGATCAACATTGATGGATAATGGCGGAACAAAAAATCTAGTCACTGTGCCGCTTTTAAACGCAGTAAAACAATATCTTAGCGCCCACTTTGATGGGTTATATGACCCAATATATTATTACAGGAAGGTTCCGAGAGTAATACCACCCGATATTTAAGTGGTTCATTACTTTGGAGCGACCGAGAAAACAGGACTATGTCAGGAAAACCGGTGCGTAGTAACTCTTATTTCCAGTAAATCGTATTTCCAGTAAATTGTCAGTTTAAAGCGCACAAGCGAAGAAGGGTCAAGCTATCTACTAAATTCCTTAGAGCTGGTTACGCATTTTATTGTGGCGGACTTGCGGGACTGACAAAAACCCGCAAGTCTGCCACAACAAAAAGCCGTTCGCCGAACATATTTTGACGACACGAATCAATTATTTCATGTACGTATTATGTCTATCATATGAAAACAATTAATATACTAAGTGTACTTAGTACCGAGAGTCTACTGTGCTGAATTTTTTTATGGCGAATGAAAACAGGTATTTTATGGAGAACGGATATAGGTCTCCTAAAATCGTGTTTGCGTAACCTCCACGCGAACGCGTTCAGGCGTTCGCCACAAATTTACACCCCTGGATACATATGTCTCGCTTTCTCCTTCACAGACGAGACAATAAATCCCGGTATTCATTTTGCACACTAATGATGCTGAAAGCTGTTGGTGCTGAAGCCAACAACAGCTTTTCAGCAACATTGTTTCCAAAATACACCACAGTTTTTCTCCAAATGGCTCGCTAAGGACATACCAATTGATTTTTTTTCAGAATTCCACTTCTGTAACTCTTTGTTCTCTGTAGCTCTGCTAACCCTTTGATGGTCAAGCCGCTCAAAATGGCTTTGCAAGGGTCATGAGAAAAGTCCATTTGCAGGCCAAGAGAAGACTTTCGCGCGTGAGCGCGCGCGTGTGTGTAGGGGGAGGGGGGGGGGGGAATTTTCGTAAAACTAAATATTAAATTGGTCTGGCCTACCAGTAATAATATGATTTCTATTATCAGCCTGATGCAAGTTAAGCAAGCAGGCACAGTACATGTACTTGGAAATTCATAGCTTACCTTAGCACTTTTAATGCGTCTATCAAACTCCTGTTGTCGACGTTCTTCCTCCTCTTGTCTCCGCTTTTCTTCACGTTTCCTCGCCTCCGCATGATCAGAATCCGACCGCCGTCGCTCTGACGATGACGAGGAGGAAGAATGATGATGATCCCTGTCCTTCTTCCGCTTTGGAGCATCGCTATCCCTCCCAGACGTCTCCAGAGAATGTCGATGGTGATGCTTCGATGACACCGACGTGTCAGACTTGGATGACAGCACCAAGCCTGATTTACGATGATGGACCATACCCTCGGACTGCGACGACAGCTTCACGCCGCCTTTCGCTTCCTTTTTCGAAAATATTTCCTTCCATTGCGACTTTAATGTTTCCATGAGTTTAAGCTTACTCTGCATCCGCTCTTCCTCTGACTGGGCCGGGTCCTGATCTCCTTCCGCCTTTTCCGACTCATCCACGGTGGTCCCGTCAACTTCCATTTTCACGCTTTTAGCCAGCTCTTCACCTCCACCCACCTCCTTTTCAAGGGCATCCTGTAACACAAAAAGAATATGGGAAATTAAATAGCATCATCGCAATAATCTATAACTACACGTAACAGAATTTACATTAACAATTTAAAATCAGAAGTCCCATATTGATTTGTTAGCGGTCTCGCTGCAAGCAACCAGACAGTAATTTCAATGAGCAATAACTGTTGACTAGCTGAATATTCTGAAAACCATATGACCGAAAGTTGTTGGTGGCATAGCCATCAACAACTTTCAGTTAAATTGTTTTCAAAATGTTTAGCAGGTACCGAGATACTACATCTGGAATGTCATCTGCAGAAACTGATCAGTCAGAAAGTTAGGTTGTTCAACAAGAGGTCCAAATGTCATGTGTCATTCGCTTGCTGCATATCAGTAATTGAACCAGACAGGCCATCAGAGGTGATGAGAAATAGGAAAATGGACAGAGCTCTCGTGTTCCATTAAATATAGACACTTTTGCACAAGATATGAGATGCCTGTTCAATTTACCCAGCATGCAATGCTACCCGGCATGCAATACTACCCAGCATGCAATGCCCTGACTCCATAATTGTTGGAACTATTGGACGCCATATTCGTTTAGTCTATTGTCTGCACAAGCCAGGCTTTCTTAAACAAAACCAACCTGCTTGCACCTGCAAATAGTCATTTGTCCTCCAGCTCTGGAAGTGTAAGCATGCACATAGGGCGTATTCACGGCAGTACATTCGACAGTTTGTATTTCAATACTGTTCAGAGAAAGTGTGTCAATGTCCAGGAGAAAATAGGAGAATTTTTTTATATACATTGACAATAATTTGCGTGAAAGTTGTTGCTATCAATGACAATGACAGCACCAACATTCAGTTAAATTGTTGTCAAAATAATTAGTATGTAATGCAATTACTACCTGCTATATATTTGATACAAATTTTATTGAAGTGTTGTTGCAACAGCTTTCAGTCTCTGTATTCTAAAATAATCATCATAATTTAGTCGACTCTTGCTACGGATTTGAATAGCAATTTGACTGTAAATTGTAGGTTTCTAAGGCATCGATCTTTGTTACAGAGATAAGTCATTTTTATTGTGAAATCAGCTACTATCCTATAAGGGATTTACGATTGTTCCCTTGAACAAACTTGAATGACATTTTGTCCCTAATGATATTTATAAAATTTCAGCCTAATCATTTCAGCATCTCTGACGAGTCTGAAAGAAAATCTGTTTGTCTGAAAACAAGGTCATCAAAGATGGCCATGGGGAATAATTCTGAAATTAATTTGATCAGTTGGGAGGCTGTTGCAGCTGGGCAATGGTGTAGTGATGGGGGGGGGGGGAGGGGTCAGAGGGGGACAGATGGCCCTTGTGCCAGGTTCAGCGTTAGTGTTGGGTATGGGGAGGGGCACCAAAAGGGTCATTGGGGTTGCTTTTGCAACCCCCCCAGGGTGCCAGTATTTTAGTATGAGGGGGGGGGGAAGGGCATCAAAAGGCTGGTCTGGCTTCGGATACCCTCACTATGGCACTGTCTCTGGGATTCAAGAATTAAATTTTAAAATAGCGTACAACTATGTGTACTAAATAGTATATGTGGGTGTGGGGGGGGGGGGGAATGGGGTGTGTGTGTGTGGGGGTGGGGGGTTAGTAGTTAAAGCAAAAGTTTCAAGGCAGTGAACTATTGAAAGATTTTCTATTCAAATACAGTTAGTAAGGATGGGGGGGGGGGCGGGGAAGGGTGTGTGCGTGTGCGCGTACGTGCACGTGGGAGCAGCACTGATATGTATCTTGCAAATCATTAAAGGGTTAAACAGTTAATGCAATATATATTATAGGGAGACAAGTTATTTTTAGATGGTGAGGGTGTTGAGGGTGTTGAGGGTGTCTGACACTAAGTTGTGAATAATCAATACACTTTGAATTCTGTGTGTCACATGTACACAATGTTTCACATACTAGATGGACGAATACAGCAACTTATTTAAAAAACAACTTGACTGGAAGCAGTCCAAAATAACAATGATTTTGCAGCAACAAATTTAAGTCAAATTATTCTCAGTATTTTGCATGAATCGGAGTGACAAGTGGTAGTTCTGAATGAATATATGTGTATCATCTCTATGGCAACTCAACATGAGCTATTGAATGTAGGTCTAAAACAAGTTTGCTCTGAACAAACTCACACATGCACACCACACATACACTCTTCAGACAGACAGACAGACAGACAGACATACAGACAGACAGACAGACAGACAGACAGACAGCCTGCCTGCCTGAGACACAGACAGACGGACGGACGGACAGACAGACAGACGGATGGATGGACAGACAGGCAAGCAGGCTGACACAGACAGACACAGACATTTGGGTAGGTCGGTCGAGCAAGTGACGGACTGAGAGACAAACAGGCAGGCATATTAGAAAGCAAGTGAGCAGGTAGGCAGGCACACACATATGTACAATTCCATCCAGTCCCTCTGGTACAAATATATTATTTGAGATGAAGACAGCTCCTCAGTTTGACAGTTTACCTTGAGCGACTAGGACATGTTTTTAATTGGAGTACCATTACTTCCCCTCATGATACAGATGATGAGGGGGAGGAGGAAGTGCTGGAGGGCGAAACTCCAGACCCTTTCTCAAGCATTACCAATGAACTGAGTGCTGCAGTTAATGAAGTTGACAGTGATAATGAGTTGGAAGTGACTCGGATTAATGTGGTGCTAAATGATATGCAGAAACAGGACCTGATACTAAGCAAAGCTTGGCAGATTCAATTAACATCTTTTTCTGCTCTGCTGCTAATAAGGAATGGTTAAACAAATTAAGAGAGCTTAGACAGGCATATCTTAGGCCACAGAATTGCAATAATCTGTCAACACCTAGAGTAAATCACGAGATATGGGATCTGGCTAATCCCCCATACACTCCAGAGACATAAAAATGGGCAATGTACAGGGATTGCTTGTTAAAGGCACAGTGCCATTAATTTCAGTAACATAATCTATTATGAATTTTGCTACAAAGAAGTCTAAGATTGATTGTTAGGACATTGTTGTTAAACTCACTGACTCAGTGAAGCTAATTTCAGCTGGATTTACTGCTTTAAGTCAATATCGCAAGGATAACTTTAAGCCAGTTATCAATAAGAGATATAAACAGCTCTGTAAACCTGATCACAAAGTGACAGATATGTTATTTGGAGATGACCTGGCCAAACAATTGAAAGATATTGGAGAAGTGAGTAGACTTGGCCAACAAATGAGAGCAGGTTTCTCTGGCCAATTCAATCACTATGGCAATCCATCACCTAGCCACAATAACATGTTTGGTAGTGGGTCTTATGGGAGACCTTTTTAGGCAAAACGAACCAACCATTCTACACCAACAAACCAAAGATGGGAACATAGAAAATCTTCACGAACCACAGCCCTAGTAGGGGATGGAAAAGAAGTCTCACATGTAGAGTTGCCTCATAACAATAATCTAGCTTCCTGTAGTGAAGATGTGAGTTTTACTAGTAGTAAACCATTGGAAAATGTTATAAACACACCAAGAAACTTTGTAGCTGGAAAGACAGCAAAATGTTTAAGAGAATGGAAAAATATTACAAGTGATATTAAGATTTTGGAAACGATTCAGAGGTTGCATATTGAATTTTGTGTGATTCCAATACAGACATTGCCAAGGAAATAAATTAGATTTTCTGAAAAAAACCAACCTTTTGATGAACAATGGAATAAATAAGCTTAAACAGTTACATGTCATTGAACAGATGTTTGAAAAGAAAGATGGTGAATTTATATCAAACATTTTTACTCGACCAAAGAAAGATGGCGGTTGCAGAATTATTTTGAATCTTAAATCTTTGAATCAGTATGTCCATAGTCCACATACATTACTGTTAATGTCAAAAAATGGTTTTTTTCGCATCTATTGATGTAAAAGATGCCTATTACACAATTCCAATTAATAAAAATGACGAAAATATCTAAGATTTCTTTGGAATGGCTGTAAGTATGAATTCTGTTGTTTAGCTAATGGCCTTACGAGTGCGCCGCGTATATATTTACAAAATTGATGCAGTGCATTTTTTGACATTAAGAAAACAGGGTCATGCGAACATGAACTATATCAATGATTCTTTATTGGTATCAAATACATCTTGTGAATGTGAACAAAATATTGCAGAGACAGTGGATATTATGGACAGACTAGGATTCACTGTGCATCCTGATAAATCAATATTAGAACCTACCACAGAAATTAAATTTTTAGGATTCATATTAAATTCTAAGAAAATGTCAATAAAGTTAACTAGCGTCAAAGCAGTTAAAACCATTAACAAGCTTGATCAGCTGTTAGAGAATAGGCCATGTACTATTAGGGAGTTTGCTGCTATTATTGGAATATTAATAGCTTCTGAACCAGCTGTGAAACATGGACCTATGTATGTAAAATGACTGGAAATTCTGAAAAGTGAAATACTGAGGAGTAGCTTAGGCAATTATGACGCAATAATTGTTCTGAATTTGGAATGTAGGGAGGATTTAAAATGGTGGATTAGGAGCATTACAATGTGTGAAAACCCGGTCACGGTTCCCAACCATGACATTTATTTTAACTAGTGATGCCTCAAATTTAGGGGGGGGGGGGGAGAATATAATGGGCAATCGACTGGTGAAATCTGGAACGAAGGAGAGGCGTGCAAACATATAAATTATTTAGAATTACATGCAGCATTACTAACTCTTAAGTCATTTTGCAATAATATGTGTAATGTTCATATCAAAATATTCGTGGATAACACGACAGCCATGATTTATATTAACAAACAGGGTGGAATGAAAGTGTTATGTAATAACTTTGCTAGGGAAATATGGCTATGGACTATCCAGAGAAATATTTGGAACATAATAGTGACACAGAATGGATGTCAAACGAATGTGTTTTTAAACAGCTCATGTCAGTTTTTGGGAAACCAGATATAGACCTATTTGCATCCAGGTTAAATAACCTATTACCCAATTATGTGTCATGGAAGCCAGACCCTGGCACGTTAGCTGTGGACGCTTTTGCCACGCATTGGGGGAAATCACTTAATTACATTTTCCCTCCTTTTAGTATCATAGCTCATGTATTAAGAAATTTGGAGGACGATGCAGCAGGAGCGATTTTAATAGCACCTCTATGGCCAACGGTTTTGGTTTCCGAGGCTTCTAAATTTGCCCACGCATCCTTCCAGTTAATAATGCCAAACAACAGGGCAATGCATCACCCCTTGAAGCACAAGCTTCATCTGACTGCTTTCAGAATATCGGGCAAGCACTCCGCAAAGGAGGTATATCACAAGAAGTTGTTGACATGCTTTTGCAGCCATGGCACAGTTCCACACAATCCCAATATCGGGTATATATCAAAAAGTGGATGTGTTTTTGTGAACAAAGGGAACTTGATCCCTTTTCACCATTTATAAACAATGTGTTGGATTTTCTCCATTTCTTATACAAGTCTGGATTAGGCTACAGTGGTTTAAATTCAGCAAGATCAGCATTATCTGCTTTGTTTAGTGTTGAGACTAGTGAAAGTATCGGTAATGATCCTTTGATAGAGATTTTTGAAAGGTGTATATAATATTAAAACAGCACTACCGCGGTATATCGCAACATGGGATGTCAATTTAGTTCCTGACTATATTAACAATGAACCAGATGTAAATATTCTATCATTGAAGCAATTATCGTTAACCCTTGTGATGTTGCTTGGTCTTCTGTCAGGCCAGCGACTTCAATCGTTATATTTGATTGACATACGTAATATAGAGTTTGTGAATACATTTGTAAAGGTTAGATTTGGAGATCTGCTGAAGCAATCAAAGCCTAGCAGGCAGCAAATGGAACTTGTTTTTGAAAAATATTCTACTAATGAAAAATTGTGTGTTGTGACTTTATTGAAAGAATATATACATAGAACCAGTGGGTTGAGCAACAACTGTACAAGATTGTTCATTAGCTATGTCTGTGATCATAAACCAGTATCAAAATACACAATAGCTAAGTGGATAAACTATTATTAGTTAGTGCAGGTGTGAATGTTAACATTTTTAAGGCACATAGCATTCGGTCAGCATCAACAACTAATGCGGTTTTGAAGAATGCGCCAGTAGACACCATTATGAGGACGGCTGGTTGGTCAAGTCGATCAGTTTTCTGGAAATTCTATAGGATGCCAGTTACAGTTGATGTTACATTTGGAAATGCCATTGTGGAAAACACGATATAACAGCACACACACAGCACAGCAGCTCTACATACACGCAACACAGCAGCTCTACACACACGCAGCACAGCAGCTCTACAATTCATACACACAGCACAGCTGACACACACGCACGCACGCATGCACACACACACACATCACAGCACAGCAGCTCTACACACACGCACGCACGCACGCACACAGACATGCATGCACACACGCAGCACAGCAGCTCTACACACACGCAGCACAGCAGCTATACAATACATCCACACAGCACAGCTGCTCCACACACATGCAGGGCAGCAGCTCTACACACACGCAGCACAGCAGCTCTACACACACGCAGCACAGCAGCTATACAATACATACACACAGCACAGCTGCTCCAGACACATGCAGGGCAGCAGCTCTACACACACGCAGCACAGCAGCTCTACACACACACACCACAGCAGCTCTACACACACACAGCACAGCAGCTCTACACACACACACAGCACAGCAGCTCTACACACACACACACACACAGCACAGCAGCTATACAATACATACACACAGCACAGCAGCTATACAATACATACACACAGCACAGCAGCTCTACACATACACAGCACAGCAGCTCTACACGCACACAGCACAGCAGCTCTACACACACACAGCACAGCAGCTCTACACACATGCACACACACACATGCACAGCAGCTCTACACACATGCACAGCAGCTATACACACACACATGCACAACAGCTCTACACACATGCACAGCAGCTCTACACACATGCACAGCAGCCCTACACACATGCATGCACACACGCAGCACAGCAGCTCTACAGGCGCGCAGCGCAGCTGCTCTACACACGCATCACAGCCGCTCTACACACACGCATCACAGCCGCTCTACACACACACATCACAGCAGCTCTACAAACATGCATGCACACACGCAGCACAGCTGCTCTACACACGCATCACAACAGATCTACAGACATGCATGTGCACACGCACCACAGCAGCTCTACACACAAGCATGCACACTCGCAGAACAGCAGCTCTACACACACACATGCACACACACACAGCACAGCAGCTCTACAGACATGCATGCACACACGCAGCACAGCAACTCGACACACATGCATGCACACACCCAGCGCAGCAGCTCTACAGACATGCATGCACACAGGCTGCTCTACACACATGCATGGCAGACCAAGAGAAGACTATTTTTGGAAAATTTACAACTGGAATGACTGGCTCTATAACAGAGCCAGTCATTCCACCAGTCATAAATTTTCAAAAGTAGTCTTCTCTTGGTCTGCAAATGGACATTTTCTACGAGAAAATTGAAATTTTTTAAAACAAATTTTAATGTTAAAGGGCTAAAGCGTAAAAGCAGATGAAGCTGACACAGAAGTTTTATTTTATCTTGGATAGCTTTGTAATCAGAGTGTACAATGTTCAAGTGTGCTTAACCATGTTAAACTACTCAGCCATAAATAAATACATGAATGTAGAGAATTCAATCACCAATCTATAGCCATTGTATACTAATGCATATGTCCCATTTACTTACTTACATAAGTTACTTATATGCTTACCTACTGTAGGCTTGCACAATTATGCAAGTTTTATAATTACGATTACTTCAAACAAGTTGCAATTATTCAATTAATAGATACTTATATTAATATATCCACGCTGTGTCAAAATGTGAACTCTTAGAGACCCAAGGGACCTGTATCGCTCACCTGGAACATAGGAATTTCACCTAGAAAGCCCATCGGCTATAAGTAGACCCCTAAGGAATTGACCAGAATTGTAACAGAAACACAGCGGCAGTGCTTCTTTACGCATCAACTGCACTTGATTCAATTTTAATGGTCCCTAATCATATCTCGCAAATGTCAGCCCGATCCGTTCAGCGGTCCTGGATAAGTCATTTTCGCGGGTGAAAAAGGTCATCCAAGATGAGCGCCAAACCGCAGATTTGGCCAATCAAGTTTCCTTGAACAGACTTAGTTAATCTCTTGCCATATTTTATGAGTTTTGAATCAATCCCCCAAGTGGTTTCGGAGAACATTTTTAGATGTTTCTAAAAATTGAACAAAATCCAAGATGGCCACTGGCCAAATTGGCCGATCAGATTGCTTTGAAGAAATACGGATCCATATGCCATAAGGATGCATTCTGAAAAATATACTTGAAATCAGCCCAGTGATTCTTGAGGACATTTTAAATTTCCCATTGCTTTAAAGTATGGGAGATTTTGGTGGGAAAAAGATCCAAGATGGACGTGAAAACATTTATCAGACAGTTTAGCCGACGGCAAATTTGAAATCAGAATACCCATAAACCTACACAAAACCAATTTTGGCTTCAAAATCTCAACTAGAAAGATCCAGTATCGCCGCCAAACACGTCATATTTTGATTGGTCCATGTTTTTGATGCATCAACTTCCCTTGAACAAATTTTAATGATCTTTAGGCCCTAATGATATCGCCCAAATTTGGCCCCATCCGTCAGGGTTGGGGTCGAGTACAGGCAGCTGTACTGAGACTGAGTACAAGTACTTTGGCAAAGTACTTGAGGCTGAGTACAAGTACATGTACTTTTCAGCAATTGTACTGAGGCCGAGTATGAGTACATTGTAGATGTACTTGGGTACGAGTACAAGTACATGTTAATACAAAAATGTCATCCAAGGCGGCTATGGAGGGGGTGGGCGAGAACAGTCACACTATAATACTACCCTGTGCTTGCTATATGGGGTGGAGTTGCTGTGAATTCCGTAAATATACATGTAAATATAAAATCTGGCTTCTGTAGTGGTGTTTCCCTCTATTTATTTACTAAGGTACCTTGTTGAATATTTTGGATATACATGTATTCAGACTGAATGGTGTTGCTACTATGGCGTATGAAATATACTTGTAAAAAAAATATTGATATTGATTTTTGATTATGTTGTATATCTATAGACATTAATTATTGATATATTTTTATTTTGAGATGGCTTGTAAACAGATAGTAATTATAACTTTACTGTTTAAATTTTTTGTTTGAAAAGCAAATAGAAATGATTCAAGATTCTTTAAATTTTGTATAGATATAACAGACTATTGGCAATGGCTTAGGTTCTTTTAGGCACATGCATTTTGTTAAGCTATCCCAGTTGTTTAGATTCTTTTGATTGTGGTTATTAGTAAACAGTGTTTTGGAGAATACATTTGCCTCTAAAATTCCTCAATTCGGCCTGTCAAGCTTTCACATGCTTGGCACCTCATAAACTTTGCCTCTCTGATAGGAGTCCTCACCATAAAGGAAATTTATAGCTGTTTTTGGTCAACCCACGGCTATAGAATTACAGTGACCCTACACCTGGGCCAGGCATTAATTTTGGAGATGGAGAGGAGAGAGAAGTTTAGAACTCAGATAGAATCAGCTAGTGAGAGTTGAAGTTGTTTTTAGACTTGGTCAGGTTATTATCGTTATAGGACAGTGCCAGTACAACCGTTATAGCTAAGAAATAGACTGACTGCTGAATTTTGTAGCAGTGTTGTGACATAATCGGTCACAATCGGACTAAATATATACAGACATATCTATACTCGGACTACATGTACATGTATATGTGTTATTCGTTCGTTCGCTTGTAACTTCATTATTGGATACATTTACTCATCCGTTTATTTGTGAACCATTCTTTTTGGATTATATTTCCCACTGTTGGATAACCGGATACTAAGTGAATATCATCAAGTAAAGCAAGTAAGTTTAAAAAGAAATAACAATACAGCAACATCTTCGTAATGGTAGCAGAGTAAGAATTTAGTGGTAGCATTACATCGTCGTCGCCGCGACATTTTGGTAGTCATCTTCGTAATGGTAGCAGAGTAAGAATTTAGTGGTACCATTACATCGTCGTCGCCGCGACATTTTGGTAGCAGAGCGTGGTTCAAGAGTGCCAATGAACAATAGCATAGTTGGACATTAGCGTGGTTCAATAGCGTGGTTCAATAGCGTGGTTCAAGAGTGCCAATGAACAATAGCATAGTTGGACATTAGCGTGGTTCAGTATCGTGGCCGGACAATATCGTGTTTGGATAATATCGTGGTTGGACCATATCATGGTTGGATAATATTGTGGTCAGACAATATCGTGGTTAAACAATAACGTGATTGATCAATAACAGTTATTTTAATCGTAATCCAGAGAGGACTGTCTCGTGTTATCACGCATAAGCTTGATATTGCCCTTCTTATATAAAGTGAATATTTAACAGAATTACATAATCCGACTAACTTATTCAATTGCTTATTCACAAACTTATTAATTCGTCGTTTTACCTTAACAAGCAAGACAGTTATTGAGCAAATCGTCGGGTTAAAACAATTTGACTCGGTGAACAATCGCCATAGAAAAACCCCGATTTGAACATCGATTAATGTGAGTGATTCTTGCACCTGTATTAAAAGACCACCTGTTATATGTGTCAAAATGGCTAATAGTATTGAAGCAGCTGCAAGCATTTTGACAGAGAATTACAATCGGATTGATGATTTAAAGAAGGAGAAAATCAAAGCCAAATCATCATTTACTCGCTGTAAAAATCAATTACACTTATTAATCGATGATGACACTGACATTGCGCCATCGCGACATTTAATTCGTGAAGCCTCTAAAAAGCTTGATGGAGCTCAGGAACATGTTATCGAAACAATGGATACGTTGTCAGATGAGTTTCGCAAGATAGCTGATCAAGAAAACAAACTTAAAACCAACAGTGAGCTAGAGGTTGCTGAAGCTGAATATACAGAGATAACCAATCGCATGCAGAATTTTCTAGACATCAAAAGAGATGTATTAAGTTCAGTTTCACCAAGCGAAATAGCAGAACGAAATAAGATAGTACCAGCCGATAATAGACTGCCAGACGTCCCCACTTTCAGGCCATCGCATCTCGCATCGCAACCACCAATACCGGGACCACAGCCAGCCGTACCTCCACATTCACTACCGGATCCACTGCCGTCTCCACCAGAGAAAATGAATCCATATTTAACCGCTTTGGGACATGACATCGGAAAGCAACTAAAACGTGTTTCAATTCCTATATTTAACGGTGATAAGCAGGTGTATGAGAATTGGAAAGCGGCATTCATGGCGTGTATAGACCAAGTACCGGCAACATCAGAATATAAGTTGCTACAATTGCGTCAGTATCTATCTGGTGATGCTCTTAAGGCAGTTGAGAAATTGGGCTTTTCAGCATGTGCTTATCAAGCCGCCAAGGACCGGTTAGATAGAAAATTTGGCGTGAAACGTCGTCAAGTTTCTCGACAGCTGGAAGAACTAGAACAATTTCATCCAGTTAGACTTGGAAATGCAGAGGACATTGAGAAATTTGCAGATCTCTTAGATGTAATGATAATAAACTTCACCGACTTGAACCAATTTGAGACAATAGATAATACATTGCTTTTTACTGCATTTTTGAAAAAGTTGCCTGAACAAATGATCATTCGATATCACCGATGGGCCTATTTTGTAAATAACAAGCCAGAATCGATAGAGCCATTACGCGAGTGGATTATTCAAGAAGCAGAGTTTTCTACTGTTGCGTCGGAAACTGTTAGAGGTCTGAGGGGCATGATGGCATCGGTTCCAAGTCATACTAGTACTCCTAATTGGACACGAAAACCAAGGACATTGTTTAATGCTGGCAGCAACTCAAAGAGAAATATTAATGCTAGACATGCATGCCGAGTCTGCCAAGATGATCATGGAGTTTGGAGATGTCAGAAGTTTCGAGAGATGGATGTTTCACAACGTTGGGAGGCTGCTAAACAACATGGTCTGTGCTTTCGTTGTCTTGGAGATGACCATCGAGGGCAAACATGTACACGATCGAGAACATGTGACATTGACTCATGCCCGCAGACGCATAATCGTTTGCTTCATCAAGAGAAGAGTAGTCTGAATTCACATCCATCAGCAAATAGCAAAGATAACAATGAACAATCGCATATCGATCAAGATCGTGATAGAATCAACGTGAACACGTCTGCCACGAAAGGGGAGCTTCGCAAATCTAGTGAAAGGTCACATACCACAACAATGGCTGCAGAAGTAAATACACTGCATGATTATGTAACACTTCGTACCGTACCGGTGATTTTGAAAAACGGTAATCGCAGTGTAACGGTTAATGCCTTACTGGACGATGCCAGTACAAAGACTTACTTGAATTCAGATGTTGCAGCTGAATTAGGACCTCAAGGACAGTTTCAGAAGGTAAACATTAATGTCATAAATGGAAAAACAGAAACATTCGAGACAATGCCAGTAGAATTTGATTTAGAAAGTGTCAATGGACAGGTGAAAGCGAAGATAAGTGCATTTACAACCAGTCAAGTAACAGGAAACTTGCAAGCAATCGACTGGAGCAAGCACGGTCGTGAGTGGAATCACCTAAAAGGCATCATGTTTCCAGTTCGTGGACAGAAACCTACAATCGACATATTAATTGGCATAGACCACCTGGACTTACATTATTCGTATAGAGATATTCGTGGACAGCCAGGAGAACCAGTGGCACGGTTGACTCCGTTAGGATGGACATGCATCGGGAGTCCAGATGGAAAGATCGGGTCAGTTATTCGTACCAATTTTATTCAAACATACTTCATTGACGATCGAGGTCTGAATGAGACTCTACAGAGGTTTTGGGAAACTGAATCAAGTGGAGTTGTTTCTGATGCCAATGCAGTTACACTGGAGGACAAGGCTGTGCTCGAGAAGGTGAAAAGCTCGCTACAATACAAGAATATGCGTTATCAAATCGGAATACCTTGGGTAGATGGTGCACCAACCTTGCAGCCAAACTACAAAATGGCACTGCAGTGACTTGAAAATACTGAGAAACGTCTGCTAAAGGTACGAGATGTTGGAACAGCATATGCCAACACAATTAGCAAATACATAGAGAAAGGCTATGTTCGTAAAGTCGCTAAAACAGAGGAGAAACCGACAAACATGTGGTACATACCACACTTCGCAGTTGTTAGACCGGACAAGGAGACAACGAAGGTACGCATTGTCTTTGATGCATCTGCAAAATCGGCCGACGTTTCGCTCAATGATGTTATCCATCAAGGCCCAAAGTTACAGCGAGATCTTATAGATGTCCTACTTCGTTTCTGGAAGAAACCAATAGCATTGGTATGTGACATTTCTGAAATGTATCTGCAGATCGAAATAGCGCCAGACGATTGGCCTTTTCATAGATTTCTATGGAGAGACTTATGTCAACACCAGCCTCCAGATGAATATGAATTCAATCGCATCGTATTTGGGATCAATTCTTCGCCATTTCTAGCACAATTTGTAAGTCAAGAACATGCAAAATCAAATAGAGAGAAATATCCCATGGCAGCTGACACTGTATTGAAATCGACATACATGGACGACAGCATGGACTCAGTTATGAGTGCCAGCCAGGGGATTGAGCTGTACCATCAGTTATCAGAATTATGGGCCAGTGCAGGAATGAAGGCACATAAATGGTTATCTAACTCAGTGGCTGTGCTAGAAAAAATACCAATCAAAAACAGAGCATCAGAGATGGATCTGGACAATCATCTACCATCGATCAAAACTCTTGGAGTAATGTGGCAAGCAGAAGATGACGTGTTTGGCTTTCGCTTTAGTACAGTTGACGACAAGTTTCAGTATACTAAAAGAAACTTCCTGAAAAAGATTGCATCGCTGTTTGATCCGTTGGGCTTTCTATCACCATTCACAATTCGTGCAAAGATCATGTTGCAAGAAATGTGGTCTGCTGGTTTGGACTGGGATGACATGCTTAATGACAGCCTTACTACCAAGTCTCAGACGTGGTTCATGGAGTTGGACAAGCTAGCCAATATTCGAGTCCCTAGATGTCTGCAGATGACTGTTGGAGCAGAGGTGACTGAGGCAATGTTACACACATTTCTTGACGCGTCTCAGGATGCATATGGAGTTGTTGTTTACTACAGATCGGTTTATATCAATGGACAAATATCATGTCGTATTGTTGCATCGAAGACACGTGTTGCTCCATTGACATCGACAAGCATACCACACCTAGAGATGATGGCCGCTATTCTAGGTTTACGGCTGACAGCATCTGTGACTGCTGCCCTAGAGATCTCCATGAAGAATGTTATATTCTGGTCTGATAGCATGAATGTATTGTGGTGGATTCGAAGTCGAAGTAGGAACTTGAAACCATTTGTAGCAAATCGTGTTGGCGAAATCCAAAGTTTGACATCACCAGAGCAGTGGCGCTATGTTCCCACACAGAAGAATTCTGCTGACCAGGCTTCACGAGGGGTACCAGTAATGAAACTGTCGACTGATGACATGTGGTGGACAGGACCAAAGTTCCTTCTGAAAACGGAACAAGATTGGCCTCAGAATCGTGTGGAGAAGGGGGCACATGTAAACGATGAATCTAAAAGATGTCAGTCATCAATAGTAGCAGATGGACCATACTCAGCTGTGTCACTCATGACAATTCAGAAATTAGAAGATAGCCGCTTGAACCCTCTTCGTTATTCAGGTTGGTTGCGCCTCGTACGTGTAACTGCATGGGTTACTCGCTTCATCGATAACTGTCATGCACATAAGTCTGATCGGAAATCTGGTGAACTGACTCCATCAGAGAATATTGATGCAGAGATACAGATTATAAAGACAATTCAACAGCATGCATTTCCTGATGAGTACAAAGATCTTGTACATGGAAGAGGACTTAGTCACAGCAGTAAGCTGCTTCCATTGAATCCTCGGATCGATGAAGATGGTCTTATGAGGTGTGATGGGAGGTTGAAACATGCCGAGTTCTTATCACATGATGTACGATTCCCAGTAATATTACCACGAAAGAATCAAGTAACAAAACTCATCGTCAAATACCATCATGAGAAGCAGCAGCATGGTGGAACAAATCAGGTGCTGGCTGATTTATCATCACGATATTGGATTATTTCTGGTCGAGAAGAGATTCGAGAGTGGGAAAAAGAATGTAGTGGATGTCGACGACGGAAAGCTAAAGTTAGTACGCAGATCATGGCACCACTCCCACGAGTACGGCTAGAAACTCTGTTACATGCCTTTGCTCGAGTTGCAGTTGATTTCGGAGGGCCATTCATTACCAAGCAAGGACGAGGTAAGCATCGCCTAAAACGCTACCTCTGTCTGTTCTGTTTGGACTGGATACAGATTCCTTTCTAAATGCATTTTATCGGATGGTGAATCGCCGAGGACTGCCTTTAGAAGTAATATCCGATAATGGTACAAACTTCATTGGAGCAATTGAAGAACTTCGTGGATTAGTTGCTGCACTTGATGCTAACAAACTAGAGGAATGCACAGCAAATCAAGGTATACGATGGCATTTTAATCCTCCCCTGGCACCACATTTCGGTGGTGTACATGAGTCAATGATAAAGTCAGCCAAAAGGGCAATTTATGCTATACTGGGAAATGCTGATGTCACAGATGAAGAGTTAATGACAGCGTTTACAGGAGCGGAAGCGCTTATAAATTCCAGACCATTGACATATCAAACGGCTAACCCAGAGGATGACACTCCTTTGACTCCCAACCATTTTTTGCATGGACAAGTTGGAGGTCAGTTCGCTCCAACATCGGTTGACTACACACATTTTAATCCACGTAAGCGGTGGAGACGGATTCAGGAACTTGTGAAGCACTTCTGGCATCGATGGCTACGGGAGTGGCTTCCTGGTCTTAATGTAAGGAGAAAATGGCAACGATCGGAGAAGGATTTCGAAATCGGTGATGTCGTCCTAGTCATATCTCCAGATTCTCCTCGTGGTCAATGGCCATTAGGCCGTGTTTTGGAAACATATCCTGGGAAAGACGGTCATGTACGTGTGGCCAAAGTTCAGATCGGAAAGAACACATTTGTGCGCCCTATTTCCAGACTATGTGCTATTGAGACTAGTAGTGCGCCATTCATTGTGGACACCTAATACCAATGGACAACTCTTGTAAATAGAATCGAACTGGTGTACATATAATATTTGTTGCTTCGTGACTATGGACTAAATTTGCAAGTTGACAACCTGGATACACATTAACATTTGCTTACTAGTTTCGATAAGCTGGGACTTATCGAGAAAGGGGAGAATGTTTTGGAGAATACATTTGCCTCTAAAATTCCTCAATTCGGCCTGTCAAGCTTTCACATGCTTGGCACCTCATAAACTTTGCCTCTCTGATAGGAGTCCTCACCATAAAGGAAATTTATAGCTGTTTTTGGTAAACACTAGGCTATAGAATTACAGTGACCCTACACCTGGGCCAGGCATTAATTTTGGAGATGGAGAGGAGAGAGAAGTTTAGAACTCAGATATAATCAGCTAGTGAGAGTTGAAGTTGTTTTAGACTTGGTCAGGTTATTATCGTTATAGGACAGTGCCAGTACAACCGTTATAGCTAAGAAATAGATTGACTGCTGAATTTCGTAGCAGTGTTGTGACATAATCGGTCACAATCGGACTAAATATATACGGACATATCTATACTCGGACTACATGTACATGTATATGTGTTATTCGTTCGTTCGCTTGTCACTTCATTATTGGATACATTTACTCATCCGTTTATTTGTGAACCATTCTTTTTGGATTATATTTCCCACTGTTGGATAACCGGATACTAAGTGAATATCATCAAGTAAAGCAAGTAAGTTTAAAAAGAAATAACAATACAGCAACATCTTCGTAATGGTAGCAGAGTAAGAATTTAGTGGTAGCATTACATCGTTGTCGCCGCGACATTTTGGTAGTCATCTTCGTAATGGTAGCAGAGTAAGAATTTAGTGGTAGCATTACATCGTCGTCGCCGTGACAAACAGTGTTCAGTTTATGACACAAACACTGCCAACATGTCTACCTATTATCTGAAATAAGCACATCTTAACAGTACTTAGAAGCCTTTCACTAAATTCCTGAGTGGCTCATGCACACATCTAATGTTATTTATTATACAGGGCAGCGTTTTATTAACACATGGCTTATTCAATACATTGTCCATTTTATTACACAAATCTGGATAACTTTGATATTCCTATCTATTATTAAGAATTTTGTAGCTCTTTAGTAAAATACTGGTTTGCAGTAAATGTACACTTCATTATATCAAAGCTGGCAACTATATTTCTATATAAAACTAGTCTTTTATCTTCCCGCAAATGGGCTGGTGTTATCATACACAAGGCATTATCTTCATATTGTCTCAAATCATGTTCTATGATTCATTGTACTCTCCCAGATCAGATTTTCATTGTGCTTTGGATGTCAAAAGTTCTGAAATTCCACTCCTGACATTATGTAAAATTATGCAATGTGACGAAACCGAACACCTGCTAAGATTTAATTAAATGTTGATAAATGTTATTTACAAAAGCCAGACAGTTAACATAACCATTGGCCTAAGTCCACTGTCCAATGACAAATCAACTGCCAGACAAGATGAGCCTGAATCCAACTTTAGCCGAGATAATTTGGAACCTTTATAAGCAAGAAATTTCTTGTGGAGCACTGTACTGAACTGAATTTAGCCCTAATAAAAAGTTGCACTTTGCTCTGATTATTTACAAAGAATTTCTTGTCTTCTTTTTAAGGTAAACCATAGTCAATTTGTATCATAAAGTAAAAGACTAATTGTATCAACAGCCTTAGAAAGTCATAATTATTTATAATGCATAAGTTAGATTTATAGCTATATTTTGAACTGAAGAATGATTATAGCAGAGAATACAAATTATCAGAAGTCACCAGTAAGCTATTTGATAACTTGGTATATTTAAAATGATTAAACTATTGTGGACGCTGTTGATAATAGGAGTCATCTACCATTTTTTATAGTGTGTATTTTTTATATTAAACTTTATATTTTTATTATTACATATATATCACATATCTTTGATTAATAACCAAGTGATTTTAAGAGCTGAATGCATTTGATGTTTAACCCATTAAAAATAGTAGTCTCCCTTTGTGTATGGATGCAAATATCACATTTTGGAGGTGAAATGAATTATTCATTGATTTCACAATTTACAGACAATCAAGTTAATAGAAGAAAGTATTTTAATATTTCCCTCCAATCAACTATGATTTATTTAGACTTAACATTGAAACCATTTATCAAAGATTTGTCTAATTTGGATTAATTGGAGTGAAAACAAACAAGAGGCCCAATGGGCCTGTATCGCTCACCTGGAACATTGGCATATCAAACTAATCTTACTTAAGTTTTACATCTATCGGTGTCACTTCCAATGACTTTCAGTCAAATGATTTAGTTTTCGAGATATTGACAACAATCTCTGGACTGGGTTTTTTTTTGCATTAGTGATTTTGAACAATGTTTAAGTGAAAGTAGATGATATCAGTGCTAACAACAGCTGGTTTCTTAACTGTCTCACTGCTGCAAGCCAGTGCAGCCAATAATTTCAATTTTCAAAAGCTCTTGACTTGTTGAATATTTTGAAAAAAATTTGACTGAAAGTTGTTGGTGGCTTAGCCACCAACAACTTTCAGTCCAATTGTTTTCAAAATATTTATCACGTTCAGAGATATAACCTTTGGAATATGTCGTCTGCAATAACTCAGTCAGACGCTTACTAGAGGTGTAAATACAATTTGAAGAAAATGGTCTTTAAAGGCAGGTAGGTGGTCTTTATAGCAGGTTATTCCCCACCACCACACAATCCATTTAACACATGCACATCTGGCTGAATCAGCAGCAGGGGTAGGGTGAGCTGGAGTTGATTTAGAAAATAATTTGACTGAAAGTCATTGCTGCCTTAGGCAGCAACAACTTTCATTGCTGCCAAAGGCAGCAACAAATTTCAATCAAATACATTTCAAATATTTTTAAGAGCATAGATGTCAGAGCACATAATACATATCTTAAATATTTCTGCGGTATTGGAAAGGTTAATCTGTTAATCGGAATTTAATATCTAGTTTGGCAATAAAATCTGACATGGTGATAACAGGGTGGGAACAAACCATTTGCCCTATGAAAGTGAGACTGCAAATATTTAAGGAGTGATAACTCTGGCATTTGACGTCCTATCAGTTTCATTTTCACAACACAGATATTAGATGCCGTCATTAACATTGTGACCAAGTTTGGTGTCAATCCGTCAAGAAATAACAAAATGAGCCGTCATTGTTGGTGACGGACAAACAGATGGATGGACGGACATACAGAAGACGGATAGGGTTATCGCTATACGATAGCTGACTGACAAGAAAACTAATTTCGGCTTCACAAGCCATCAAATAAAAAAATTTAATATGGCAGCCAAACACCCTAAAATTTGATTGGTCCACGGCGGCCATGTTTTTTACCTATCAACTTCCCATGAACAAACTTTAGTCCATAATCATATCCCCAAAATTTCAGCCTGATCCATTCAGCGGGTCTGCAGAATAAGTCGTTTTTACGAAAACTAAGTCATCCAAGATGGCCGCCGAACCATTTGGCCAATCAAGTTCCTTCGAACAAACTTGGTTCAGTTCTTGCCCTATATGATATTTCGTGAGTTTTGAATCAATCCACCAAGCGGTTTCGGAGAAGATTTTTAAAGCCATTTCCTAAAATCGGCCAAAATCGGCTGATCGGCTTTGTTTGAACAAACTTGGATCCCTATGCCCTAAGGATACTTCCTGCCAAATATAATTGAAATCGGCCCAGTGGTTATTGAGAAGTCGTTTAAAGGAAAAAGTTGACGGACGCCGGCCGGACGCCGGACAGACGCCGTACGGTCGCCATGGCATAAGCTCACTTGGCCATTCTGGCCAGGTGAGCTAACAAGCAATTGATTTATGTTTCTAATTCAGTCCAGATCAAATTATCTCCCCTGAATAGAACTAAAATTTGTATAGAGTCTAAGTTGTCACCGTTGGTTGACACCGACTTATTTTGGTGTTTTTGCATCCATCATTTACTTTATATATATATATATATATATATATATATATATATATATATATTTGGCTTATGCAATCAAATTAATTGAGAAAGCTAGTTTATTTGATTTTCACATAGTTATCAGTTTAATTTGAGAATATTAGTCTCAAAAATGGTTATGAATTTATTTAATAAGTAATTAAATGTAATAAAGTTGATCATACATATATATATATATATATATATATATATATATATATATATATATATATATATATATATATATATATATATATATATATATATATCTACAGTAAGTATATTGATATATCTACTGAATAAGGACTGAACTGAATTTAGCCATAATAAAAAGTTGCAGTTTGCTCTGATTATTTACAAAGAATTTCTTGTCTTCTTTTTAAGGAGTAAATCCCCGGCCAAGCGAGCGCGACACTAAGACAGCCAGAACATTACTACAATTATTACCACACACCCATACTACCATGGGCGGCATTCAAGCTCCCAGCCACATATTAGTTAGTGTCATAACATTTCACAGAATATTTACTAATGCTTTTAACAATACAGAGAAAATGACAAATTCAATTCAAAAGAAAATAACCAGTTGAATATTTTTTAAATAATTTGATTGGCAGTTACTCCTAACTTAGGCAGAAATTACATCCAGTCAAATTATTTTCAAAATATTTAACAGAATATTTACTTCATAAAGAATATGCTGAATTCCTGGCATGATTGCTAAGAATGTATAATATAACGCTTCATCAGTGAAAGGGTTAAATTAGAAATAATTTATTTCAGATAAATCATGCAGTAATGTTGAATATTTTGAAATTAATTTGACTGATAAACATTACTGCTGATGGCAGCATTCGCTTTCAGTCAAATTATTTTCAAAATATTCAATATTCTTGAACAAACTTGGTTCAGCTCTTGCCTTAGAAGATATTTCACGAGTTTTGAATCGATCTGCCAAGCGGTTTCGGAGAAGATTTTTAGACATTTCTAAAAATCGACCAAAATCCAAGATGGTCGCCGGCCAAATTGACCGCTTCCGTTTGAAAAAAACTTGAATCTCTATACCCTAAGGATGCTTCCTGCCATATATAATTGAAATCGGCCCACTGGTTCTTGAGAAGTCGTTTAAAGGAAAAGTTGATGGACGACGGACGGATACATGACGGACGCCATGGCATAAGCTCACTCGGCCTATCAGGCCAAGTGAGCTCAGAGTAATGTTACTTTAAGTTGTTTCTATTTTAGCAATACAATTTTCGAAAGTTAGAAGTTTATCTAATTCACGCTATATACACATAGATGACTGCAGCTATAATGCTGTAGCAATGCTGAGTTGTTGCTGTGATGTATTATTCTAAGTCACAGTGACTTCTAAACACTGCTGGCACAGAGCCAGATTTATGTCTTTTTAATATCTTTGGGGATTGAGATAAGATGTCCCAGGCAGCAGACAGTTTAACTGTGCTTCTTGGTCTGCTAAACTTGTACAATGCAACACAGTGACCAGCTACTAATTTTGACATTTTAATTGAAGTGCACTAGATGGCTTGCTGACCAGAACTGAGAGAGAAAGTACTGTTTTGCTTGGATATAGCCAGGCTGGACAGAGGATGTTTAGAGTTTGAGAGAGTGAGATCAGAAATGAAGATCTAAGAGTAACTGTAGTAGTTGGTAGTTTTAATTCAAGTGAGAATACGATATATTTAAAATCAGTTGTAATGTTGTTCGTTTATTAAAAATGGTAACAGTGAATTGCAGATATGTAAGCATTGATGATATATGTAAGCTTTGATGATATATGTATGCATTGATGATATATGTAAGCATTGATGATATATGTAAGCCTTGGTGATATTTGTAAGCATTGGTGATATATGTAAGCACTGGTGATATATGTAAGCACTGATGATATATGTAAGCATTGATGATATATGTAAGCGTTGATGATATATGTAAGCATTGATGATATATGTAAGCATTGATGATATATGTAAGCATTGATGATATATGTAAGCATTGATGATATATGTAAGCATTGATGATATATGTAAGCATTGAAGATATATGTAAGCATTGATGATATATGTAAGCATTGATGATATATGTAAGCATTGATGATATATGTAAGCATTGATGATATATGTATGCATTGATGATATATGTAAGCATTGATGATATATGCAAGCCTAGGTGATATATGTAAGCATTGATGACATATGTAAGCATTGATGATATATGTAAGCATTGATGATATATGTAAACACTGATGATATATGTAAGCATTGAAGATATATGTAAGCATTGATGATATATGTAAGCATTGATGATATATGTAAGCATTGATGATATATGTAAGCATTGATGATATATGTAAGCATTGATGATATATGTATGCATTGATGATATATGTAAGCATTGATGATATATGTAAGCATTGATGATATATGTAAGCATTGGTGATATTTGTAAGCATTGGTGATATATGTAAGCACTGGTGATATATGTAAGCACTGGTGATATATGTAAGCACTGATGATATATGTATGCATTGATGATATATGTAAGCATTGATGATATATGTAAGCATTGATGATATATGTAAGCATTGATGATATGTAAAATTGATGATATATGTAAACACTGATGATATATGTAAGCATTGATGATATATGTAAGCATTGAAGATATATGTAAGCAGTGATGATATATGTAAGCATTGATGATATATGTAAGCATTGATGATATATATATAAGCATTGATGATATATGTATGCATTGATGATATATGTAAGCATTGATGATATATGCAAGCCGAGGTGATATATGTAAGCATTGATGACATATGTAAGCATTGATGATATATGTAAGCATTGATGATATATGTAAGCATTGATGATATATGTAAACACTGATGATATATGTAAGCATTGATGATATATGTAAGCATTGAAGACATATGTAAGCATTGATGATATATGTAAGCATTGATGATATATGTAAGCATTGGTGATATATGTAAGCATTGATGATATATGCAAGCCTAGGTGATATATGTAAGCACTGATGACATATGTATGCATTGATTTTTTCAAAATAAAGACATGTCTAAATATTTCAAATGAAATTGACAACATAAAACTGAAAATAGCAAGTAAAGTCAAATACATAGTACAGGCCTGTCAGCCACCCCAGTAACAACAGTTCTTTTCTTTGTAAGCTGATAATTAGCAAGTCTAGCTCATCTAAATGCATCAATGCACAACAAGTATACTGCAGTTAATTCACACAAGTGAATGCAATGACAATTAACTCAAGATCAACCATTACCCATTTTCCTACAGTAGGCAAATTAAAATATTTATTAGATATATTTAGAAGTACTGGTATGCAGGAAAGCCATTAAAAAGTTAAAGTAATTATACTCAAAGATGTTGCTGTCAATTGACAGTAAGTTTAATCTCAAGATACTCAAAAGATTATTTTACTGAAAAGAATTTGTTATTACTACATGTTTATCAAACTAACAAATTTTAGACAAACTGTTTTCAAAATCTAAATTTTAATGTATATGTAGACATACAGGAAAGATTTTGAACATTGAACACACAATAGTCCTAGATACCCTCAGTATGCTGCTTTGCATACAACAAGTCGAATGTAAATATATTTGCAATTTTAATTTCAATATTTGAAGTTCAGTTATTTGAAGTTAGCATTGTACACGATTATTTATCTTTAAAGGAAAGAAATAGGGAACTAACATATAATGAATGACAGCTTTATATAATAATCAACCTATACCCACCAGTGAAAAACAGAAATAAATCAGTATGATTAGAAAAAAGGAGCTAAATACTAGTTATGGCATTCTGGCGGGAACCAATTAGTGACCAAGTTGGACCCATGCGCTCTGGTGTATGCTGAGCGAATAAATAATACCCGCTATAGACAGTCATATAAGCTCAGTTATATTCGCGCTAAGCTGGTTAGGCACTGCGTCCTACAGGTAAAATACTGTCTAGTTTTAAAACCATTTGACTGAAAGCTGTTGTTTCCAGAGACAGGGCCTACATTCAGTCCCACGAATGTCAAAATATTCAGTAGGCATCATATTGCGACCTTGGAAACCAGCAGTGTATTTTTAAATCATTTTGACCGAAACTTTTTGCTTCCAGCAGAAAAAGTTACTTTCAAATATAACGTTTTCAAAAAGATCAATAGTGAATTAGCAGTAGCGAGTTAATCGCTCTACATCGGTGCCTATAGAGAATACTATTCATGCCGCTTACAAAACTATATTCAGGTGTATTTTCATTATATTCAAGTCGGGCTATGCAGTATACATGCACACACAGTTGACACATCGTGGAGTGCGAAGCACCAGCTTGGTCACTAATTGGCTCCAAGTTAAGTGCTCCTAGATTTAGTAAATGCTTTTTCGCAAATAATCCTGATTCATTTCAATTTCTTACCGATGGGAGTTTATTTAATATTGTATGAAATTATCAACAAACATTTGTTATTTCTCTTTTACGTTCCTTTAAATAATTGCGATTACCAATTAAATTGACTAATTCTGCAGGCCTATTGAGTAGTACTGTCTATGTACAGCGCAGGTAACTATCATGACTATGATGATTAGGGCAATAGATGTGAGCTGACATGACATGTCTATGACAGCAACAGGTTTCAGGAACAGTTTTCAAAATAAACATCCGTCTTGGGTTGCTCTTCCACTGACTGTAGCATTTAACTCTTTCACACCCATATCAGCCAAAAACAGCTTCCATAGTGCTCTTGAGAAATGACGATTTGCAGACCAAGAGAAGACTATTTTTGAAAATTTACCACTGGAATTCCAGTAGTATATTTTCAAAAATAGTCTTCTCTTGGGCAGCAAATCGACGTATTTTATGAGAAAATTGAAATTTACTTGAAAAAAAATAGATGGTTAAATAGTTTTACCCTTTCATTGACAGCCATGAAAAAGTACATTCTTTACGACATATAATTTATTCTGTTGAATATTTTGAAATTAATTTGACTGGAAGTTGGTGCTGCCTACAGTTTTCAGTAAAATTAATTTCAAAATATTCAACACTTTTCCTGTATGTTGCCTTGAAAATGAGATCCAGGGAATTCATGGCTGTAAGGGTTAACCCTGTGTTGTGAGTGAGATAATTTCGCTTAGATTTGTCACCGGTTGCTTTGTGGATCTGGGGGTCAATCCACCATCAAGCCAGATGATATATCTCTCAAAACACAGTGATGTCTGTTGAAGTTTCAATATTCAGTGATTCCTGCTCTCTGAATGAATTAAGCTAAATCACAACCTTGAGACAATGTAGGATCATTTATCTAATTTTTATTAATCATTATGCACAAGATCTTCATTCCGCAGTTTATAATTTAAGATGAATTATTCTCTTTAATCAAATATTTATTATCTAATACTTAGTTTCCTTCTCAATTAATTAATTTCCTAAGCAAATGTCTTCTATCACTCTTTCTTAATTCTTATCAATATTATCTATATATTTCAGCAAAATTCATTATGCAGCATGAGGCGTCATGAAAGACTTATATTTCTTTTAAACAAATAAGTCCAAAACTTATAACGAGAATGACAGATGATTTCAAGAATGATCAACAACAGACAGCCCAGAGTGCGGCTTTTACCCGTTATAAAGGTTTTTGGACCTTCACGTGACCATTAATGTATTCTGGACACTCTACCTACGTCATAGTCAGATCCAGCCTAGGTCATAATCTATTCCTGTTTATCATGATGTCTCAGCCTGGATAACAAATTGGAACTGTCAAACTGAATAGTAATTGTAATTACAAATCTGGTGGAATCGAAGCCAGTAATGGACTTTTATACGCCAAAGTATCCATGCATCAACCTTCAGTTCTATTCTAGTACCAAATCTGACAGTTTTCGCATTAGTTTGGACCAACTTCTTCCATTATTGAGTGCAATGCGATCACTGGTATGATTTAGTACACTCTTAGGACCCTGTCTTTTATTTAAGCTAACTATTATGGACAACAGTTAACACGTACTGGCACTATGTATAATTTGTCTGCTCTGTATAATCTCTACTTTCATTATTCCTTCAATCTAATTCTCAATTTCATTATTTATTAGAACCTTCAATTGACCTTGAATGAACTATTGAAGGCCCAGCATATGATAATATTTTATGACTTATGAATCAATCGCTCAGTTTCGGCGAAGATTTCTAGACATTTCTAAAAATCGGCCAAATCCAGGATGTCCACCGGACAAATTGGCTGACTGGCTTCGTTTGAACAAACTTGAATCTCTACAACATAAGGATGCTTCCTGCCAAATATAATTGAAATCGGCCCAGTAGTTCTATAAGACATTTTAAATTTCCCATTGCTTTAGTATGGGAGCTTTTGACAGGAAAATGATCCAAAATGGCCACCAAACGATTTATCCGACAGTTTCGAAAAGTGCAAATTTGAGATCAGAATACACAAAAACACATATAAAACCAATTTCAGCCTCAAAATCCATCAAATAAAAAAAAACAATATGGCCACCAAACACACTATGTTTTGATTGGCCCACGGCGGCCATGTTTTTTGATGGATCAACTTCCCTTGGACAAAGTTTAATGGGCCTTACTCCCTAACCATATCTGCCAAATTTCGGCCTGATCCCTTCAGTGGTTCTGGAGAAGTCGTTTTCGTTAAAACTAGGCCAATCAAGATGGCCGCCAAACGATGGGACCAATCAAGTTCCTGTGAACAAACTTTGTTCAGCTCTTGTCCTAGATCATATTTCATGGGGTTTGTTTCAATTCACCAAGCGGTTTCGGAGATTTTTTAGACGTTTCTAAAAATCAGCCAAAAATCAAGATGGCCACCGGGCAATTTGGCCGATCGGCTTCGTTTGAACAAACTTGAATCTCTACACTATAAGGATGCTTCCTGCAAAATATAATTGAAATCGGCCCACTAGTTCTCGAGAAGACATTTTAAATTTCCCATTGCTTTAGTATTGGGAGCTTTTGGCAGGAAAATGATCCAAGATGGCCGGCAAACCGTTTATCCAACAGTTTTAAAAATTGCAAATCTGTGATCAGAATACCCAAAAACATATATAAAACCAATTTCGGCTTCAAAATACATCAAATAAAAAAATCCATTATGGCCGCCAAACACGCTGTATTTTAGTTTCGAAAAAGTTGGTTCCGATCCCAGGATGATTCATAATAAGGAAAAATTAGTTATCTCTCCGGGATGTAGAAATTGTTTGAGTGTAGCTTTCGTGACTATCTCGGTCACTTCTTCAGCACTAACTGATGGTCGCTGGCAACGTCACTCTGGTCAGTTCTTGTGGAGTCACGTGACAGCATGGACTGGTAGACTGCTGGTATACGGTAGCCCTCGTCTCTGTTCATGGTTGGTTGATGCTTGTAGATTTCTATGGCCTCTTTAACCTTCCGTTTGAATAAGTTAGTCTCAATGTTGATGACCGAGGCACTGTTGGCGGGGATGACGTGGCCAGTGGATTATGTATGCTCTGCCACAGCTGAGTTGGAATTGATTTTAAGATGTTCTTTGACTCTGGTGCTAAGAGGCCTTTTGGTTTCGCCTATGTATGTCCCCTCACATTGGTCACATTCGATCTTGTAGATGACTCCAGAGAGTTCATCTGTGGACAGTTTATCTTTTGGTCTTACTAGTTGTGATCTTAAGGTGTTGACGGGCTTGTGGTAGGTTTTGATGTGGTGTTCTCTGAAGAGTCTGCCACGGTGTTCTGATAGGCCTTGGATGTACGGAAGTCCGATTAGTGGAAGTTTTTCGACATCTAGTGGTTTATTACGAGGTGGGGGAGGTGGTTTTCTCATCCACGAAGTGTAACTATCATATGCTGGGCCTTCAATAGTTCATTCAAGGCAAATTGCTTTGTTCTAATAAATAATGAAATTAAGAATCAGATAGAAGGAATAAGGAAAGAAGAGATTATACAGAGCAGACGAATTATACATAGTGCCAGTGCGTGTTAACTGTTCTCTATAGTAATTAGTTTGGGTAAAAGACAGGGTCCTAAAAGTGTACTAAATCATACAGTGATCACATTAAACACTCAGTGATGGGAGAAGTTGGTCCAAACTAATGCGAAAACTGTCAGATTTGGTACTGGAATAGAACTGAAGCTTGATGCATGGATGCTATATGGTATAAAAGTCCATTACTGGCTTCGATTCTATCAGATTTGCAATTACAAAAATCCATGCATACTATTCAGTTTGACAGTTCCAATTTGTTATCCAGGCTGAGACACTATGATAAACAGGAATAAATTGTGACCTAGGCTGGATCTGATTATGACGTAGGTGGAATTCATTGAACACGTGTCCAGAAGTCAATAATGGTCACGTGAAGATCCAGAAACCTATAAAAAGGGAAAAGCGCGCACTTGGAGCATTCCGTTTTTGATTATTCTTGGAATCACTTGTCATTCTCGTTATAAGTTTTGGACTTAGAAACAATAAGATTCAGAATCATTTGTTTAAAAGTAATATAAGTCTCTCATGAGATCTCGTGTTGGATAATGAATTGTACTGAAATATAAAGATTATATTGACAAGAATAAAGAAAGTGTTATAAGAAATTTGCTTAGGAAATTAATTAATTGAGAAGGAAAGTTTAAATGTTAGATAATAAATATCTGATAAAAGAGAATAATTCATCTTAAATTATAAACTGTGGAATGAAGATCTCGTGCAATAATGATTAATAAAAATTAGATAAGTGACCCTACATTGTCTCAAAGTTGTGATTTAGCTTAATTTGTTCAGAGAATAAGAACCACTGAATATTGAAACTCAACGGACATCATTGTGTTTTGAGAGATTATCATCCGGCTTGAGAGTGGATCGTCCCCCAGATCCATAAACAGAACGGTGATATAACCGTTAGCTAGGAGAGACTGTTGGATGTAATGATGTTCTATTTTGTCTGATGTTTCTGTGATGATGGAGTCTGCGCGGTGAAATAGAGTTCTGCCGACTGACCTTTTGTGTTCCAAATGGTGATTAGAGTGAATATTAAAATATTGATCTGTGTGTGTGGGTTTTCTGTACAGGTTAAGTTTGGTGGTTGTATGCTGTATTTTGATTAGCCCAGTGTTCATGTTTTTTGACGGTCCAACTTCCCTTGAACAAACTTTAATGGCCCTTAGTCCCTAATCATATCTGCCAAATTTCGGCCCGATCCCTTCAGCGGTTCCGGAGAAGAAGTCGTTTTCACTAAAACTACGTCAACCAAAATGGTCGCCGAACCATTTGACCAATCAAGTTCCCTTGAACAAACTTGGTTCAGCTCTTGCCCTAGATCATATTTCATGGGGTTTGCTTCAATCCACCTATGCCCTAAGGATACTTCCTGCCAAATATAACTGAAATCGATCCAGTGGTTCTTGAGAAGTCGTTTAAAGAAAAAAGTTGACGGACGGACGGATCCCGGACAGAAGACGGACAGTTGCCACGGCATAAGCTCACTTGGCCATTTTGCTCAGGTGAGCTAACAATGCAACAAATCTGTCAATGACCATTAACCCTTTAACACTGGCCAGAAATGGCCTCTGCTGTGTATTGAGAAATCCTCATTTGCAGTCCAATGAGAAGACTTTTATTTTATTTACCACTTGAATGACTGACTGGCTCAGTAACCGAGACACATACATACAGCAAGATATAGGTACAACATAATGGCACACAGGCCTACAGTAACATTCAGAAATAACTTTACATCTTTCCAAAACAAAATAAAATGAGTTTGTTGAATATTATGTTATGTCCCTAATACAGCAATGTCGTCCAATCCATATCACCTTTCCAGCTTTAGCTATGCCCCGCCCACCACTAGCTAAGCTTCACACACACTTCGCCATGTTGGAATTGATCGATCCACGAATACCCTAACTATCAATTTCCTGAAAACGATACAGGTAAGCTGTTCAATATGTTGTAATTAATTTGACTGGGCGCTGTTGCGCGCCCAGTCAAATTAGTTTCAAAATACTCAACAGAATCTTCATCAAATAGTAGACACACAATTCGTACAACAACGCATAGTCCGTCTTCAATTATGCATTCCTGACGTACTTATCTACATCATTCATGACGTCTTAATGACGTCATTCATTATGATGTCATTCTACATGTCACTTAGTTGATTATGACATTATATTACGGATGGATAAAGTGGAAAGGCCTATTATGTTCAAAATATTCAACAAAGCAATTCCGACATCTTTTTGTTGTTGTTTGACAAACATGTAACATTGTTTCTGAGCTGCACTGTGTATGATTATACATGTATAGATAGTATTGAAATCTTACATATATTATGCCATACTAATTTATTGTTGTTGTTTGACAAACCCTCAGGATTTAATTTTTCCATTTAGAGAAAAAAATATTGCTGGGATTTTAAGGCATTATTTCCAGCATTCCTTCCATCTAACAATTTTTCGCAGCCAAATCCTTATCACTAGGAATTTATCAGAATTTCCTGTTTTTTCTTTGTTCTCTGTAGGTTTGTGAACCATTTAAAAGGCGCTAAAAATAGCTTTGCAATGGTCATGAAAAAAGTCCATTTGCTGGCCAAGAGGACTATTTTTGAAAATTTACCACTGGAATGGCCGGCTCCCCATTTCAGTGGTAAAAAAATAGTCTTCTCTTGGCCAGCAAATGGCCACTCACTGAGAAAGTTTTGGATTTTCTTGATCAATCATGACAATTAACACGATGAAAGGATTAATAATGTGATAACTTATAACTTCTGAGCTGAAATCGTGCATTATTTTATTTTATTTTTTCCCATCTCTGATCTTGTGTTTTGGGTGGGAATTTTGTAGTTTACAAAACATTAAATTGTTCTGGCCATATATATGATAGATACCCATATCTCACGCTTCATCGCATGGAATTTTGCCTTTTCTACCAAGCAACCATGATAGCGTCGTACCATGCGTCTGTCACTCAGACACAGGTTCATGCCTATAGGTGGCAGCACCGAGACATCGTAACACATCCTTAGCGTGAAAAGCCTGCAACTACCCGCGGATAACGTTGCAACATGCTAACTGATTCTTGGCACACCAATCAAACAAGATATTCAGCGAATGAAACTGTACAGATAGTTACAAACTTTGTTGCGGCAACATTCTTTCAAGAAAACTATTGATTTGAAGACAAAAGCGATCGTAGCTTCTTACACTTTAAACTGGATGAGATCGTACAGTCGATAGTTCTAATTTGCTCTGTCAGTTTATGTTCTCAATATGTGAAACAAGTTTTCTATGCCAAATACCACGAAAATATGACATATTTCTGAGTGTATTTCTAACTACTGATTCAAGAATGGATATCAGTTTTGTCAGTAACATTCCTAATCTATAACGTGAATTTTCAATGCCGAATCAGCAGACCACAGAAAATATAACATTTTTTTTTTTTAGCAAAGTACAGATCCCTTTTGTTAAAAACATTCCCATTCTGACAACAAATTTTTTACCCTTTACTGTCTGCGCCAGCCAAAACTGGAGCCAGCTGCTCACGTGGTCTTGCAGAATGAATCTTTACAGGGCAAGACTATTTTTGAAAATTTACCATTGCATTCCAGTGGTAAATTTTCAAAACGTCTTCTCTCGCTCTGCAAATCGACATTCAAAAGGGAAATATTTAGATTTTCTCAACCAAATTTGACCATTAAAGAGTTAATATATCTGTGAGGCAAGTTTTTACTATATTTGCTAATTCACTATATATAGTACAAAAACACAGCATATTTCCAAGATGTACCACTAGCTATCTATCCAAGATATACATTCATAACAGAAACTATCACACATTTCTATACGAGATTGTCACTGGTTACCGGTATCTCGTGATCTCGACACGGAGTAGTTGTAATTTCGTGGCAAAATCAAATCATTTGTATGGATGATTTGGTTGGATTTCAGCCATTTTGGGATATGATTTAACCGAAGACGGTTAATATTTTGCGTTTAATATCAGGATTCGTATAATTTATTGGTTTTATTGTGGAAATTTGCATCGACTATTTCAGGAGCTGATATTGGCCTACTTCGTATGTATGGGAAATATGTTGACTATGGAATCGTACTACTGGATGGAGCCTCACTCTATTTTGTCCATCGTAACAATACTGGTATTAAAGGTATACCGGCATCGAAATTGACACTGTAACCGGTATTCATTTTTCCAATACCGTGAAGCCCTACATACATAGCTAGAAATGGATGCCAATACGGAAAGCAGAAATCAGCATGGATTATTTGGACAGAGAAGCTATTTACAGGTCAGATCGTCACACGATCCCATTATTGCTTGACACTTTAATTTATCCGCCCATAAAAACTAATACAATAGGCCTAATGGCATGTCACTCAGCTGCAACATCAGTATTACAAATGCTTCATAATTCATGAAAATTACGGTTCCTGAACCTTCCAGACTGACATAGTTGGATATAATCAGATCATATTTGAAGGAGAGGAACAGATTTGAAGGAGTTCCAAAATAATTTGAAAAATCCAAGATGGTCACTGAAAAAACTGACCAATCAGATTTCACTATTGAAGTTCGGAAGTCTACCATGTAAGGGTCCTCTAACACAAAATTATTTAAAACCTGCCAAGTGGTTAATGAGATGCATTTTAAACAAGTTATCTCCCTTGTGAAATCCTTTAAGACAAGACGGCCTAGATAGCTGCCCACAAATTGACCAATCAAAATTGTGCATACAAGTTTTGATGCCTACCACAATAGGGTCCATGCTGCGACATTTAGTTTTAAGTCAGTCAAATGGTTAATGATGCATCATCTTTTACTTGATTCCCAAATTTTTTTCGAAGAAACCAAGATAGCTTGTGTGAAAACTGACCAATCAAAATACTGTGTTTAACTTATAAAGTCTACCACCATAAGGTCCTTCGAGCCACCTTTGGTTGAAATCACCTTATCAGTTATGCGGTTAATGAGTATTCTTTTTAACAGATTTCCCAAAATTATTTGGAAAATACAACATGGCACCTGGAAATGTTAACCAATCAAAATTCTGTATACAAGTTCTGAAGGCTACCACCATGTAGGGACCTTCCGAGCAAGTTTGGTTGAATTTGGCTAAGTTGTTTATGAGGCTTTTAACCGATTTTGGAGAATCTAAGATGGGCGCTGAAAAAATTGACCAATCAAAATTCTGCATTCAAGTTCTGAAGTCTATGACCATAGGATCGATACCGCAGAGTTGGTTGAAATCGCACAAGCGGTTAATGAGTAGTAGTCTTTCAACTGATTTCACACACCTTTTTGGAAAATTCAAGGTGGCCACCAGAAAAACTGGCTAATCAAAATTTTGTACAAATGTTCTGAAGTCTAGCAGGATAGGTTCCTTCTTGCCAAGTCTGCTTGAAATCGCCAAAGTGATTAAGGACATGGATTTTGACAATTTCCAGTAAATTTTTCATAAAATCTAAGATTCTCACCTAAAACATTGACCAATCAAAAATCTGTATACAAGTTCTGAAGTCTACCCTCGATACATCCAACCAGCCAACTTAGGTTGGAATCCGCCAAGCGGTTAAAGAGAAGCGTCTTGATAATTTTCGGTAAATTTTTCATAACCTTTTCACCCACAACATTGACCAATCAAAAATCTGATATACAAGTTTTGAAGCCTACCCCAATATACGGTCCATCCAGCCATCTTAGGCTGAAATCTGCAAAGCAGTTAATGAGGAGTAGCGTTTGAACATTTCCAGTAAATCTTTCATAAAATCTCTAACATTTTCAACTCCAAAAATTGATGAATCAATATTCTGTATAAAAGATCTGAAGCCGACCCCAATTAGGTTATTCCAGCCCAATTAAGTTGAAATCCGCCAAGCGGCTAATGAGCGGTAACATTTCACAACAAAGTTGACGGACGACAAATAATGGATGGACAATGACGGTCGCCATGCCAGCTCACTTGGCCTTTTAGGCCAGCTGATCAAATAATGTAAAATATAGTTTCCTGTATATGCAATAAACATAATCGTTTCTAGCGACGATGATAGACAATGATAGATACCAGAGTTCCTTTCCTGTATCGACGGTTACGCATCTTCGAAATATTAATCACTAATACAGAACAATACCGGAATGAAGACGATTTATATATGATGAAGACAATTCACAATATAACGTGGTATTTATAACGAGACACAATCTAGCTACATACATGTAGACGCACTATCCGTCACACAATGAGCTAACCGTGTACCACATAGACAAAAACAGATTCACATAAGGTTATATTGACTACATATATATATATGCATTAGCCATGCGCAGGAAGGAAACCACAAACACCTTTGTCTCGAAAGATTTTTCGTCAATATAAAGACGATGACGATGTTATGTATGAGAACAATTTATTGATCGAGGACGAGTGCTCTCAGGAATCATTGAGGTTTCACCGCTCACCAGATCGTGGCAGGTTTATTTTGAGAAATGGCAACAAGGACGAAGTAGAACGATGGATGCCTGTATCTTGTGGTGTGAGAGGAATTGATTGTCAGATGTTTCATACAAGCGATTGACGCGATGCTGTTGTCTGATGGATACTGGCATTATAAAACTATAGACTCTAACCACACCCTGTAATTAACATAGACAAGTCATATTCCAGATAACTAAATTCTGTTCTGATTTATATGACAATTGGTCTTCAATTTGAAAGCAATTTTGCTGAAAATATTGCTATCTTAGACATCAACATCTTTCAGCAACAGTGCTTCCAAACTGAAGACCAATTATTATCTGAATCAGAGGGGAATTCTGAGTACTTAACAAACTAACCGACAAATGGCCATAGACAGCAACAGCTCCCAGTCAAATTAATTTCAAAATATTCAACAGAATATTCCTTACATCGTAAACACTTTGTTATGTTGGCTCTGTAATAGTTAAAGGAGGTTAATTCCTATGCTTACCCTTTGTGACAGGTTACACGATGAACTATAGGAAGCTGTTCTAGGCAGGCTGACAGCCGCAACCATTCTCTCCCAGACTAAACCATATTGCCAGATGAATAATTATACTGGTATAAATCCATTCATTCAGATGTTCTGTAAATAACTCCATCCATCCGTAGCAATTCACAGCTCGAATTAACCCTTTAACTCTGTAAGGCAGTGGTTTTGTGGAATGTCAATTTAAAGGCCAAGAGAAGACTATTTTTGAAAATTTATCACTGGAATGAGAGGCTTGATAACCGAGCCAGTGGTAAATTGTCAAAAATAGTCTTCTCTTGGCCTGCAAATCAACATTCAATAAGTAAATCTTTTTATTTTTAAAGAAAGTCTAGCCTTTAAAGGGTTACCACGAGTTGGCCAAAACCGGCTTCCACAGTGCCCTTGATAAATGTCCATTTGCTGATAAACAGAAGAATATTTTTTGCAAATTCACCACTGGAATGACTGGATCGATAATCAAGCCAGTCGTTCCAGTCGTAAATTTTCAAACGTAGTCTCTTGGTCTGTAAATGGACATTTTCTATATCCTGAACAAATTAGACTTATACACAAATTGAGCTAACATTGGTTAAGGCAGAGCAGAATGACATATGATGTTAGTAATTAGAACTTATCAATTTCGGAACAGTTAGAGAAATACACTTTTTACACTAAATACATACTTTTCGTCTATTAATTACTAAGTTTCAGAAAAATACACGAAAGCTAGGTAATAAAAAACTAACACAAAACTAATATCAAACTATTACAGAACTATTCCAATGCCAGAACTATTTCCAATGCCAGAACTATTCCAATGCCAGAACTATTCCAATGCCAGAACTATTCCAATGCCAGAACTATTACAATGCCAGAACTATTACAATGCCAGAACTATTACAATGCCAGAACTATTACAATGCCAGAACTATTACAATGCCAGAACTATTACAATGCCAGAACTATTACAATGCCAGAACTATTACAATGCCAGAACTATTACAATGCCAGAACTATTACAATGCCAGAACTATTACAATGCCAGAACTATTACAATGCCAGAACTATTACAATGCCAGAACTATTACAATGCCAGAACTATTACAATGCCAGAACTATTACAATGCCAGAACTATTACAATGCCAGAACTATTACAATGCCAGAACTATTACAATGCCAGAACTATTACAATGCCAGAACTATTACAATGCCAGAACTATTATAACTCTACTTAACCCTTTATTCACAAAATTTGGTCACGAAAATCAAATTATTTCCTTATTGAGTGTCCATTTGCACGCCATGAAAATAATTTTTGAAGATTTACCGGTTACTCAGTTAGCCAACCAGTCATGCCAGTGGTAAATTTTCAAAAGTTGTCTTTTATTGGTCTGCAAATAGACATTCCTCAAGACCACTGCAGAGGCTTGGTTTTGGCTGGCTTGGCCATAAACGGGTTAATAAAGATGAATAGACTGTTACCTATGATCACTATTATACTATTCAAAGTGCATCTTCACAACAATTCTGCCAGTTATCAAATTCAACTCTACAAAATTACGAACCTATTCAACCGAATGTTTGCAATGAGTGTGTGCAGCGAGTGCGTGCAATGAGTGTGTGTGTGCAATGAGTGCGTGTGCAGCGAATGTGTGTAGCGAATGTGTGCAGCGAGTGTGCAGCAAGTGTGTGCAATGAGTGTGTGCAGCAAGTGTGTGCAATGAGTGCAAGTGTGTGCAGCGAGTGTATAAAGCGAGTGTATAAAGCGAGTGTATGCAGCGAATGTGTGCATGCAACAACCTGTAGACTTTTACAGAGCCGCTAAACCGTTACAAGCAATCCAGGATTGAACCACTGAACTGTTACAACTAATCCAGGAATGAACCACTGAAGTAATATAACTAATCAAGGAATGAACAACTGAACTGTTATAACTAATCCAGGGTTGAACCACTGAACTGTTACAACTAATCTAGGAATGAACCACTAAACTGTTATAACTAATCCAGAAATGAGCCACTAAACAACTATAACTAATCCAGGATTGAACCACCAAACAGTTACAACTAATCTAGGATTGAACCACTTAACAGCTATAACTAATCCAGGATTGAACCACTAAACAGCTATAACTAATCCAGGATTGAACCACTTAACAGCTATAACTAATCCAGGATTGAACCACTAAACAGTTATAACTAATCCAGGAATGAACCACTGAACTATTATAACTAATTCACGATTGAACCACTAAACAGCTTTAACTAATCCAGGATTGAACCACTAAACAGCTAACTAATCCAGGATTGAACCACTTAACAGCTATAACTAATCCAGGAATGAATCACTAAACAGCTATAACTAATCCAGGAATGAACCACTAAAAAGCTATAACTAATCCAGAATTGAACCACTAAACAGTTATAACTAATCCAGGATTGAAACACTAAACAGCTATAACTAATCCAGGAATAACCCACTAAACAGCTATAACTAATCCAGGATTGACCCACTAAACAGATATAATTAATCCAGGAATGAACCAATAAACAGTTATAACTAATCCATGATTGAACAACTATACAGCTTTAACTAATCCAGGATTGAACCACTAAACAGTTATAACTAATCCAGGATTGAACCACTAAACAGTTATAACTAATCCAGGATTGAAACACTAAACAGCTATAATTAATCCAGGAATGAACCAATAAACAGCTATACCTAATCCAGGATTGAACCACTAAACAGTTATAACTACTCCAGAATTGAACCACTAAACAGTTATAACTAATCCACGATTTAATCACTAAACAGCTATAACTAATACAGCATTGAACCACTAAACAGTTATAACTAACCCATGATTGAACCACTAATCAGCTATACCTAATCCAGGATTGAAACACTAAAAAGTCATAACTAATCCAGGATTGAAACACTAAACAGTTATAACTAACCCAGGATTGACCCACTAAACAGCTATACGTAATCGACGATTGAACAACTAAACAGTTATAACTAATCCAGGATTGAACCACTAATCAGCTATACCTAATCCAGGATTGACCCACTAAACAGCTATACCTAATCGAGGATTGAACAACTAAACAGTTATAACTAATCCAGGATTGAACCACTAATCAGCTATACGTAATCCAGGATTGAACCACTAATCAGCTATACGTAATCCAGGATTGAACCACTAATCAGCTATAACTAATCCAGGATTGAACCACTAATCAGCTTTACGTAATCCAGGATTGAACCACTAATCAGCTATAACTAATCCAGGATTGAACCACTAATCAGCTTTACGTAATCCAGGATTGAACCACTAATCAGCTATAACTAATCCATGATTGAACCACTAATCAGGTATATGTAATCCAGGATTGAACCACTAATCAGCTATACGTAATCCAGGATTGAACCACTAATCATCTATACCTAATCCAGGATTGAACCACTAATCAGCTATACGTAATCCAGGATTGAACCACTAATCAGCTATACATTAATCCAGGATTGAACCACTAATCAGCTATACCTAATCCAGGATTGAACCACTAATCAGCTATACCTAATCCAGGATTGAACCACTAATCAGCTATACGTAATCCAGGATTGAACCACTAAACAGCTATAATAGAGGGAATGAGCCAATAAACAGTTATAACTAATCCAGGATTGACCCACTAAACAGATATAATTAATCCAGGATTGAACCACTAATCAGCTATAACTAATCCAGGATTGAACCACTAATCAGCTTTACGTAATCCAGGATTGAACCACTAATCAGCTATACGTAATCCAGGATTGAACCACTAATCAGCTATAACTAATCCAGGATTGAACCACTAATCAGCTATAACTAATCCATGATTGAACCACTAATCAGGTATACGTAATCCAGGATTGAACCACTAATCAGCTATACGTAATCCAGGATTGAACCACTAATCATCTATACCTAATCCAGGATTGAACCACTAATCAGCTATACGTAATCCAGGATTGAACCACTAATCAGCTATACATTAATCCAGGATTGAACCACTAATCAGCTATACCTAATCCAGGATTGAACCACTAATCAGCTATACCTAATCCAGGATTGAACCACTAATCAGCTATACGTAATCCAGGATTGAACCACTAAACAGCTATAATAGAGGGAACGAGCCAATAAACAGTTATAACTAATCCAGGATTGACCCACTAAACAGATATAATTAATCCAGGAATGAACCAATAAACAGTTATAACTAATCCAGGATTGAACAACTAAACAGCTTTAACTAATCCAGGATTGAACCACTAAACTGTCATAACTAATCCAGGATTGAACCACTAAACAGTTATAACCAATCCAGGATTGAAACACTAAACAGCTATACCTAATCCAGGAATGAACCACTAATCAGCTATACGTAATCCAGGATTGAACCACTAAACAGCTATAATAGAGGGAACGAGCCAATAAACAGTTATAACTAATCCAGGATTGACCCACTAAACAGATATAATTAATCCAGGAATGAACCAATAAACAGTTATAACTAATCCAGGATTGAACAACTAAACAGCTTTAACTAATCCAGGATTGAACCACTAAACTGTCATAACTAATCCAGGATTGAACAACTAAACAGTTATAACAAATCCAGAATTGAAACACTAAACAGTTATAACTAATCCAGGATTGAACAACTAAACAGTTATAACTAATCCAGAATTGAAACACTAAACTGTCATAACTAATCCAGGATTGAACAACTAAACAGTTATAACTAATCCAGGATTGAAACACTAAACAGTTATAACTAATCCAGAATTGAAACACTAAACAGTTATAACTAATCCACGATTTAACCACTAAACAGCTATAACTAATACAGCATTGAACAACTAAACAGTTATAACTAACCCATGATTGAACCACTAATCAGCTATACCTAATCCAGGATTGAAACACTAAAAAGTCATAACTAATCCAGGATTGAAACACTAAACAGTTATAACTAATCCAGGATTGAACCACTAAACAGCTTTAACTAACCCAGGATTGAACCACTAAACAGCTTTAATTAATCCAGGAATGAACCAATAAACAGTTATAACTAATCCAGGATTGAACAACTAAACAGCTATACCTAATCCAGGATTGACCCACTAAACAGCTATACCTAATCGAGGATTGAACAACTAAACAGTTATAACTAATCCAGGATTGAACCACTAAACTGTCATAACTAATCCAGGATTGAACCACTAAACAGTTATAACTAATCCAGGATTGAAACACTAAACAGCTATAACTAATCCAGGAATAACCCACTAAACAGCTATAATTAATCCAGGAATGAACCAATAAAGTTATAACTAATCCAGGATTGAAACACTAAACAGTTATAACTATTCCACGATTGAACCACTAAACAGCTATATCTAATCCAGGATTGAACCACTAATCAGCTATACCTAATCCAGGATTGAAACACTAAAGTCATAACTAATCCAGGATTGAAACACTAAACAGTTACGACTATTCCAGGATTGACCCACTAAACAGTTATAACTAATCCAGGATTGAAACACTAAAGTCATAACTAATCCAGGATTGAAACACTAAACAGCTTTAACTAACCCAGGATTGACCCACTAAACAGCTTTAATTAATCCAGGAATGAACCAATAAACAGTTATAACTAATCCAGGATTGAACCACTAAACAGCTATACCTAATCCAGGATTGAACAACTAAACAGTTATAACTAATCCAGGATTGAACCACTAATCAGCCATAACTAATCCAGGATTGAACCACTAATCAGCTATACGTAATCCAGGATTGAACCACTAATCAGCTATAACTAATCCAGGATTGAACCACTAATCAGCTATACGTAATCCAGGATTGAACCCCTAATCAGCTATATGTAATCCAGGATTGAACCACTAATCAGCTATAACTAATCCAGGATTGAACCACTAATCAGCTATAACTAATCCAGGATTGAACCACTAATCAGCTTTACGTAATCCAGGATTGAACCACTAATCAGCTATACGTAATCCAGGATTGAACCACTAATCAGCTATACGTAATCCAGGATTGAACCACTAATCAGCTATACGTAATCCAGGATTGAACCACTAATCAGCTTCACGTAATCCAGGATTGACCCACTAATCAGATATACGTAATCCAGGATTGAACCACTAATCAGCTATACGTAATCCAGGATTGAACTACTAATCAGCTATATACGTAATCCAGGATTGAACCACTAAACAGCTTTAACTAACCCAGGAATGAACCAATAAACAGTTATAACTAATCCAGGATTGAAACACTAAACAGCTATACCTAATCCAGGATTGAACCACTAATCAGCTATACATAATCCAGGATTGAACCACTAATCAGCTATACGTAATCCAGGATTGAACCACTAATCAGCTATACGTAATCCAGGATTGAACCACTAATAAGCTATACGTAATCCAGGATTGAACCACTAATCAGCTATACCTAATCCAGGATTGAACCACTAATCAGCTATACGTAATCCAGGATTGAACCACTAATCAGCTATACGTAATCCAGGATTGAACCACTAATCAGCTATATACATAATCCAGGATTGAACCACTAATCAGCTTTATACGTAATCCAGGATTGAACCACTAAACAGCTTTAACTAACCCAGGAATGAACCAATAAACAGTTATAACTAATCCAGGATTGAAACACTAAACAGTTATAACTAATCCAGGATTGAACCACTAATCAGCTACACATAATCCAGGATTGAACCACTAATCAGCTATACGTAATCCAGGATTGACCCACTAATCAGCTATACGTAATCGAGGATTGAACCACTAATCAGATATACGTAATCCAGGATTGACCCACTAAACAGCTTTAACTAACCCAGGATTGACCCACTAAACAGCTTTAATTAATCCAGGAATGAACCAATAAACAGTTATAACTAATCCAGGATTGAACAACTAAACAGCTATAACTACTCCAGGATTGACCCACTAAACAGCTTTAATTAGTCCAGGAATGAACCAATAAACACCTATAACTAATCCAGGATTGAACCACTAATCAGCTATACGTAATCCAGGATTGAACCACTAATCAGCTATACATAATCCAGGATTGAACCACTAATCAGCTATATGTAATCCAGGATTGAACCACTAATCAGCTATAATAGAGGGAATGAACCACTAATCAGCTATAATTGAGGGAATGAGCCACTAATCAGCTATAATAGAGGGAATGAGCCACTAATCAGCTATAATAGAGGGAATGAGCCACTAATCAGCTATAATAGAGGGAATGAGCCACTAAGCAGCTATAATAGAGGGAATGAGCCACTAAGCAGCTATAATAGAGGGAATGAGCCACTAATCAGCTATAATAGAGGGAATGAGCCACTAATCAGCTATAATAGAGGGAATGAGCCACTAATCAGCTATAATAGAGGGAATGAGCCACTAAGCAACTATAATAGAGGGAATGAGCCACTAAGCAGCTATAATAGAGGGAATGAGCCACTAAGCAGCTATAATAGAGGGAATGAGCCACTAATCAGCTATAATAGAGGGAATGAGCCACTAATCAGCTATAATAGAGGGAATGAACCACTAATCAGCTATAATAGAGGGAATGAGCTCTATCTAGCTAAGCTCGGCCCACATTTTACTCTTGTTGGAAGGAATTCACATCTTTGAATCCCGAATTGCCACTATTTCAAGGCAACTATACAGGTAAGCTGTTGAGTATTTTGAAACTAATTTGGCAGGGGGGGGGGAGGTGTTGCAGTAACAATCACTTAAATTAGTTTCAAAATATTCAACAGAACCCATTAGCACTCATATCAGCCAAAAACAGCTTCTGCTGTGGTCTTGGGAAATGTCCATTTCCAGACCAAGAGAAGACTATTTTTGAAAATTTACCACTGGAATGACTGGCTCAAATGTCCATTTGCAGACCAAGAGAAGACTATTTTTGAAAATTTACCACTGGAATGACTGGCTCAATAACCGAGCCAGTCATTCCAGTGGTAAATTTTCAAAAATAGTCTCTTGGTCTGCAAATGGAGTTTCTATGATATATTTTCTTGAACAAATTCGAGGGTTGACGGGTTACTCTCCATCAGACATAATGTGCAGAGTTGAGAGAATTTTTAAAGTTCACACCTGAGCTAGATATGCCGCTATGTATTGGGAGTTCAGCCTATATAGCAGGTAATTGTTTATGATATTATATACTGTACTTGAGCGACAGATTGGATCTCTCCAGTAATCAAGGACTGAACCAAATAAACTGTTATAATTAATCCAAGATTAAGCCACTGAGTGGATAATTAAGTTATAATTAATTCATGTCTTCCAATATAATGGACTAGACAACTAATTCATTGCGACAAGTTATTCCATTGAATATTTTGAAATTAATTGTACTGAAAGCCTTGCCAGTCAAATTTATTTCAAAATATCCGACAGTTTTTCTGAAGGGTTGCCATGTCAATTAAATGTTTTGAGGTTGAGGGATTAATTGATTAACTGGCCGTGTACATAGTTAAATGTACAACAGAGAGAATATGTTTATTTTGAACACTATTTGACTGGAACAGCAACAACAACGGAAACAGGTTGTGAAATCATTTACAAAATATTGATCAGTGATCTTAACAGAATATCCTGTATCGGTTAAAATTAATCTCAATAAAATATATATATATCCATATGGCTGTACATATCTTGTTATAAACTGACTTTCACGACAGAGTAGGCCAACATTAAGCAAACACATAACTAATAAACACCTTGCACATATATCATAACATCCAGTAACAATTATAACAGGTAGATAATGGTGATAAAATACTCTAATTTTGATCCTGCACACAAACATGAGAATATGATTTGCTAAAATATATAACTTGACTACATTTGGAAAGAACTCTCAATGAAATCTACCTATGTTGAACTGTATATAGGCAGGAGTGCAGAATGACCTAGTTATAGTGCGCAGAATAATACACACATATCTTATCAGAGCAGTGTATAAAGCATGTGGGGCCCTCACTCACACAGGCACACACTCGCTCATGGAGAGAGAACATTTACTAGCATGTATAAACAACTGCTAGAGCTCTATCCAGCCAGTACTAGCTAACCACTGTGGCTGAATAGGCTTTCAGTGGACAGTTTGCCTCATTCTGTCCTATATAACCCTATTCACACTGGAAATCTCGTTGACACAGTTTCAAGGCAAAAGGACAGGTACACTGTTGAATAATTTTGAAACTACTTTGGCTGGAAGCCGTTGGCTGCCATAGGCAGCAACATCCAAACTAGTTTTAAAATATTTTCTATGTTGACTTAAGTAACTTGCTGTATATGTTACGTGAATGTCATAGCATTTATTGGGTTAATAAGAGAGATGGCTGGTAAGGTTCAATGCACAGACCGCTTGACCTTTAGTCATGTAGTTTACTATTTTACTTAGTAAATTAACCCTTTAACACTCATATCAGCCAAAAACTGCTTCAGCAGTGCTCTTGAGAAATGGCCATTTGCAGACTAAGGAAACACTTTTTTGAAAATTTACCACTGGAATGACTGGCTCGATAACCAAGCCAGTCATTACAGTTGTAAATTTTCAAAAATAGTCTTCTCTTGGTTTGCAAATGGACATTTTTCTGAGTGAATTGAAATCTTTTTGAACAAATTTAAGTGTTAAAGGGTTAAATGAGATTTATTTATATTTGACTACTTCCATCCACTCCCATATGGAACATAGATATTATGTGAGATGAGGACAGCTCCTCTCCTCAGGCTTTTAGCATAGAAATCAAATGCATTGTGAAAGGCTGGGTGAATACCCTCACCAAGGGAGGGCACATACTATTTTTGTACAATATAGGATGGGATGGAAATACAATCAAATATCAATAAATTTCATTTAATTTACTAAGTCCATCCAATCCCTCAGGTACAAATATATTTTATGAGATATTTAGAGAAATGCATTTGATTTCTATACTGAAGCAGTCAAAATATTTTTACTATAAATGGACAATGCTATGACGTACGTCCAATCTAATCTAATCTAATCTAATCTAGCATGCCTAGAAAATCTTGTACTTCCCTAGCTGTTATATTGTGTTTTCCACAACAGCATTTCCAAATGTAACATCATCTGTAACTGGCATCCTATAGAATTTCCAGAAAACTGACCCACTTGACCACCCAGCAGTCCTCTTAATGGTGTCTACTGGCACATTCTTAAAAGCCACATTAGTTGTTGATGCTGACCGAATGCTATGTGCCTTAAAAATGTTAACATTCACACCTGCACTAACTAATAATAGTTTATCCACTTAGCTATTGTGTCTTTTGACAATGGTTTGTGATCACAACATAGCTAATGAACAATCTTGTACATTTGTTGCGCAACCCACTGGTTCTGTGTAGAATATGTTTCGAAAACAAATTCTGTTTGCTGCCTGCTAGGCTTTGATTGCTTCAGCAGATCTCCAAATCTAATCTTCACAAATGTGTTCACAAAATCTATATTATGAATGTCAATCAAATATAATGATTGAACTCGCTGGCCTGACAGAAGACCAAGCAACATCACAAGGGTTGATGAGTGACATCCCATGTTGTGATATACCGCGGTAGCGCTGGTTTAATATTACATTAAAAAATCTCTTTATCAAAGGATCATTACTGATACTTTCACTAGTCTCACCACTAAGCAAAGCAGATAATGCTGATCTTGCTGAATTTAAACCACTGTAGCCTAATCCAGACTTGTATAAAAAATTGAGAAAATCCAACACATTGTTTATAAATGGTGAAAAGGGATCAAGTTAGCATTGTCCACAAAAATACATCCACTTTTTAGCCACATCACTAGACGCAAGGCCATATGCAAGCATGGAATGCTTGTTATCACTTTTGAATAATTCAGGTTCTACTGGACCTAACTTCTCCAAATTTAGAGAGAAGTATGTCTGTGGGATCCTGAGCAGATATGCCAGTTTTTGGGTTTAAAGCCAACAGCAACAGTTCAAAATAGACATTTTTACACACTCTTCAATAACTCCAGTTCTACTATTCTCCAAACTTGTGTGGAGGCTTGTCCATGTGGTCCCGAGCACTATGTCATTTTGGTGTCTAAAACGTAACAGCAACTGCTTTTAGCAACAGTTTACAAAAGACATTTTTACACAATATTCAATAACTCTGGTACTACTGGTGCAATCATCTCCAAACTTGGATGGAAACTTGCCCATGTGGTCACGAATGTGTACTGCAATTTTATGGCTAAAGGCTAAAACGCAACAGCAACAGCTTCCAGCAATATTGTTTTCATGGTAGACATTTTTAAAGCATTTTTCAATAACACTAATGGAGCGATCTTTTCTGAACTTGGATTGATGCGTGTCTGTGGGGTCCCAAAGATGTAAACCAGTTTTACTGTCAAAAACTAAAACGTGACAGCTTTCAGCAACATTGTTTCCAAAAATAGACACTTGACCTTACGGCGGCCCGACTGAAAAATATATCAACGACGCGGGTATTGGACAAATTTGTCGTTGTTGATATATATCGAATATTGGTATTGTGTGGAACTGCGTCATGACTGCAGGAGCATGTCAACAACTTCTCGTGATATGCCTCTCTTGCGGAGTGCTTGCCAGATATTCTGAAAGCAGTGAGGTGAAGCTTGTGCTTCAAGGGGTGATGCATTGCCCTATTGTTTGGCATTATTAACAATGTCCCGCTCACTGGAAGGATGCGTGGGCAGTCCAAGATGAAATTTAGAAGCCTCGGAAACCAAAACTGTGTTGGCCATTTCGGTCCTATTAAAGGAAGGGAAAAGGGAAATAACAAATGCTGTTTATTGATAATCTCATACAATATTAAATAAACTACCACCGGTAAAAATGGATATGGAGCAGGATTATTTGCGCAAAAAGCATTTACTAAATCTGGGAGCGCTTAACTTGGAGCCAATTAGTAATCAAGCTGGTGCTTTTCATTCCACCGTGTGTCCAACTTTGTGTGCAGGTATACCGCAACTGTAGGCCTACCTGAATATAATTTAAGCGCACCTGAATATAGTTTTGTAAGCGGTATGAACAGTATTCTCTATAGGTGCCTATGTAGATCGATTAACTAGCTACTGCTAATTAATCTGCGATGTAAATCGCAGAGTATTGTTTTCTTATCAGATCTTTCTTCTTTTATTTCTTTCTTTCTTTTTCTCGGTAACAATTTTCTGGAACTATCTCCTACAGTTTTCATCCGATCAACTTCAAACTTGGTCAACTTCTGGTACCCAGTGGGATCTTTATTGCTATTGTTTTTATTTTTGATCTGCCCAATGGTTTTCGAGCTACCCACCTTTGAGATGGCATAAAAGTCCCATGGGAAATGTATGGTGATTTTCAGCATTGATCTTTAAACGGCTACTACACCTAGAGTTTTGACCACATCACTATCATACTTGGTCAGTATGTTACCCTTTTGGGTCATGAAGATGTCTGCACACGCAAACGCTGACCTTGACCTTTGACCTCTAATACATGGAATATTCCTCCATAGGGAATGAATGGGGATTTTCAGGATGGCTAGAACTGCGACTATGCTTACAGCTTTGATCGGATCACTACCATACTTGGTCAAGATGTTACCAGTGGAATCCTGAAGGGCTTGATTCATCTGGGAGGCAGATGCCCAAGTAGAAAGGTACTGTTTGGGCATCAAAATTACCAGTTTTCATTTTTGGCAGAAATGAACTCTCCTTCTTCAGACAAGGTCAAGATACCCTGTGACATCCTCTCATGTTTGTATCACCCCTGGATCACAGGCCCAGGTGGAAGGGCATCCAGGTTTTTGAACTACAACTACATGCAGAGTTTTGATCGGATCACTCCCATACTTGGGTAGGATGTTACCACCGATGATTATTTCTGGAAATTTTTTTTCAAAATGGCCTCCATGGACAAATTTTGTGCAAAAATACCAGTTTTCGTTTTTTGCAGAAATGAAATCAGGATGAAAATTTTAGAAAAAAATTATTTTAAAAAAAGGCGCCCCTTTTCGGGTCAAAATGACAAAAAAAATTTTTTTCGCATAAATGAACTAGCGGGGGGGGGGGGGGGGGGGGGGGGGGAGAAATAATTACTTTTTTTAAATAGCCGTCAAAATGAGTTTTGCTCCGATCGACTTGAAATTTTGTGAACTTTTAGATGTCATATTGACTTGATTTGGTGTAAAATCAGCTTTTGGGTGCCACATATCCCCATAGTAAACCTATGGGGGCAAAACTGGAACAGTGTCATCTCCTACAGTTTTCTTCCGATTTTCTTCAAACCTGGCCAGATTCTAGAACATTGAGATCTAAAAAAATTTCCAATGAAAATTTTAATATCTCCATTGGGGTTGAGGTCATTCATGGGTAGTTTTCCAGTTTTCATATTTGGCATAAGTTACCTGCCTTTCATCATGCAACTTCAAAGATCATGTTAGAAGACACACTTTACTTTCTCCTTAGAGTCAAGGTGACCTTTTAGTTTAAACCTATGGGCATTTCCAGCATGGATCTTTGATCTGTGACTACACATAGAGTTTAGCTCTGACTACACATAGAGTTTAGCTCTGACTACACATAGAGTTTAGCTCTGACTACACAGAGTTTAGCTCTGACTACACAGAGTTTAGCTCTGACTACACACAGAGTTTGTATTAGATCATCATCAGACATGTTCAATATACTATTTTTTCATGGCCAGACATCGCAAATTTACAGTTACTTCAGTAAATGTTCTCTAGTTCACTACTGATCCTTTTGTAAACGTTATATTTGAAAGTAAGTTTCGGTCAAAATGATTTCAAAATACACTGCTGGTTTCAAAGCTCACAATATGATGCCTACTGAATATTTTGACATTCGTGTGACTGAGTCTCTGGAAACAATGGTTTTCAGTCAAATTGTTTTAAAACCAGATAGTATTTTACCTCTAGGACTCAGTGGCTAATCAACTTAGTGCGAATATAACTGAGCTTACATGACCGGCTATAGCGGGTATTATTTATTCTCTCAGCATACACCAGAATGCAGTGGGTCCAACTTCATCACTAATTGGTTCCCGCCAAAATGCCATAAATGTTATTTAGCTGCGTTTTTCTAATTATTCTGATTTATTTCTGTTTTTCACTGGTGGCTATAGGGTGATTATTATATAAAGCTGTCATTCAAGAGCATAAGTTAGTTCTCTGATCCTTTCGTTTAAAATCGTTTCTGCTACATCCTTCTCCACCTTTCTTAATACATGACCTATAATCACTAAAAGCAGCGAAAATGTAATTAAGAGAACTCCTCCAATGAATTGTAAAGGGTTCCACAGCCAACAGCTTCCACAGCCAACAGCTTACGCAGCCAACGCCTTCCACAGCCAACGCCTTCCACAGCCAACAGCTTCCACAGCCAACGCCTTCCACAGCCAATGCCTTCCACAGCCAACGCCTTCCACAGCCAATGCCTTCCACAGCCAACGCCTTCCACAGCCAACGCCTTCCACAGCCAACGCCTTCCACAGCCAACGGCTTCCATGACACATAATTGGGTAATAGGTTATGTAACCTGGATGCAAATAGGTCGATGCAAATAGGTCGATATCTGGTTCCCCAAAAACTGACATGAGCTGTTTAAACACACATCTGTTCAACATCGACTCTGTGTCACTATTATGGTCCTGTGAAGCCAAGTCAGCTTCTGTGTTCATGGAGCCAGGTAAGTGTGCAGCTGATAGCCAAATATTTCTCTGGATAGTCCATAACCATATTTCCCTAGCAATGTTATTACATAACACTTTCATTCCACCCTGTTTGTTAATATAAATCATAGCTGTCGTGTTATCCACGAATATTTTGATATGAACATTATACATATTATTGCAAAATGACTTAAGAGTTAGTAATGCTGCATGTAATTCTAGATAATTTATATGTTTGCACGCCTCTTTCGTTCCAGATTCCACCAGTCGATTGCCCATTATATGTCCCACCCCAGCCTAAATTTGAGGCATTACTTGTTAAAACAAGCATTCTATAAGTATTGCTTTGCAGTACATGTCCCCTACCTGGTGATATAAATCTTTAGCGATTGACAATCAAACTTCATTAAAGATTGTCAAAGGCAGCTGAAACTCGAACTTGCTCTGTAACTCCTTATACTAAAGCGATGCACCGATTTTTGCTTAAATATCTTGAGAGTGCGAAAGAAAGTGCGGAAAGCTGATATTTTTCGTATTTCTTAAGTCGAAAGGGGAACTTCTCATAACAAAGCAATGTAGCAGTTCTCAGTATAATATCTTGAAAGACCGCAAAAAAGTGCGGAAACCAACTGCGACAGACGGACAGACAGACAGACGGAGTGCAAATCTATAGTCCCCCGGTTTTACCGGTAGGGGACTAATAATGTCATGGTTGGGAACCGCCACCGGGTTGTCGCACATTGCAATGCTCCTAATCCACCATTTTAAGTCTTCTCTACATTCCAAATTCAGAACAATTATTGCGTCATGATTGCCTAAGCTACTCCTCAGTATTTCATTTTCCAGAATTTCCAGTCGTTTTACATACATAGGTCCATGTTTCACAGCTGGTTCAGAAGCTATTAATATTCCAATAATTTCAGCAAACTCCCTAATAGTACATGGCCTATTCTCTAACAGCTGATCAAGCTTGTTAATGGTTTTAACCGCTTTGTCGCTAGTTAACTTTATTGACATTTTCTTAGAATTTAATATGAATCCTAAAAATTTAATTTCCGTGGTAGGTTCTAATATTGATTTATCAGGATTCACAGTGAATCCTAGTCTGTCTATAATATCCATTGTCTCTGCAATATTTTGTTTACATTCACAAGATGTATTTGACACCAATAAAGAATCATTGATATAGTTCATGTTCGCACGACCCTGTTTTCTTCATGTCGAAAAATGCACTTCATCAATTTTGTAAATATATACCCGGCGCACTCGTAAGACCATTAGCTAAACAACAGAATTCATACTTACAGCCATTCCAAAGAAATCTTAGATATTTTTGTTATTTTTATTAATGGGAATTGTGTAATTGGCATCTTTTAATCAATAGATGTGAAAAAAACATTTTTTGACAGTAACAATAATGCATGTGGACTATGGACATACTGATTCTAAGATTTAAGATTCAAAATAATTCTGCAACCGCCATCTTTCTTTGGTCGAGTAAAAATGTTTGATATAAATTCACCATCTTGCTTGTCAACCACCTGTTCAATGACATGTAACTGTTCAAGCTTATTTATTTCATTGTTCATCAAAAGGTTGTCTTTTTCAGAAAATCTAGTGTCTGTATTGGAATCACACAAAATTCAATATGCAACCTCTGAATCGTTTCCAAAATCTTAATATCACTTGTAATATTTTTCCATTCTCTTAAACATTTTGCTGTCTTTCCAGCTACAAAGTTTCCTGGTGTGTTTATAACATTTTCCAATGGTTTACTACTAGTAAAACTCACATCTTCACTACAGGAAGCTAGATTATTGTTATGAGGCAACTCTACATGTGAGACTTCTTTTTGCATCCCCCTACTAGGGCTGTGGTTCGTGAAGATTTTCTAATTTCCCCATCTTTGGTTTGTTGGTGTAGAATGGTTGGTTCTTTTTGCCTAAAAAAGGTCTCCATAAGACCCACTACCAAACATGTTATTGTGGCTAGGTGATGGATTGCCATAGTGATTGAATTGGCCAGAGAAACCTGCTCTCATTTTTTGGCCAAGTCCACTCACTTCTCCAATATCTTTCAATTGTTTGGCCAGGTCATCTCCAAATAACATATCTGTCACTTTGTGATCAGGTTTACAGAGCTGTTTATATCTCTTATTGATAACTGGCTTAAAGTTATCCTTGCGATATTGACTTAAAGCAGTAAATCCAGCTGAAATTAGCTTCATTGAGTCAGTGAGTTTAACAACAATGTCCTTACAATCAATCTTAGACTTGTTTGCAGCAAAATGTGTGCTATGACTGATTCAAAGATTTAAGATTCAAAACAAGAGGCCAAGGCGCCTGTATCGCTCACCTGGAACATAGGCATTTAAACTAGAAAGGCTACAAGTAGAAGTTCTGGAGTTGTTTTTTTATGAAAACTAGGTCATCCAAGATGGCTATTAAACAAATTTGGACTTTTGCCCTAGATGATGTTTCACGAGTCTTGAATTTGATTTCGCAAACGGTTTCGGAGATTTTTTAAGACGTTTGTAAAAATCGGCCAAAATCCAAGATGGCCACCGGGTAAATTAGCCGATCGGCTTCATTTGAACAGACTTGAATCTCTACACCTTAAGGATACTTCCGGCCAAATATAATTGACATCAGCACAGTAGTTCTCGAGAAGACATTTTAAATTTCCCATTGCTTTGGTATGGGAGCTTTTGGCAGGAAAATGATCCATGATGGCTGCTAAACTGTTTAACTGACAGTTTCGAAAAAACATATATAAAACCAATTTCAGCCTCAAAATCCATCAAATAAAAAAATCCAATATGGCCACCAAACACGCTATATTTTGATTGGCCGCAATGTTTTTTGACGGATCAACTTCTCTTGAACAAACTTTAATGGGGAAAAGTTTTCACTAAAACTAGGCCAACCAAGATGGCGGCTGAACCATCTGACCAATCAAGTTCCCTTGAACAAACTTGGTTCAGCTCCTGCCCTAGATCATATTTCATGAGGTTTGCATCAATCCCCCAAGCGGTTTCGGAGATTTTTAAAGACGTTTCCAAAAATTGGACAAATTCCAAGATGGCCACCGGCCAAATTGGCCGATCAGCTTTGTTTGAACAAACTTGGATCCTTATGCCGCAAGGATGTTTCCTGCCAAATATAACTGAAATCGGCCCAGTTGTTCTTGAGAAGTCGTTCAAAGGAAAAGTTGACGGATGGACGGATGACAGACACACGACGGATGGTCGCCACGGCATAAGCTCACTTGGCCTTTCATTACTGCCTCTTAGCATACAGAGATACTAGTTTTAAAGCTTTCACACCCATATTAGCCAAAAACGGCTTCTGCAGTGATTTTGAGAAATGTCAATATGCAGACAGATAAGACTATTTTTGAAAATTTACCACTGGTAAATTTTCAGAAATAGTCTTCTCTTGGTCTGCAAATGGGCATTTCTTAAGACTGGTTTTCCGACCCTCGATGGTGCGCATTATCTGCGCTGATATATTATATTAGACGTAAATAAATAATTATTTTATTTTAATCCTGTGATCCAATGATGTTCACGAATAAAAATTTTAACCCTTTATCTATCCCTCATTGACCAGTAAGTAACAACGTAAGGAATACTACCTCTATAGGTGCACAAGACAATCACACTGAGGCGTTTTTCAGAGTTAATCATGGAAGCCTTCATAGATGTGTCAACACCTCACTATTAACCATTTAACCATCAAATTTATTCTCATAGAAAACATCTTATTTGCAGACCAAGAGAAGACTATTTTTGTTAATTTATCACCGGAATGACTGACTCAGTTATTGGAAATATCAGCCAGAATTTTCTTGAACAAATTTGAGGGTTAAAGGGCTCAGGTTTGAGCGAGTGATCTGACCAAGGGAGGCTACAAATCTATAGTACCCTAATGAGTATATAGGAGTAGTCTCCCATGGCCTGCTAGTATATAAACAGTACTTGTATTACCCTTTCACCGCTCAATTTCCCATATCTCATTTTCAACGCTGTTAAACATTTTGAAATTAATTTGACTGGAAGCCACTACTGTCTTAAGACAGCAACTGCTTCCAGTAAAATTAAATTCAAAATATTCAATAGAATAAGTTTTACATCGTAAAGAATATACTTTTTCAGGGATTTGTCGGTGAAAGGGTGACGCAACCATTCAAGGGATCCACGAAAGGGAAGGCAAAACAATATACGTTCAATATGAATTCATCGAACACGTTTAAGTAATATAAATGATAAGGTTTCGCTAAGGTGTCAAGTGTAAACTAGGCTTGCACAATATTGTCCTAGGAAGTATCACGATATATCGTGATGAGAAAATCACGATATTTCGATATATCGTCTAGCCTATTTTATAGTATATGAATTCATGGGTTGAATTGGTCTTGGGTTGAGTTGGACTGCATGGTTTGGCTTATGTAGACATGTCGGCTTCGCTATCAGTTTTCATATCAGTTTTAACCGAATATGACTTGTAATTAGTAAATTTCAACAAAACTTTAAATCTAGTCGACAAGATGCTTAAAGAACGATCGTTAATAGCATGAAAATAGGACACAATTTCCCGCTGTACATTTTTTACGCCTTACACCTTGGCTTAATGTATACCTTGTCCATCATTGCGGGAGTGAAATTATTACATTGGGCAACCTAAATATTGTGTACTCTGTTATAATCATCGTTTATTACATCCAAACTAATCCAAAAATTTCACATTTCATGTCGTCTTTGTGAAAATCTACAATTCATGTGATATTAGGAATGCACTTCAGATCCATAGATATCTAATGTTTAGCTCCGATATGCATTTACTTAGTACCCGTTTACTAATAATAGTTAGCCTTCAGAAACATCTCGGATAATTCACCTTGCAGTCTAAAGCATGTATACTGTCTAATTTAGCTATCATATTTGTGAATGCACCACCGCCTTCAAAAACAAGAGAACAAGCAATATCAGGTGATTTATATATTTTCGCAACGCCATTTACAGGCCTGCCCAAATTGAAAATTTGCGTAACCCAAAAACGGGTTACGCAAATTTCTTTGGCGCAACCCATTTGAGTTTGCGTAACCCATTTTGAATATGATACTATTTGAAGGTAAAATTCATCTCGGTTACATAATGGAAATGACATGTCAGTATTAAGCCTTTCATGGTCAAGATCTCGTATCAAATATACATTTACTGGCCATATAGGACTATATTTGAAAATTTACTACCGAAATGACTGGCTCAGTCACACGAGCCAGACATTCCAGTGGGAAATTATCAAAAATAGTCTCTTTGCCTGCAATGGATATTTATAAATGTTTTGGTTGGCTTGACCATCAAAGGGTTAAATCTGATTATATAGAACTAATTTTCAACAACTCTTACCTTCAAGCTTGCATATTGTGGTATTCAACAGCTTTATTTTCTAATTTTATAATCACAAATACTAAAATGAGTTTCTCAGAGACACACTGTGCTATATAATAAACTTGTTCACATGAATGTGACACAGTCAGTAGTACTTTGATAACTGTTCAGTTTCAGTTTGATAATTAATTATTAATACTGTTAATGTAACGTGTATTATGCCAACAATAAATGGTTTGTGATCACAACATAGCTAATGAACAATCTTGTACATTTGTTGCGCAACCCACTGGTTCTGTGTAGAATATTTTTCGAAAACAAATTCTGTTTGCTGCCTGCTAGGCTTTGATTGCTTCAGCAGATCTCCAAATCTAATCTTCACAAATGTGTTCACAAAATCTATATTATGAATGTCAATCAAATATAATGATTGAACTCGCTGGCCCGACAGAAGACCAAGCAACATCACAAGGGTTGATGAGTGACATCCCATGTTGTGATATACCGCGGTAGCGCTGGTTTAATATTACATTAAAAAATCTCTTTATCAAAGGATCATTACTGATACTTTCACTAGTCTCACCACTAAGCAAAGCAGATAATGCTGATCTTGCTGAATTTAAACCACTGTAGCCTAATCCAGACTTGTATAAAAAATTGAGAAAATCCAACACATTGTTTATAAATGGTGAAAAGGGATCAAGTTAGCATTGTCCACAAAAATACATCCACTTTTTAGCCACATCACTAGACGCAAGGCCATATGCAAGCATGGAATGCTTGTTATCACTTTTGAATAATTCAGGTTCTACTGGACCTAACTTCTCCAAATTTAGAGAGAAGTATGTCTGTGGGATCCTGATTCCTGAGCAGATATGCCAGTTTTTGGGTTTAAAGCCAACAGCAACAGTTCAAAATAGACATTTTTACACACTCTTCAATAACTCCAGTTCTACTATTCTCCAAACTTGTGTGGAAGCTTGTCCATGTGGTCCCGAGCACTATGTCATTTTGGTGTCTAAAACGTAACAGCAACTGCTTTTAGCAACAGTTTACAAAAGACATTTTTACACAATATTCAATAACTCTGGTACTACTGGTGCAATCATCTCCAAACTTGGATGGAAACTTGCCCATGTGGTCACGAATGTGTACTGCAATTTTATGGCTAAAGGCTAAAACGCAACAGCAACAGCTTTCAGCAATATTGTTTTCATGGTAGACATTTTTAAAGCATTTTTCAATAACACTAATGGAGCGATCTTTTCTGAACTTGGATTGATGCGTGTCTGTGGGGTCACAAAGATGTAAACCAGTTTTACTGTCAAAAACTAAAACGTGACAGCTTTCAGCAACATTGTTTCCAAAAATAGACACTTGACCTTACGGCGGCCCGACTGAAAAATATATCAACGACGCGGGTATTGGACAAATTTGTCGTTGTTGATATATATCGAATATTGGTATTGTGTGGAACTGCGCCATGACTGCAGGAGCATGTCAACAACTTCTCGTGATATGCCTCTCTTGCGGAGTGCTTGCCAGATATTCCGAAAGCAGTGAGGTGAAGCTTGTGCTTCAAGGGGTGATGCATTGCCCTATTGTTTGGCATTATTAACAATGTCCCGCTCACTGGAAGGATGCGTGGGCAGTCCAAGATGAAATTTAGAAGCCTCGGAAACCAAACCTGTGTTGGCCATTTCGGTCCTATTAAAGGAAGGGAAAAGGGAAATAACAAATGCTGTTTATTGATAATCTCATACAATATTAAATAAACTACCACCGGTAAAAATGGATATGAAGCAGGATTATTTGCGCAAAAAGCATTTACTAAATCTGGGAGCGCTTAACTTGGAGCCAATTAGTAATCAAGCTGGTGCTTTTCATTCCACCGTGTGTCAACTTTGTGTGCAGGTATACCGCAACTGTAGGCCTACCTGAATATAATTTAAGCGCACCTGAATATAGTTTTGTAAGCGGTATGAACAGTATTCTCTATAGGTGCCTATGTAGATCGATTAACTGGCTACTGCTAATTAATCTGCGATGTAAATCGCAGAGTATTGTTTTCTTATCAGATCTTTCTTCTTTTATTTCTTTCTTTCTTTTTCTCGGTAACAATTTTCTGGAACTATCTCCTACAGTTTTCATCCGATCAACTTCAAACTTGGTCAACTTCTGGTACCCAGTGGGATCTTTATTGCTATTGTTTTTATTTTTGATCTGCCCAATGGTTTTCGAGCTACCCACCTTTGAGATGGCATAAAAGTCCCATGGGAAATGTATGGTGATTTTCAGCATTGATCTTTAAACGGCTACTACACCCAGAGTTTTGACCACATCACTATCATACTTGGTCAGTATGTTACCCTTTGGGTCATGAAGATGTCTGCACACGCAAACGCTGACCTTGACCTTTGACCTCTAATACATGGAATATTCCTCCATAGGGAATGAATGGGGATTTTCAGGATGGCTAGAACTGCGACTATGCTTACAGCTTTGATCGGATCACTACCATACTTGGTCAAGATGTTACCAGTGGAATCCTGAAGGGCTTGATTCATCTGGGAGGCAGATGCCCAAGTAGAAAGGTACTGTTTGGGCATCAAAATTACCAGTTTTCATTTTTGGCAGAAATGAACTCTCCTTCTTCAGACAAGGTCAAGATACCCTGTGACATCCTCTCATGTTTGTATCACCCCTGGATCACAGGCCCAGGTGGAAGGGCATCCAGGTTTTTGAACTACAACTACATGCAGAGTTTTGATCGGATCACTCCCATACTTGGGTAGGATGTTACCACCGATGATTATTTCTGGAAATTTTTTTCCAAAATGGCCTCCATGGACAAATTTTGTGCAAAAATACCAGTTTTCGTTTTTTGCAGAAATGAACTCAGGATGAAAATTTTAGAAAAAAATTATTTTAAAAAAAGGTGCCCCTTTTCGGGTCAAAATGACCAAAAAAAAATTTCCGCATAAATGAACTAGCGGGGGGGGGGAATAATTACTTTTTTTTAAATAGCCGTCAAAATGAGTTTTGCTCCGATCGACTTGAAATTTTGTGAACTTTTAGATGTCATATTGACTTGATTTGGTGTAAAATCAGCTTTTGGGTGCCACATATCCCCATAGTAAACCTATGGGGGCAAAACTGGAACAGTGTCATCTCCTACAGTTTTCTTCCGATTTTCTTCAAACCTGGCCAGATTCTAGAACATTGAGATCTAAAATAATTTCCAATGAAAATTTTAATATCTCCATTGGGGTTGAGGTCATTCATGGGTAGTTTTCCAGTTTTCATATTTGGCATAAGTTACCTGCCTTTCATCATGCAACTTCAAAGATCATGTTAGAAGACACACTTTACTTTCTCCTTAGAGTCAAGGTGACCTTTTAGTTTAAACCTATGGGCATTTCCAGCATGGATCTTTGATCTGTGACTACACATAGAGTTTAGCTCTGACTACACATAGAGTTTAGCTCTGACTACACAGAGTTTAGCTCTGACTACATAGAGTTTAGCTCTGACTACACACAGAGTTTGTATTAGATCATCATCAGACATGTTCAATATACTATTTTTTCATGGCCAGACATCGCAAATTTACAGTTACTTCAGTAAATGTTCTCTAGTTCACTACTGATCCTTTTGTAAACGTTATATTTGAAAGTAAGTTTCGGTCAAAATGATTTCAAAATACACTGCTGGTTTCAAAGCTCACAATATGATGCCTACTGAATATTTTGACATTCGTGTGACTGAGTCTCTGGAAACAATGGTTTTCAGTCAAATTGTTTTAAAACCAGATAGTATTTTACCTCTAGGACTCAGTGGCTAATCAACTTAGTGCGAATATAACTGAGCTTACATGACCGGCTATAGCGGGTATTATTTATTCTCTCAGCATACACCAGAATGCAGTGGGTCCAACTTCATCACTAATTGGTTCCCGCCAAAATGCCATAAATGTTATTTAGCTGCGTTTTTCTAATTATTCTGATTTATTTCTGTTTTTCACTGGTGGCTATAGGGTGATTATTATATAAAGCTGTCATTCAAGAGCATAAGTTAGTTCTCTGATCCTTTCGTTTAAAATCGTTTCTGCTACATCCTTCTCCACCTTTCTTAATACATGACCTATAATCACTAAAAGCAGCGAAAATGTAATTAAGAGAACTCCTCCAATGAATTGTAAAGGGTTCCACAGCCAACAGCTTCCACAGCCAACAGCTTGCGCAGCCAACGCCTTCCACAGCCAACGCCTTCCACAGCCAACAGCTTCCACAGCCAACGCCTTCCACAGCCAATGCCTTCCACAGCCAACGCCTTCCACAGCCAACGCCTTCCACAGCCAACGCCTTCCACAGCCAAGGCCTTCCACAGCCAAGGCCTTCCACAGCCAACGCCTTCCACAGCCAACGGCTTCCATGACACATAATTGGGTAATAGGTTATGTAACCTGGATGCAAATAGGTCGATGCAAATAGGTCGATATCTGGTTCCCCAAAAACTGACATGAGCTGTTTAAACACACATCTGTTCAACATCGACTCTGTGTCACTATTATGGTCCTGTGAAGCCAAGTCAGCTTCTGTGTTCATGGAGCCAGGTAAGTGTGCAGCTGATAGCCAAATATTTCTCTGGATAGTCCATAACCATATTTCCCTAGCAATGTTATTACATAACACTTTCATTCCACCCTGTTTGTTAATATAAATCATAGCTGTCGTGTTATCCACGAATATTTTGATATGAACATTACACATATTATTGCAAAATGACTTAAGAGTTAGTAATGCTGCATGTAATTCTAGATAATTTATATGTTTGCACGCCTCTTTCGTTCCAGATTCCACCAGTCGACTGCCCATTATATGTCCCACCCCAGCCTAAATTTGAGGCATTACTTGTTAAAACAAGCATTCTATAAGTATTGCTTTGCAGTACATGTCCCCTACCTGGTGATATAAATCTTTAGCGATTGACAATCAAACTTCATTAAAGATTGTCAAAGGCAGCTGAAACTCAAACTTGCTCTGTAACTCCTTATACTAAAGCGATGCACCGATTTTTGCTTAAATATCTTGAGAGTGCGAAAGAAAGTGCGGAAAGCTGATATTTTTCGTATTTCTTAAGTCGAAAGGGGAACTTCTCATAACAAAGCAATGTAGCAGTTCTCAGTATAATATCTTGAAAGAATGCAAAAAAAGTGCGGAAACCAACTGCGACAGACGGACAGACAGACAGACGGAGTGCAAATCTATAGTCCCCCGGTTTTACCGGTAGGGGACTAATAATGTCATGGTTGGGAACCGCCACCGGGTTGTCGCACATTGCAATGCTCCTAATCCACCATTTTAAGTCTTCTCTACATTCCAAATTCAGAACAATTATTGCGTCATGATTGCCTAAGCTACTCCTCAGTATTTCATTTTCCAGAATTTCCAGTCGTTTTACATACATAGGTCCATGTTTCACAGCTGGTTCAGAAGCTATTAATATTCCAATAATTTCAGCAAACTCCCTAATAGTACATGGCCTATTCTCTAACAGCTGATCAAGCTTGTTAATGGTTTTAACCGCTTTGTCGCTAGTTAACTTTATTGACATTTTCTTAGAATTTAATATGAATCCTAAAAATTTAATTTCCGTGGTAGGTTCTAATATTGATTTATCAGGATGCACAGTGAATCCTAGTCTGTCCATAATATCCATTGTCTCTGCAATATTTTGTTTACATTCACAAGATGTATTTGACACCAATAAAGAATCATTGATATAGTTCATGTTCGCATGACCCTGTTTTCTTCATGTCGAAAATTTTGTAAATATATACGCGGCGCACTCGTAAGACCATTAGCTAAACAACAGAATTCATACTTACAGCCATTCCAAAGAAATCTTAGATATTTTTGTTATTTTTATTAATGGGAATTGTGTAATTGGCATCTTTTAATCAATAGATGTGAAAAAAACATTTTTTGACAGTAACAATAATGCATGTGGACTATGGACATACTGATTCTAAGATTTAAGATTCAAAATAATTCTGCAACCGCCATCTTTCTTTGGTCGAGTAAAAATGTTTGATATAAATTCACCATCTTGCTTGTCAACCACCTGTTCAATGACATGTAACTGTTCAAGCTTATTTATTTCATTGTTCATCAAAAGGTTGTCTTTTTCAGAAAATCTAGTGTCTGTATTGGAATCACACAAAATTCAATATGCAACCTCTGAATCGTTTCCAAAATCTTAATATCACTTGTAATATTTTTCCATTCTCTTAAACATTTTGCTGTCTTTCCAGCTACAAAGTTTCCTGGTGTGTTTATAACATTTTCCAATGGTTTACTACTAGTAAAACTCACATCTTCACTACAGGAAGCTAGATTATTGTTATGAGGCAACTCTACATGTGAGACTTCTTTTTGCATCCCCCTACTAGGGCTGTGGTTCGTGAAGATTTTCTATGTTCCCCATCTTTGGTTTGTTGGTGTAGAATGGTTGGTTCTTTTTGCCTAAAAAAGGTCTCCATAAGACCCACTACCAAACATGTTATTGTGGCTAGGTGATGGATTGCCATAGTGATTGAATTGGCCAGAGAAACCTGCTCTCATTTTTTGGCCAAGTCCACTCACTTCTCCAATATCTTTCAATTGTTTGGCCAGGTCATCTCCAAATAACATATCTGTCACTTTGTGATCAGGTTTACAGAGCTGTTTATATCTCTTATTGATAACTGGCTTAAAGTTATCCTTGCGATATTGACTTAAAGCAGTAAATCCAGCTGAAATTAGCTTCATTGAGTCAGTGAGTTTAACAACAATGTCCTTACAATCAATCTTAGACTTGTTTGCAGCAAAATGTGTGCTATGACTGATTCAAAGATTTAAGATTCAAAACAAGAGGCCAAGGCGCCTGTATCGCTCACCTGGAACATAGGCATTTAAACTAGAAAGGCTACAAGTAGAAGTTCTGGAGTTGTTTTTTATGAAAACTAGGTCATCCAAGATGGCTATTAAACAAATTTGGACTTTTGCCCTAGATGATGTTTCACGAGTCTTGAATTTGATTTCGCAAACGGTTTCGGAGATTTTTTAAGACGTTTGTAAAAATCGGCCAAAATCCAAGATGGCCACCGGGTAAATTGGCCGATCGGCTTCATTTGAACAGACTTGAATCTCTACACCTTAAGGATACTTCCGGCCAAATATAATTGACATCAGCACAGTAGTTCTCGAGAAGACATTTTAAATTTCCCATTGCTTTGGTATGGGAGCTTTTGGCAGGAAAATGATCCATGATGGCTGCTAAACTGTTTAACTGACAGTTTCGAAAAAACATATATAAAACCAATTTCAGCCTCAAAATCCATCAAATAAAAAAATCCAATATGGCCACCAAACACGCTATATTTTGATTGGCCGCAATGTTTTTTGACGGATCAACTTCTCTTGAACAAACTTTAATGGGGGAAAAGTTTTCACTAAAACTAGGCCAACCAAGATGGCGGCTGAACCATCTGACCAATCAAGTTCCCTTGAACAAACTTGGTTCAGCTCCTGCCCTAGATCATATTTCATGAGGTTTGCATCAATCCCCCAAGCGGTTTCGGAGATTTTTAAAGACGTTTCCAAAAATTGGACAAATTCCAAGATGGCCACCGGCCAAATTGGCCGATCAGCTTTGTTTGAACAAACTTGGATCCTTATGCCGCAAGGATGTTTCCTGCCAAATATAATTGAAATCGGCCCAGTTGTTCTTGAGAAGTCGTTCAAAGGAAAAGTTGACGGATGGATGGATGACAGACACACGACGGATGGTCGCCACGGCATAAGCTCACTTGGCCTTTCATTACTGCCTCTTAGCATACAGAGATACTAGTTTTAAAGCTTTCACACCCATATTAGCCAAAAACGGCTTCTGCAGTGATTTTGAGAAATGTCAATATGCAGACAGATAAGACTATTTTTGAAAATTTACCACTGGTAAATTTTCAGAAATAGTCTTCTCTTGGTCTGCAAATGGGCATTTCTTAAGACTGGTTTTCCGACCCTCGATGGTGCGCATTATCTGCGCTGATATATTATATTAGACGTAAATAAATAATTATTTTATTTTAATCCTGTGATCCAATGATGTTCACGAATAAAAATTTTAACCCTTTATCTATCCCTCATTGACCAGTAAGTAACAACGTAAGGAATACTACCTCTATAGGTGCACAAGACAATCACACTGAGGCGTTTTTCAGAGTTAATCATGGAAGCCTTCATAGATGTGTCAACACCTCACTATTAACCATTTAACCATCAAATTTATTCTCATAGAAAACATCTTATTTGCAGACCAAGAGAAGACTATTTTTTTTAATTTATCACCGGAATGACTGACTCAGTTATTGGAAATATCAGCCAGAATTTTCTTGAACAAATTTGAGGGTTAAAGGGCTCAGGTTTGAGCGAGTGATCTGACCAAGGGAGGCTACAAATCTATAGTACCCTAACGAGTATATAGGAGTAGTCTCCCATGGCCTGCTAGTATATAAACAGTACTTGTATTACCCTTTCACCGCTCAATTTCCCATATCTCATTTTCAACGCTGTTAAACATTTTGAAATTAATTTGACTGGAAGCCACTACTGTCTTAAGACAGCAACTGCTTCCAGTAAAATTAAATTCAAAATATTCAATAGAATAAGTTTTACATCGTAAAGAATATACTTTTTCAGGGATTTGTCGGTGAAAGGGTGACGCAACCATTCAAGGGATCCACGAAAGGGAAGGCAAAACAATATACGTTCAATATGAATTCATCGAACACGTTTAAGTAATATAAATGATAAGGTTTCGCTAAGGTGTCAAGTGTAAACTAGGCTTGCACAATATTGTCCTAGGAAGTATCACGATATATCGTGATGAGAAAATCACGATATTTCGATATATCGTCTAGCCTATTTTATAGTATATGAATTCATGGGTTGAATTGGTCTTGGGTTGAGTTGGACTGCATGGTTTGGCTTATGTAGACATGTCGGCTTCGCTATCAGTTTTCATATCAGTTTTAACCGAATATGACTTGTAATTAGTAAATTTCAACAAAACTTTAAATCTAGTCGCCAAGATGCTTAAAGAACGATCGTTAATAGCATGAAAATAGGACACAATTTCCCGCTGTACATTTTTGACGCCTTACACCTTGGCTTAATGTATACCTTGTCCATCATTGCGGGAGTGAAATTATTACATTGGGCAACCTAAATATTGTGTACTCTGTTATAATCATCATTTATTACATCCAAACCAATCCAAAAATTTCACATTTCATGTCGTCTTTGTAAAAATCTACAATTCATGTGATATTAGGAATGCACTTCAGATCCATAGATATCTAATGTTTAGCTCCGATATGCATTTACTTAGTACCCGTTTACTAATAATAGTTAGCCTTCAGAAACATCTCGGATAATTCACCTTGCAGTCTAAAGCATGTATACTGTCTAATTTAGCTATCATATTTGTGAATGCACCACCGCCTTCAAAAACAAGAGAACAAGCAATATCAGGTGATTTATATATTTTCGCAACGCCATTTACAGGCCTGCCCAAATTGAAAATTTGCGTAAATTTCTTTGGCGCAACCCATTTGAGTTTGCGTAACCCATTTTGAATATGATACTATTTGAAGGTAAAATTCATCTCGGTTACATAATGGAAATGACATGTCAGTATTAAGCCTTTCATGGTCAAGATCTTGTATCAAATATACATTTACTGGCCATATAGGACTATATTTGAAAATTTACTACCGAAATGACTGGCTCAGTCACACGAGCCAGACATTCCAGTGGGAAATTATCAAAAATAGTCTCTTTGCCTGCAATGGATATTAATAAATGTTTTGGTTGGCTTGACCATCAAAGGATTAAATCTGATTATATAGAACTAATTTTCAACAACTCTTACCTTCAAGCTTGCATATTGTGGTATTCAACAGCTTTATTTTCTAATTTTATAATCACAAATACTAAAATGAGTTTCTCAGAGACACACTGTGCTATATAATAAACTTGTTCACATGAATGTGACACAGTCAGTAGTACTTTGATAACTGTTCAGTTTCAGTTTGATAATTAATTATTAATACTGTTAATGTAACGTGTATTATGCCAACAATAAACTAAATGTCTGAACTGTCAATGTCCAACAGGAATTAAAAATTATTAAAATCAACGTTTTTACGCTTTGTTGTCTATTTCATTCATCACTACCAGAAATACGCAAAAGTTAAACAAGATCACATGGAGTCCTTTCTGTTTATGAGTCTGAAATCTGGTGCCACTTGTTTTCAGGTATTTAAAAACTTTAACTCCTACAATCCATCGTCATCTTCCTCATCTGATGAGCATAATGCCACTGAGCTATCTCTGCTCCCATCATCCGATTCCGACTGTGACAAATCAATCTTTGCATGCTTTGGAGCAGATGGCCCTAGTACGGCTGTGCTCTTGCTTGCCTTGAGGTCTCATCTCCATGTTTTTTCAGCAAGGTATGTATCTACCGCAGCAAGGTATGTATCTACCGCAGCAAGGTATGTATCTACCGCAGCAAGGTATGTATCTACCGCAGCAAGGTATGTATCTACCGCAGCAAGGTATGTATCTACCGCAGCAAGGTATGTATCTACCGCACGCTGGATCACACTTTCTTCATATGCTCCGCCTCCAGAAAATTTGCTAAGCATCGGTAGATTGATCCGAATAAACAACAGATTGTCAAGAACTTCCTTTTTCAAGCTCGATCTCTGATTTGTCATATGCCGCCCAACAACAGAAAAGCCACGCTCCACAGTTCCCTGGGCCCAAGCGATGCAGACATATTTCAATCAGTAGCAAAATATTTTTGAATGACTCCAGGTGGTAGGTGAAAACCTTCTCCCAGAATACAAACTTGTCCTTGATTGATGGGTATCATTTTCTCTGCAGACACGTGTTAAAACCATGGTTATCCGCACTTAACTGATGCTCAAAATGCTCAGATATCTTGTCAATCTGCTCAATTCCATAATTGTCATCAGAGGGATCCCAACGTGTGTTGTCCGCTATAGACATTGACTTAACTACGTCATCACTTCTCAAACTGGAAAATCGACTATTGATACAGTCCTTTATTTCACTAACAAGGGAAGTCTTGACATCACTGAGTTCCTTTTCTCCGGCTTCCACATGTGTCACCTTAAACTCATGGTCAGAGGAAACTTTCTTCATCAGTTTCTTTTCAAGAGACTCTCTCTGGCGATCTGTCAACTTGGATTCCCCCTTTGAGAGTGTGCCAGGAAGATTGGTCGCTGATGTTGTTATGCCGACTGTATCACCATCGACTCTGGTACACTGAAAACTTTCCACTATCTCTGGGATAGAGTTCTCTGCTTGAATTATTTCATCTAAACATTCTGCACACTCATCTAATACATCAAAAATATCGACAATTGTACTAGTTTCTCTTTCTATAATGAGCGACACTTTTGCAGTAGCATCTAATATCTCTCGATACAATGCAGCACATCCTAAAAATTCATACTTTAGCATCTTCTTGTAGAATCCGGCTATCTTTGTTCTCATAGGTGGAGTGACAAGTCCCTTAGACTCTACAGTGTTTTCGGCGAATACCAGAAATACGCAAAGGTTAAACAAGATCACATGGAGTCCTTTCTGTTTATGAGACTGAAATCTGGTGCCACTTGTTTTCAGGTATTTCAAAACTTTAACTCCTAAACGCTCTGCGAGAAGAAGTAACATTCTCCAGTTTTTGCCACTGTTCTTGAACAACAAATATAGTGAGAACATCATGTCATTGATCTGACTAAATTCCTTAGATTTCTTAAAAGCATCTCCTATTGCAAGCTCAAGCTTGTGTGGAGAACAATGGACCACTAGTGCTTATGGTATTTCTGCCTGTAGAACTGTCATACACCCTGTCCTCTTGCCCATGTTGACAGAGGCACCATCTGCACACAGGGAAACAATTTTGTTGCATCATTTCCAATGAAATCTACTCCATATTTTGTAAATGTATCAAGAAAGGCACGCGACAGACATGATGCATCTGTACCACCAAAGTCATGCATACGTACACATTTTAGAAGAAAATAAGCAGGAATGTCATTTTTGACTAATTTTACATACACCAGCTCCTTTTCTTCTCTGGTTTTCCGAGCTTCTGATCCATCTTGCAGACCTGATATAAATTTTTCTGCCTTAAGCTCATTGCGGATATCATCTGTCATACCATTTGAGATGTGTGATGTCATTTCAACACTGGCATGTCTACTCGTCTTTCCCTGCATAATTTTCATACCATTCTTTGTTTGTACTTGAATCAAATCATCAAACTTGGAGAATGATTCCTCCTTTAAGATGAGGAACATAATTGTCCTAAATAGCTTAGAATACGTATCTCTACTTGAGCTCAAAAACATAGATCCAGTCCTGGAAGTGCATGATGATGAACCCATACTTTGAGTTTGATTTGGCTCAATATCACCACTAGGGCCTGGCCTATTAGATTTTGTAACCAGTTTTAATTTCAGATTGCCTGCATGTTCATGTAGTGATCCAGGCTTACAATGTTCATGTAGTGATCCAGGCTTACAATGTTCATGTAGTGATCCAGGCTTACAATGTTCATGTAGTGATCCAGGCTTACAATGTTCATGTAGTGATCCAGGCTTACAATGTTCATGTAGTGATCCAGGCTTACAATGTTCATGTAGTGATCCAGGCTTACAATATTCATGTAGTGATCCAGGCTTACAATGTTCATGTAGTGATCCAGGCTTACAATGTTCATGTAGTGATCCAGGCTTACAATGCCTTTCAACATTAGCTTTGTGGACATATGTGACACCATCAATATACTGTTTCACACTCTCCAGTACCGCACCTCTCAAACCACGTTTTTTTGCCTCAATTTATAAATCATTCCAGCATTCACTACAAGTGCGACACCTAAGTTTCTCTATTTTATTATCGTCATCAACATCATACGTAAAGTGTGCTGAAACACTCAATTTTTTTTAATGTTTTAACTGTCACAGACTCATTCTTCACTTTACTACTCATTTTGACATTCACTATCAATAGATAGGTTTATTTTATACTATTTAGTCTGCTAACTTCAAATTTCGCGCAATATCTCAAAATTGAACTTTGACACAGGAACCGAATTGTATCTAATCCGTACATCCAATGAAAATGTGTTTGTCAGTATCTGGACACGGAAGTCTTATAAATGAAATCGGCTTCATTCATTTACGTACGTTAAGGCAATGCCGAATGCAAAAATAGCCGATTCATGTATTAGCATAGAAAGGCGGACAGGGAACTAGTCTCTGATAGGGCACTAGTTACATCGCAAATCATCTCAACATACCAGGTTCTATCCATTTCAATCTTTATTAAATCAGTCCGATTTAAAAAAAAGTAATATTGCCTCCTTTATTATACAAGATGTTAGTGACCAAATTAAATAATTTTGCAAGATTTACCGACATAAATACCGGGAAATGTCCCTGGGAAAATGACAACCCTAGTTCTTTTGTTGCATCCATTTTGGACATTATAATATTTCGCGGTAATGAATATTTATTAGTTCTCTACAAAGTGGAGGCGAGCCGTTCACTGATTGGCCCTTTCAAGACACACCTTCCTATTTTTCTTCCCGGTACGTGACGAAGAGATAGGCATATCAGGGATATTTTCGAACGTTCATAGACGTATTTTATTGCCAAATTAACCTTTGTTTATCAAAACAATATTTTGAGTTTGTGGGTTAGCTTCTATAACAGTTTTTCCTTTCAGAAAGTGCTACAGAATTCTAGAGGTTGATGTCGGCAATGGCTTCTATTACAGGACATAGACTAATGTAAATTCTCCAGTCACTAGACTGCGTGAACGAAAAATGGGTTATACAAAAAACATTTGCGTAACCGTCACGCGAACGACCGTTTCATTCGCGCAATTTGGGCAGGCCTGATTTATTGTCAAATTTAAGATTAATTTAGATTTTATAAACTATGCTTATTAAGAAATTTACAATATTTATACCGTCCCAGGTAATAATTTCACTCACGCGATCATGGTTTTGAGGTATACAGTACGGCGGCAATAACTTGTACCGGTAAATTGCATTCAATTTTCATATTATTGTCCATCTTTTAAAACAATTTTAAAGAATGAACTTTTTCTTGACCTATTCCTAATATAAACCCACCCCTCTCGCAAACATGTTGGTTTGGAAATAAATTGAACAGCTTCCCATAATAGAAGGCTATGCTACAAACACATGACAATTAGGCAGAATATGGCGTGACAGTAAAATTTTCTCGATAATTCAATATTTTCAAAATCATATTGTAAAAAATTGTGGCTGGGGAAAAAAAATCGCGATTTTCGATATCGGATAATCGTGCAAGCCTAGTGCAAACCTGACATTTCTGTTTATGAATCAAATTTTGTGTCTTTGAAATATAAAATTTAAAGATGTAAAATATGTAATCAGGTTTTAGTTTCATCTAAGATACAATACCATGTTATGAGTTCAAGTTAAAATACTAGTAGAATGTCGGTATGGGTATTTGGAGTTAGATATAAATAACGCTGTTGATGTTTCCCTAATTCTATGAAAATTCCCAATATTCCCTGAAAATTCCCAAAATTCCTGCAGAAATTTACCAGCTTCAAAATTTCCGGGAATTTTGCAACTCTAATTCTCATGAGAAATTTCCTTTTTATCCCCCCCCCCCTCCATATCTGTGCCACAGTCACCATCATTAGTTTGTACCATCATCTGATTGACTTTATTACGGGTACATGCAACGTAGATTATCTCAGTTTGCGACAACGGAATTGAAACGGAATCAGCAATTTTGTGAAACAGAAATTGGCAAATGTTGAAACGGTAAAACCAGTTCAAAGTAATTATACAGGAAAGATGTGAGTATTTTGAAACTAATTTAACTGGAACAGCTCCCAGTCAAATTAGTTTCAAAATATTCAAATGAATATTCTTTACTTTATAAAGAATTCATCGTTTCTCATGTGTAAGCGTGAAAGGGTTAATATTTATTTCTCGGGTTAAATGATGTGTGCTAACAACGTACTGACAGTGCGTGGTCGTGTTTCAGGTGACGGGTGCTAACAACGTACTGACAGTGCGGACAGTGGGTGGTCGTGTGTCAGGTGACGGGTGCTAACAACGTACTGACAGTGCGGACAGTGGGTGGTCGTGTGTCAGGTGACGCGTAATAACAATGTACTGACAGTGCGGACAGTGGGTGGTCGTGTGTCAGGTGACGGGTGCTAACAACGTACTGACAGTGCGGACAGTGGGTGGTCGTGTGTCAGGTGACGGGTGCTAACAACGTACTGACAGTGCGGATAGTGGGTGGTCGTGTGTCAGGTGACGGGTACTAACAACGTACTGACAGTGCGGGCAGTGGGTGGTCGTGTGTCAGGTGACGGGTGCTAACAACGTACTGACAGTGCGGACAGTGGGTGGTCGTGTGTCAGGTGATGGGTGCTAACAATGTACTGACAGTGCGGACAGTGGGTGGTCGTGTGTCAGGTGACGGGTGCTAACAACGTACTGACAGTGCGGGCAGTGGGTGATCGTGTGTCAGGTGACGGGTGCTAACAATGTACTGACAGTGCGGCCAGTGGTTGGTCGTGTGTCAGGTGCTAACAACGTACTGACAGTGAAGCCAGTGGTTGGTCGTGTGTCAAGTGACAGGTGCTAACAAGGTACTGCCAGTGCGGCCAATGGTTGGTCCTGTGTCAGGTGACGGGTACTGACAGTGCAGCCAGGGGTTGGTCGTGTGTCAGGTGACGGGTACTGACAGTGCAGCCAGTGGTTGGTCGTGTGTCAGGTGACGGGTGCTAACAGTGCGGCCAGTGGTTGGTCCTGTGTCAGGTGACTGGTACTGACAGTGTGGCCAGTGGTTGGCCCTGTGTCAGGTGACGGGTACTGACAGTGCAGCCAGTGGTTGGTCGTGTGTCAGGTGACGGGTACTGACAGTGCAGCCAGTGGTTGGTCGTGTGTCAGGTGACGGGTACTGACAGTGCAGCCAGTGGTTGGTCGTGTGTCAGGTGACGGGTACTGACAGTGCAGCCAGTGGTTGGTCGTGTGTCAGGTGACGGGTACTGACAGTGCAGCCAGTGGTTGGTCGTGTGTCAGGTGACGGGTACTGACAGTGCAGCCAGTGGTTGGTCCTGTGTCAGGTGACGGGTACTGACAGTGCAGCCAGTGGTTGGTCGTGTGTCAGGTGACGGGTACTGACAGTGCAGCCAGTGGTTGGTCGTGTGTCAGGTGACGGGTACTGACAGTGCAGCCAGTGGTTGGTCGTGTGTCAGGTGACGGGTACTGACAGTGCAGCCAGTGGTTGGTCATGTGTCAGGTGACGGGTACTGACAGTGCAGCCAGTGGTTGGTCGTGTGTCAGGTGACGGGTACTGACAGTTCAGCCAGTGGTTGGTCCTGTGTCATGTGACGGGTACTGACAGTGCAGCCAGTGGTTGGTCGCGTGTCAGGTGACGGGTACTGACAGTGCAGCCAGTGGTTGGTCGCGTGTCAGGTGACGGGTACTGACAGTGCAGCCAGTGGTTGGTCGTGTGTCAGGTGACGGGTACTGACAGTGCAGCCAGTGGTTGGTCGTGTGTCAGGTGACGGGTACTGACAGTGCAGCCAGTGGTTGGTCGTGTGTCAGGTGACGGGTACTGACAGTGTAGCCAGTGGTTGGTCGTGTGTCAGGTGACGGGTACTGACAGTGCAGCCAGTGGTTGGTCGTGTGTCAGGTGACGGGTACTGACAGTGCGGCCAGTGGTTGGTCGTGTGTCAGGTGACGGGTACTGACAGTGCGGCCAGTGGTTGGTCGTGTGTCAGGTGACGGGTACTGACAGTGCAGCCAGTGGTTGGTCGTGTGTCAGGTGACGGGTACTGACAGTGCAGCCAGTGGTTGGTCGTGTGTCAGGTGACGGGTACTGACAGTGCAGCCAGTGGTTGGTCGTGTGTCAGGTGACGGGTACTGACATATTTCTCTTCAATATGCTTCTTACATCTTTCTGTATGTTTAACCCTTTAACCCTCAAACGTATTCAAGAAAATTTCAATTTTCTCAAAGACAATGTCCATTTGCAGACCAAAAGAAGACTATTTTTGAAAGTTTACGACTGGAATGACTGACTCAGTTATCGAGCCAGTCATTCCGGTGGTAAATTTTCAAAAATAATCTTTTGGCCTGCAAATGGACATTTCCTAAGACCACTAGAGAAGCTGTTTTTGGCTGATATGAGGGTTAAAGGGTTAACACTTAAATTTTTTCAAGAAAATTTCGATTTTTTGATAGAAGATGTCCGTTACAGATCAATTACAGATCAAGAAAACTCTTTAAAAATTTACCAGTGGAATGATTGGCTCGGTTATCGCGCCAGTTATTCCAGTGTTAAATTTTCAAAAATAGTCTTCTTTGGTCTGCAATGGACATTTCTGAAGACCACTGCAGAAGCCATTTCTGACTGATATGAGAGCTAAAGTGTTAACTATGTATTCCTACGTAAACACAATGCATGTGCATGTTTGTGTCAGCATGCACCACAAATGTGCGTGCGAGCGACTTGTATGTATGCGCATGTATTTGAGTGTAAATATGTGTGTAATACATGTACAACAAGGTGTCTCTGTGACATACCTGCAATGAGTGCTCTTTCTTCACAGGTGAATCAGCATTGACTTTAATGTCGTCAGGATTTTCTGTATGACAAAGCATGAATTAAGAGTATGATAATGAAATGATGTAGTGGCATGTATACGACGGACACACCTGCATACAGTGTATCTTATGGTACCTAAATTTTGGAGGTCCCAGGGACCACACACAAGGACCACACACAATCTGAAAATTGGGCTTCCCAAGCTGAAAATCTGAGGTTTCAATGCAGATTTTCTCATCCATGCTAAAAAATAGAAGGTATGATAGACTTACAGCCATGAATTATAGGTGTCCCGTGCTGATTTTTATGGGTATTTTTGTGCAAACCTCCCCCACCCCCCCCCAACCTACAACCAATTCACCTTTCCAGAGTACCCGCCCATCATATGATGGCATAATGAACTGCGTGATATGTAGAATGACATCATAATGAATGATGTCGATAAGTACCTCACGAACGCATATTTGAAGACGGTCTATGCGTTATTGTAGAAATTGTTTGCTTTTACTATTTAATAAATATTCTGTTGAATATTTTGAAACTAATTTGACTGGGTGCTGTTGCTGACATAGGCAGCAACAGCGCCCAGTCAAATTAGTTACAAAATATTCAACAGCTTCCCTGTATAGTTTTCAGGAAATTGATAGCTATGGCATTCGGGGATCGATCAATCCCAACACGGTGAGGTGTGGGTGGAGCTTAGCTAGTGATGGGCGGGGCATAGCTAAAAATGGAAAGGTCCATTAATATTTAATAATCATACAAGATTTTCAGGGGTCACTGGCACTACTTTTGGTTGTCCCAAGTTGCATTTTGGGGGTTTATAGCATCAAAAGGGCCTTTGAGAATCCCTGGACACATGCTTACCAAGCACTATAAGTTACATAAACTTTAGCACATCATATTGTAACCTTGAGAATCCCTGGACACACGCTTACCAAGCACTATAAGTTACATAAACTTTAGCACATCATATTGTAACCTTGAGAATCCCTGGACACACGCTTACCAAGCACTATAAGTTACATAAACTTTAGCACATCATATTGTAACCTTGAGAATCCCTGGACACACGCTTACCAAGCACTATAAGTTACATAAACTTTAGCACATCATATTGTAACCTTGAGAATCCCTGGACACACGCTTACCAAGCACTATAAGTTACATAAACTGTAGCACATCATATTGTAACCTTGAGAATCCGTGGACACACGCTCACCAAGCACTATCAGTTACATAAACTTTAGCACATCATATTGTAACCTTGAGAATCCCTGGACACACGCTTACCAAGCACTATAAGTTACATAAACTTTAGCACATCATATTGTAACCTTGAGAATCCCTGGACACACGCTTACCAAGCACTATAAGTTACATAAACTTTAGCACATCATATTGTAACCTTGAGAATCCCTGGACGCACGCTTACCAAGCACTATAAGTTACATAAACTTTAGCACATCATATTGTAACCTTGAGAATCCCTGGACGCACGCTTACCAAGCACTATAAGTTACATAAACTGTAGCACATCATATTGTAACCTTGAGAATCCCTGGACGCACGCTTACCAAGCACTATAAGTTACATAAACTGTAGCACATCATATTGTAACCTTGAGAATCCCTGGACACACGCTTACCAAGCACTATAAGTTACATAAACTTTAGCACATCATATTGTAACCTTGAGAATCCCTGGACGCACGCTTACCAAGCACTATAAGTTACATAAACTTTAGCACATCATATTTTAACCTTGAGAATCCCTGGACGCACGCTTACCAAGCACTATAAGTTACATAAACTTTAGCACATCATATTGTAACCTTGAGAATCCCTGGACACACGCTTACCAAGCACTATAAGTTACATAAACTTTAGCACATCATATTGTAACCTTGAGAATCCCTGGACACACGCTTACCAAGCACTATAAGTTACATAAACTGTAGCACATCATATTGTAACCTTGAGAATCCCTGGACACACGCTTACCAAGCTTTAGCACATCATATTGTAACCTTGAGAATCCCTGGACGCACGCTTACCAAGCACTATAAGTTACATAAACTTTAGCACATCATATTGTAACCTTGAGAATCCCTGGACACACGCTTACCAAGCACTATAAGTTACATAAACTTTAGCACATCATATTGTAACCTTGAGAATCCCTGGACACACGCTTACCAAGCACTATAAGTTACATAAACTTTAGCACATCATATTGTAACCTTGAGAATCCCTGGACGCACGCTTACCAAGCACTATAAGTTACATAAACTTTAGCACATCATATTGTAACCTTGAGAATCCCTGGACACACGCTTACCAAGCACTATAAGTTACATAAACTTTAGCACATCATATTGTAACCTTGAGAATCCCTGGACGCACGCTTACCAAGCACTATAAGTTACATAAACTTTAGCACATCATATTGTAACCTTGAGAATCCCTGGACGCACGCTTACCAAGCACTATAAGTTACATAAACTTTAGCACATCATATTGTAACCTTGAGAATCCCTGGACACACGCTTACCAAGCACTATAAGTTACATAAACTGTAGCACATCATATTGTAACCTTGAGAATCCCTGGACACACGCTTACCAAGCACTATAAGTTACATAAACTTTAGCACATCATATTGTAACCTTGAGAATCCCTGGACGCACGCTTACCAAGCACTATAAGTTACATAAACTGTAGCACATCATATTGTAACCTTGAGAATCCCTGGACGCACGCTTACCAAGCACTATAAGTTACATAAACTGTAGCACATCATATTGTAACCTTGAGAATCCCTGGACGCACGCTTACCAAGCACTATAAGTTACATAAACTTTAGCACATCATATTGTAACCTTGAGAATCCCTGGACGCACGCTTACCAAGCACTATAAGTTACATAAACTTTAGCACATCATATTGTAACCTTGAGAATCCCTGGACACACGCTTACCAAGCACTATAAGTTACATAAACTTTAGCACATCATATTGTAACCTTGAGAATCCCTGGACACACGCTTACCAAGCATTATAAGTTACATAAACTGTAGCACATCATATTGTAACCTTGAGAATCCCTGGACACACGCTTACCAAGCTTTAGCACATCATATTGTAACCTTGAGAATCCCTGGACGCACGCTTACCAAGCACTATAAGTTACATAAACTTTAGCACATCATATTGTAACCTTGAGAATCCCTGGACGCACGCTTACCAAGCACTATAAGTTACATAAACTTTAGCACATCATATTGTAACCTTGAGAATCCCTGGACGCACGCTTACCAAGCACTATAAGTTACATAAACTTTAGCACATCATATTGTAACCTTGAGAATCCCTGGACGCACGCTTACCAAGCACTATAAGTTACATAAACTTTAGCACATCATATTGTAACCTTGAGAATCCCTGGACGCACGCTTACCAAGCACTATAAGTTACATAAACTGTAGCACATCATATTGTAACCTTGAGAATCCCTGGACACACGCTCACCAAGCACTATAAGTTACATAAACTTTAGCACATCATATTGTAACCTTGAGAATCCCTGGACACACGCTTACCAAGCACTATAAGTTACATAAACTTTAGCACATCATATTGTAACCTTGAGAATCCCTGGACGCACGCTCACCAAGCACTATAAGTTACATAAACTTTAGCACATCATATTGTAACCTTGAGAATCCCTGGACACACGCTTACCAAGCACTATAAGTTACATAAACTTTAGCACATCATATTGTAACCTTGAGAATCCCTGGACACACGCTTACCAAGCACTATAAGTTACATAAACTTTAGCACATCATATTGTAACCTTGAGAATCCCTGGACGCACGCTTACCAAGCACTATCAGTTACATAAACTTTAGCACATCATATTGTAACCTTGAGAATCCCTGGACACACGCTTACCAAGCACTATAAGTTACATAAACTTTAGCACATCATATTGTAACCTTGAGAATCCCTGGACGCACGCTTACCAAGCACTATCAGTTACATAAACTTTAGCACATCATATTGTAACCTTGAGAATCCCTGGACACACGCTTACCAAGCACTATAAGTTACATAAACTGTAGCACATCATATTGTAACCTTGAGAATCCCTGGACGCACGCTTACCAAGCACTATAAGTTACATAAACTTTAGCACATCATATTGTAACCTTGAGAATCCCTGGACACACGCTTACCAAGCACTATAAGTTACATAAACTTTAGCACATCATATTGTAACCTTGAGAATCCCTGGACACACGCTTACCAAGCACTATAAGTTACATAAACTTTAGCACATCATATTGTAACCTTGAGAATCCCTGGACGCACGCTTACCAAGCAGTATAAGTTACATAAACTTTAGCACATCATATTGTAACCTTGAGAATCCCTGGACGCACGCTTACCAAGCACTAACAGTTACATAAACTTTAGCACATCATATTGTAACCTTGAGAATCCCTGGACGCACGCTTACCAAGCACTATAAGTTACATAAACTTTAGCACATCATATTGTAACCTTGAGAATCCCTGGACGCACGCTCACCAAGCACTATAAGTTACATAAACTTTAGCACATCATATTGTAACCTTGAGAATCCCTGGACACACGCTTACCAAGCACTATAAGTTACATAAACTTTAGCACATCATATTGTAACCTTGAGAATCCCTGGACGCACGCTTACCAAGCACTATAAGTTACATAAACTTTAGCACATCATATTGTAACCTTGAGAATCCCTGGACGCACGCTTACCAAGCACTATAAGTTACATAAACTGTAGCACATCATATTGTAACCTTGAGAATCCCTGGACACACGCTCACCAAGCACTATAAGTTACATAAACTTTAGCACATCATATTGTAACCTTGAGAATCCCTGGACACACGCTTACCAAGCACTATAAGTTACATAAACTTTAGCACATCATATTGTAACCTTGAGAATCCCTGGACGCACGCTTACCAAGCACTATAAGTTACATAAACTTTAGCACATCATATTGTAACCTTGAGAATCCCTGGACACACGCTTACCAAGCACTATAAGTTACATAAACTTTAGCACATCATATTGTAACCTTGAGAATCCCTGGACGCACGCTTACCAAGCACTATCAGTTACATAAACTTTAGCACATCATATTGTAACCTTGAGAATCCCTGGACGCACGCTCACCAAGCACTATAAGTTACATAAACTTTAGCACATCATATTGTAACCTTGAGAATCCCTGGACACACGCTTACCAAGCACTATAAGTTACATAAACTTTAGCACATCATATTGTAACCTTGAGAATCCCTGGACACACGCTTACCAAGCACTATAAGTTACATAAACTTTAGCACATCATATTGTAACCTTGAGAATCCCTGGACGCACGCTTACCAAGCACTATCAGTTACATAAACTTTAGCACATCATATTGTAACCTTGAGAATCCCTGGACACACGCTTACCAAGCACTATAAGTTACATAAACTTTAGCACATCATATTGTAACCTTGAGAATCCCTGGACGCACGCTTACCAAGCACTATCAGTTACATAAACTTTAGCACATCATATTGTAACCTTGAGAATCCCTGGACACACGCTTACCAAGCACTATAAGTTACATAAACTGTAGCACATCATATTGTAACCTTGAGAATCCCTGGACGCACGCTTACCAAGCACTATAAGTTACATAAACTTTAGCACATCATATTGTAACCTTGAGAATCCCTGGACACACGCTTACCAAGCACTATAAGTTACATAAACTTTAGCACATCATATTGTAACCTTGAGAATCCCTGGACACACGCTTACCAAGCACTATAAGTTACATAAACTTTAGCACATCATATTGTAACCTTGAGAATCCCTGGACGCACGCTTACCAAGCAGTATAAGTTACATAAACTTTAGCACATCATATTGTAACCTTGAGAATCCCTGGACGCACGCTTACCAAGCACTAACAGTTACATAAACTTTAGCACATCATATTGTAACCTTGAGAATCCCTGGACGCACGCTTACCAAGCACTATAAGTTACATAAACTTTAGCACATCATATTGTAACCTTGAGAATCCCTGGACGCACGCTCACCAAGCACTATAAGTTACATAAACTTTAGCACATCATATTGTAACCTTGAGAATCCCTGGACACACGCTTACCAAGCACTATAAGTTACATAAACTTTAGCACATCATATTGTAACCTTGAGAATCCCTGGACGCACGCTTACCAAGCACTATCAGTTACATAAACTTTAGCACATCATATTGTAACCTTGAGAATCCCTGGACGCATGCTTACCAAGCACTATAAGTTACATAAACTGTAGCACATCATATTGTAACCTTGAGAATCCCTGGACACACGCTTACCAAGCACTATAAGTTACATAAACTTTAGCACATCATATTGTAACCTTGAGAATCCCTGGACACACGCTTACCAAGCACTATAAGTTACATAAACTTTAGCACATCATATTGTAACCTTGAGAATCCCTGGACGCACGCTTACCAAGCACTATAAGTTACATAAACTTTAGCACATCATATTGTAACCTTGAGAATCCCTGGACGCACGCTTACCAAGCACTATAAGTTACATAAACTTTAGCACATCATATTGTAACCTTGAGAATCCCTGGACACACGCTTACCAAGCACTATAAGTTACATAAACTTTAGCACATCATATTGTAACCTTGAGAATCCCTGGACGCACGCTTACCAAGCACTATAAGTTACATAAACTTTAGCACATCATATTGTAACCTTGAGAATCCCTGGACACACGCTTACCAAGCACTATAAGTTACATAAACTTTAGCACATCATATTGTAACCTTGAGAATCCCTGGACACACGCTTACCAAGCACTATAAGTTACATAAACTTTAGCACATCATATTGTAACCTTTAAACCATTTACCAACCGTGTTGCTCAAAAACGCCTTCTGCAGTGGTCTTGAGAAATCTCCATTTGCAGATTAAGAAAAGAATATTTTTGAAAATTTATGACTGTAATGACTGGGTCAGTTATCTAGACAGACATTCCAGTGATAAATTGTTAAAAGTAGTCTTTTCTTGATCTCCAAATGGACATTTTCTATGAGAAAATTCAAATTTTCTTGAACAAATGAGAGTTAAATGGTTAAGCATGAATCTGGCTGAGAGTTAAATGGTTAACCATGAATCTGGCCAAACACAGCTTTTGCAGTGGTCTTGAGAATATCCATTTGCAGAACATGAAGACTATTTTTTTTAAATTACCAATGAAATAACTGGCTCGATAACCATTTTTAAAGACAATACTACATGTACTTATTTCCTTTTCTCTAAATGGCATTTTTGCAAATCATAGATGAATAGTAAGGGGCTAACAGCGCTACAGAATTTGAAAGTAATTTGCCTGGAAGGATGCTGGAATCATCGCTGTTAGCAGCAATGTAGACGCTTTAATACATTTTGTTCTGAGACAGAAACAGAAGCCATTTTACCACTAAAGTGCTCTAGAATTAAAACAATTCATTATTAACACTTTCACTGATGAATTCCCAATATTTCATCTTCAACGCAAACATAGAGGAAAACCATCGAATATTTTGAAATTAAATTGAGTGGAAGCTGTTGCTGCCTTATTTCAAAATATTCAACAGAATAAGTTTTATATCGTAAAGAATTTAGAATTTAGATGGTTAAAGTCATCTCAAAATGTCTATTCATGGCTTCATTATCTCCGCCGCCAGCACACACATCCACCCACCAACACCACCCACCCTGTTTATCAAAGGCAGCATTGTATGGCATTTCAACAAATATCCAAAACGTCATTCTGTCTAAACTAAAGCGGAAAAGCTTCACTGCAGTAATATAATTGCTCATCAATTTCACTTATGACATATCTTATGTAGAAATTCCGTAACAATTAGATCATAGAAGTTCTATGCGATCATGATGTTAAACTTAATTTAAATTGCTGCTCTCTTGAATTGCGCACATTTAATTTCCAAAGATTTTAACAGATTATTTTCTTTATATTGCAGTGAATATAGGCTATGCACTACAGTCAAACCAGACTATAACGGAATTGTTTTAACCAGAAACTCACCCAGGCATGTTTTACAGATGTACTCTTCATTAGCATCTTCCAATCGCTGTCCTTGTGCCTTGCTGATACCGACACAGCTGCCGTGGTACCACTCACCACATCGATCACAGCAGATCATAAACCTGACCAACAGAGAACACAAGCAATGGAGACATTTCTAGCTATATCATGCCCATTTCTAGCTATGCCACACTCATTTCTAGCTTTGCCATGTCCATTTCCCATGCCACACCCATTTCTAACCAAACCACGTCCATTTCTAGCTTTGCCACACCATAACTAGCAACACCACGCCCATTTCTAGCCACACCACACCCATTTCTAGCCACACCACACCCATTTCTAGCCATGCCACGCCCATTTCTAGCCACACCACACCCATTTCTAGCCACACCACGCCCATTTCTAGCTATGCCACACCCACTGTTTAAACATGTTGTGTGATTGATATTAAACTTTAAAACCTGAATTCTCAGGATCTGAATTTTAAGGCAACAATACTGGAAAATATTCAACAGAATGTTTATTAAATTGTAAATTTATCAAAGTCATATAATTCATACACTAATGACGGAGCTTTCAATCTTCATCATGGAGCTATAAATACGTCATATAAATACTAGTGACGTATTGAATTATGACGTCAGATATTTGACTGATAGATCAGATCCATATAATATGCTTCAGATCTAGAGCCAGCAATTTGTTATTTATTTAGGCATCAACCTACCTGTGCTCAGCAATCAAAGTTTAACCATTTAAAATGGCTAATGCTCATTTGCAGATCGGGAGCATATTTTTGAAAACTAATCACTGGAATGACTACCTCGATGAGTGAGCCAGTCATTCCAGTGGTACCTGTAAGTTTTCTAAAATATTCTCTTGTTCTGAAAATGGACATTTGCTATAAGGAAATACACATTCTCCTGAACAAAGTTGCCCATCATTGGGTTAATAAAAATTCATTTTAATAAACTTCGCTCTTTAATAGTTAATTAAAGAGCTACGCCACTCATCGCAAGTGGCGTATTTTACTGATCATTGCATTGAGATTCATTACAAGAGGCACCAAGGGGCCTGTGTCGCTCACCTGGAGTGTCGCTCACCTGGAGCATTATGCATTTTTGTCACAATTGTTTGTGGGTGGTTTAGTAGTCTTCTAAATGAGTTTGTGGCCATTTTTGCAAGTCCAATATGGCCGCCAAACACGCTACATTTTAATTGGTCCACTGCGGCCATGTTTCTGATGTAGATCCTTCCCTTGAAAAAACTTTAATGGCACTCAGTGCCTAATCATATCTCCCAAATTTCGGCCCAATCCGCTCAGTGGTTCTGGGGTTGTTTTGACAAAAAATAGGCAATCGAAGATCGCCACCAAAACACTTGGCCAATCAAGTTCCCTTGAACAAACTTGGTGCAGCTCTTGCCCTAAATGATATTTGATGCGTTTTGAATTGATCCCCCTAGCGGTTTTCGAGAAGATTTTAAGGCATTTCTAAAACTCGACCAAAATCCAAGATGGCACGAGAAGAATACATTTTAAATTTCCCATTGCTTTAGTATGGGAGATTTTAGCTCGGTAAATGACCCAAGATGGCCGTTAAACCGTTTATCCGAGTCTCGAAAAAATTTGAAATCACAATGCGCAAACAGATATAAAACCAATTTCGGCCTCAAAATCCATCAAATAAAAAAATCCAATATGGCATCCAAACACACTATATATTGCTTGGCCACTGCGGCCAGGTTTTTTTATGGATCAACTTCTCTTGAACAAACTTTAATAGCCCTTAGTCCGTAATCATATATCACAAATTTCGGCCTGATCGCTTCAACGGTTCCGGGGAAGAAGTCCTTTTTGCGAAAATGAGGTCATCCACGAGGGACGCTGAACCATTTGGTAAATCAAGTTCGCTTGAACAAACTTGGGTCAGCTCTTGCTCTAGATCATAATTCATGAGGTCTGAATTGATCCGTCAAACGGTTTCAGAGATTCTTAGATATTTCTAAAAATTGGCCGAAATCCAAGATGGCCACAGGCCAAATTGGACGATCGGCTTCGTTTGAACAAACTTGAATCTCTATGCCCTAAGGATACTTCCTGCCAAATATAATTGAAATGGGCTTAGTGGTTCTTGAGAAGTTGTTTAAAGGAAAAGTTGATGGACAACGGATGGACGGACCCACGGACACACGACGGACGCTCACCATGGCATAAACTCACTTGGCCTTTCATGCCAGGTGAGCTAACAATGGACTGTTCCAGTTTATCCATACATCATATGACGTCATAATGAACTATGCGATGTGTAGGACTCGATTTAGTTCGTCTTAAACGCTTAATAGTCTGTCAGTTTGGATGAATTGTATGTCTTTACTATCTAATAAACATGCTGTTGAATATTCCATAAGCAGAAACAGCACCAAATCAAATTAGTTTCAAAATACTTAACAGCTTACCTGTATACATGTAGTTTTCTGGAAATTGATAGTTTCCCCCTCCCCCATTCCGCCAAGCACTACCTCCCACCCAAAATTGCTCACCGTGACCTTGACTGTTGACACCAAAATCGATAGGTTCTTCGAAACACCAGGGACAACATCCCACCCAAGATTAGTAACAATCCCTTCAATCGAACTTGAGTTATCATCCGGAAACACAATATTACATTTAATTATGTCAGTAGGTCACAGTGACCTAGACCTTTGACTTTGATAGGGTTCTTCGGACCACCAAGGGAAAAGCTCCCACGCCAGATTTGTCACGATCCCTTTAATAGAAATCGAGTTTTTATCCGGAAATGCAATATTACGTCATTAATTAGATCAGTGACCCTGACCTTTGACCCTAAAATAAATCGGGTTCTTCGGACCATCAAGGACAAGCTTCCATGCCAGATTGGTAACGATCCCTTCAATAGAATCTGAGATATCATCCAGAAACAGGGTTGGGGCCAATGTACTCGTGTACTCGAGTACAGATTTTCAAGTACTCGCATGTACTCAGTACTCATGTCTTTTTATGAGTACATGTACTTGTACTCAGCCTCAGTACATTTCCAAAGTACTCATTCTTGTACTCGAGTAGATACTCTGTACTCTTGAGTACTTAAGAGTACATGCTGAGTACTTATGCATTTTCTACATAAAAATCGTAAGGATACATATCTCTTTCATTCAAAATTCCAAGCACGTTCTCAGGGAGGTGATATGAAATCTGGTAAATATTTGAAAACAATCTGACTAACTTAGTGCAACATGCACACGATTTTGGAATTAGTTTGCCTAGCAATATGTTTTCAGTGATTTGTTTTTAAAGTTGTTTTAAAATTGAAATTCTGGAAACAGCAATTGCTGTAGTAGATATGTTTATAGGTAATATGATAACAAGCATTTAACACTTACGCTAATGAAACCTTTTAATCTAAATTTCAGGCCTGTCATACAGCAAACTGTTGCATAATTTAAACAGAAATTGAGCTAGAAGCCATTGCTTCATTTCCTGCTTGAGTCAGCATCAGCCTTCAGCCACATGAATTTCAAAATATTTAAAATCTTAGCTGTTAATTTGTTTTGAAATTGAAATTCTGGATGTTTGTGTTGAAATGTGCAATTGCTGTAGGCAATGCTAATAGGAAATAAGATTAAACAAAGCATTTTAACCCATGCACTATTTAAACCCTCTTTATCTACATTTCAAAGCAGTCATAAACTAAACTGTTACATATTTTGAAAATAATGTCTGAAAACCATAATTGATGCTTAAAGCAGCAAGGCCTTCCACCAAATAATTTTTTTTAATGTTCAATAGAATCTTTCTTAATAGCATAAAAATTGTGATTTCTGGTCATTTATCATTGAGTGTTGAGAAACATAGGAGGGAAGATTAGAACAGCTGCGCAAATGCCCAAGCCTTATGTCAACACACACCTGGCCTGGGCAACTATACACATATTGCTAAGATACCCTTCATACATGAATAGTCCTGACAATGAAATTGGACAAAGCCCATTATTTCAGGCTTTTATAGACCTCCCAGCTCTTAAACTTTTAACAACTCAATCCTGTGAGAAGAACCTTCTTCAGTGGTCTTAGAAAATGTCAATTTGCAGACCAAGAGAAGACTATTTCTGAAAGATTTAACACTGGAATAACTGGCTCGATAAGAAAGCCAGGTGTTCCAGTGGTAAATTTCCAAAAATAATTTCTTGGTCTGCAAATCGAAAATTTCTGTGACAAAATGTTCTTGAAATAGTTGAGAGTTAGGGTTAATCAATGTTAATATTACATAAACTATTTTAAGAATAAAGTTCAATGTTGAATATTTCGAAAAAAGTTTGACTGGAAGTGAATGCTGCCATAAGCAGTAATGTTTACAAGTCAAATTAATTTCAAAATATTCACCATTACTACATCATTTATCTGAAATAAATTATTTCAAATTTAACTCTCTCAATTATGAAGCCTTATATACACCTGTGCAAAAGTTAAGCACCACCCTATTTTTACGCACATGCGAGGGTATATTCATGTGCTATGAAGAAAGCAATAGCATAAACATTTATGTACCCATCCATCTTAGTGCAAGAGGTAATAATGCAACTAGAGGAATGCTGATTATGATGGTGGGGAAACACTATGTTTTTGTTTGAACTTGAAAACGAGGCCTGAATATGGTTACGTTGACACAACTGACAACTATTGCCCTACAGTTGACACACGTGGCTAGATTGTCATTAATAGTGTCTGAAAACGAAGTTTAACATCTGTGCACGAGTTTGAGACTGTCATTATTAATACCGGGTATATCCACCTTGTGCCTGGATGACGGCCTGGACACGACGTCTCATGCTGGTCACCAACCGACTGATACGCCATTGTGGTATTCGTTGCCATTCAAGATGGAGTGCATCTGTTAATTCCTGTAGGTTCTGCACAGGAGGATCCCTCCTTCTCACCATGTTTCCCAGAATGTCCCAGATATGCTCAATAGGGTTCATGTCAGGGCTCCTTGCTGGCCATGGTAGGGTTTCGATGGCATTCTGGCGGAGGTATTCATGCACAGCTCTAGCACGATGTGGTCGGGCGTTGTCATCCATGAATATAGGGTGGGTTCCAGGTGCATGATTTACAAAATGAGGGACCACAACTCTATCCAGTATGGAATCTTGATATCTTTGTCCATTTAGTGTTCCAGGTACAGTCAACAGATCCAGCTTACAATCAAATGAGATGCACCCCCATATCATAACGGAACCTCCACCAAATGGAACTTCTTCCATGATGTTACGTTGGTCGTACGCCGTGCGTCTGGCCCTCCATACACGAGTTCGACCATCTGTGGCATGAAGCAGGAACCGACTTTCATCGGACCAGTGTACCCGTCTCCAGGATCTCATGTTCCAGTGTCTTCTTTCGTTGCACCACCTCAGACGCTCCTCTTTGTGGTGTGCAGTGAGGAGAGGACGTCTGACAGGTCTCCTAGCTTTCATGCCAGCAGCATACAGTCTCCTTTTGACGGTAGACATTGACACTCTATTGCGCGTTTCCCATTGCTGGCTGAGCACTCTGCTGTTGGTGAATGGAGATCTCCTAACAAGGCGTACTAGGGCTCGATCATCACGGGCAGTAGTCTTCTTCGGTCTTCCAGATCTAGGCCTGTCCTTCACCTCGTTAGTTTGCCCATGTTTTGCAATCAAACGACTGATTACAGTATGGTTAATGTTCAGCTGTCTGCCAATCTCTCTGCATGACATACCAGTGGTATGCATGCCTATGATTTGCCATTTCACACGATCACTTAACCTTCGTCTTGCCATAGCGGTTCACAATCAAGAGCTAATTCTCTCTGTACAAATAAACCACGGTCATGAACACAAAATTCCTAATCTTGTCGCCTAAATCTGTATGTAATGTTCTACACCTCAAACTGGACTTTTACATAACTGAACACGTGTGCTGTTTCCCGCCATGCACGGACATCAAGCGGCGTGAAGTCATGCATGCATGTGCATTTCGTACTTGGAATTATGTCAGCTAACGCGGGGACAAAAAGTATGGCAGCTTAGTTGTACCATCATGTTTCTACGTTCTATTGTTTTTGCTGGTGCTTAACTTTTGCACAGGTGTATATATAATACATTCATAGCAATCGTGCCAGGAATTCTGCAAATTCTTTTATGAAGTAAGAAATCGTCTGGTAAATAATTTGACTGGAAGTAATTGCTGCCTAAGGTAGGAACAATTAGCAATCAAATTATGTTCAAAATAGTCAATTGGTTATTTCTTTTTGTAATGAATTTGTTATTTCATCTTCATCGTTGAAAGCGTTAGTAAATATTCTGTGAAATGTTTTGACACTAATTTGGCTGGGAGCTAATGCCGCCCATGGTAGCAACGGTGTTCAGTCCGATTATATCCAAAATATTCAACAAGGTTGTTTTGTAAACAAATAGCGTGAAACACCACTACAGAAGTCGTATCTTATATTTACATGTATATTTACAGAATTCACACCAACTTCAACCCATATAGCAAGCACAGGGGAATATTATAGTATGACTGTTCTCCCCCACCCCCTCCATAGTGACCATGGATGACAATTTGGTATCAATATGTACTGGTACTTGTCTCAAGTACATTTAATGTATTCGTACTCAGCTTCAGTACAATTGCTAAAAAGTACATGTACTTGTACTCAGCCTCGAGTACTTTGCCAAAGTACTCGTACTCAGCCTCAGTACAGCTGCCTGTACTCGACCCCAAACCTGTCCAGAAATACAATATTACATCATTAAATAGGCTATATCATTAAATAGGCTATATCATTAAATAGGCTATATCATTAAATAGGCTTTATCATTAAATATTAGATTCTGAATTAAATATGGAAAGTCATGTAAATCATATTCGCAAGGTGTGCTTTATGCAGCTACGAAACATTGGTAACATTAGGAAGTACATCACTCGTGAAGCGGCAATACGGCTCGTGTTATCACTAGTAATGTCGAGACTCGATTATTGTAACGGTCTTCTCGCAGGTGCTTCCAAAATACCCATTAACAAGCTTCAGGCAGTTCAGAACACAGCTGTGCGAATTGTATCACTGAGAAATAAGTATGACCACATTACCCCCTTTCTTCAAGATTTACACTGGCTCCCACTAGAACACAGAATCCGTTTCAAAATCCTAAGTTTAGCATATCAATGTGTCTCCGAAACTGCACCAACGTACCTATCTGAATTGCTAGAGAGTTACACACCTACACGAACCCTCAGATCTTCTGAACAAAATCTCCTGAAAATTCCCAGAGTAAACACTAAAACCTATGGCCATAAAGCCTTTTCATTCGTGGCCGCCACTCAGTGGAATAATCTCCCAACTCATATTAAATCTGCCCCAACTTTATCCGTATTTAAAACTAACTTGAAAGAAGCTTTCCCGTAAGCTGTATGCTAAATTTCTCTCTTATTGTCAGCGCTTAAAGCATGCAATCGCATGGATTTAGCACATTACAAATGTACTATTATTATTATAAATAGGATTTATCATTACATAGGCTTTATCTTTAAATAGGCGTTATCATTAAATAGGCTTTATCATTAAATAGGCTTTATCATTAAATAGGCTGTATCATTAAATAGGCTTTATCATTAAATAGGCTTTATCATTAAATAGGCTTTATCATTAAATAGGCTATATCATTAAATAGGCTTTATCATTAAATAGGCTTTATCATTAAATAGGCTTTATCATTACATAGGCTTTATCATTACATAGGCTTTATCATTACATAGGCTTTATCATTAAATAGGCTATATCATTAAATAGGCTTTATCATTAAATAGGCTTTATCATTAAACAGGCTTTATCATTAAATAGGCTTTATCATTAAATAGGCTTTATCATTAAATAGGCTTTATCATTAAATAGGCTATCATTAAATAGGCTTTATCATTAAATAGGCTTTATCATTAAATAGGCTTTATCATTAAATAGGATTTATCATTAAATAGGCTTTATCATTACATAAGCTTTATCATTAAATAGGCTTTATCATTAAATAGGCTATCATTAAATAGGCTTTATCATTACATAGGCTTTATCATTACATAGGCTTTATCATTACATAGGCTTTATCATTAAATAGGCTATCATTAAATAGGCTTTATCATTACATAGGCTTTATCATTACATAGGCTTTATCATTAAATAGGCTTTATCATTAAATAGGCTTTATCATTAAATAGGCTTTATCATTAAATAGGCTTTATCATTAAATAGGCTTTGTCATTAAATAGGCTATCATTAAATAGGCTTTATCATTAAATAGGCTTTATCATTAAATAGGCTTTATCATTAAATAGGATTTATCATTAAATAGGCTTTATCATTACATAAGCTTTATCATTAAATAGGCTTTATCATTAAATAGGCTATCATTAAATAGGCTTTATCATTACATAGGCTTTATCATTACATAGGCTTTATCATTACATAGGCTTTATCATTAAATAGGCTTTATCATTAAATAGGCTATCATTAAATAGGCTTTATCATTAAATAGGCTTTATCATTAAATAGGCTATCATTAAATAGGCTTTATCATTACATAGGCTTTATCATTACATAGGCTTTATCATTACATAGACTTTATCATTAAATAGGCTATCATTAAATAGGCTTTATCATTACATAGGCTTTATCATTACATAGGCTTTATCATTACATAGGCTTTATCATTAAATAGGCTTTATCATTACATAGGCTTTATCATTAAATAGGCTTTATCATTACATGGGCTATCATTAAATAGGCTTTATCAATAAATAGGCTTTATCATTAAATAGGCTTTATCATTAAATAGGCGTTATCATTAAATAGGTTTTATCATTAAATAGGCTTTATCATTAAATAGGCTTTATCATTAAATAGGCTTTATCATTACATAGGCTTTATCATTAAATAGGCTTTATCATTAAATAGGCTTTATCATTAAATAGGCTATCATTAAATAGGCTTTATCATTAAATAGGCTTTATCATTAAATAGGCTTTATCATTAAATAGGCTTTATCATTAAATAGGCTTTATCATTACATAGGCTTTATCATTAAATAGGCTTTATCATTAAATAGGCTTTATCATTAAATAGGCTATCATTAAATAGGCTTTATCATTAAATAGGCTATATCATTAAATAGGCTTTATCATTACATAGGCTTTATCATTAAATAGGCTATCATTACATAGGCTTTATCATTAAATAGGCTATCATTAAATAGGCTTTATCATTACATAGGCTTTATCATTGCATAGGCTTTATCATTACATAGGCTTTATCATTAAATAGGCTTTATCATTAAATAGGCTTTATCATTACATAGGCTTTATCATTAAATAGGCTTTATCATTAAATAGGCTTTATCATTACATAGGCTATCATTAAATAGGCTTTATCATTAAATAGGCTTTATCATTAAATAGGCTTTATCATTAAATAGGCTTTATCATTAAATAGGCTTTATCATTAAATAGGCTTTATCATTACATAGGCTTTATCATTAAATAGGCTTTATCATTAAATAGGCTTTATCATTACATAGGCTTCATCATTAAATAGGCTTTATCATTACATAGGCTTTATCATTACATAGGCTTTATCATTAAATAGGCTTTATCATTAAATAGGCTTTATCATTACATAGGCTTTATCATTAAATAGGCTACCCCTTCAATAGAATGTGAGTTATCACATGGAAATGAAAGCCCGCAATGGAGGAATGAACGGACAAAGCAAACGCTATATATTTATATTGGGGGCATAATAAACATAGAAGGCTTATCCGTACAGTTATCAGTGACTAGGTATGATCTGCTAAGTCTGGGTCCAGTATGATTAACACAAGCTGAGATATGATCTGCTAAGTCTGGGTGCAGTATGATTAACACAAGCTGAGATATGATCTGCTAAGTCTGGGTCCAGTATGATTAACACAAGCTGAGATATGATCTGCTAAGTCTGGGTCCAGTATGATTAACACAAGCTGAGATATGATCTGCTAAGTCTGGGTCCAGTATGATTAACACATGCTGAGATATGATCTGCTAAGTCTGGGTGCTTTATGATTAACATAAGCTGAGATATGATCTGCTAAGTCTGGGTCCAGTATGATTAACACAAGCTGAGATATGATCTGCTAAGTCTGGGTCCAGTATGATTAACACAAGCTGAGATATGATCTGCTAAGTCTGGGTCCAGTATGATTAACACAAACTGAGATATGATCTGCTAAGTCTGGGTCCAGTATGATTAACACAAACTGAGATATGATCTGCTAAGTCTGGGTGCTGTATGATTAACACAAACTGAGATATGATCTGCTAAGTCTGGGTGCAGTATGATTAACACAAGCCGAGATATGAACTGCTAAGTCGTGGGCAAAGATAAATTTATGTTAATGTTGAGAAAAGCCTTGAGTTTTGTCATTATCACACTGACCTTCACCTTTTGATGCTACGCTTAAATGGAAAAAAATGGGCTTAGGCAACGACACAGTAATTTTGACCTTTGACCTTTTGACTTGTGTCATTCCCTCTCATTACACATTAGCATGTGTCCAACTTTGGCTCCAGTATGATTAATCAAGCTACATGAGATATAAACTGCTAGGTTGATTTAAACGCAAAACGTTAATGTTGAAAAAACTAGTTTCTACCAATGTCACACTGACCGTGACCTTTGATATTTCAACCTCCAAATCATTATGTGACATCCTCTCAACCTCCATATCATTGTCTGACGTACTCTCAACCTCCATATCATTGTCTGACGTACTCTCAACCTCCATATCATTGTGTGCTGTCCTCTTAACCTCCATATCATTCTGTGACGTCCTCTCAACCTCCATATCATTGTCTGACGTCCTCTCAACCTCCATATCATTGTGTGATGTCCTCTTAACCTCCATATCATTCTGTGACGTCCTCTCAACCTCCATATCATTGTGTGACATCCTCTCAACCCCCATAGTATTCTGTGACATCCTCTCAACATCTATATCCTTGTGTGACATCCTCTCAACCTCCATATCACTGTGTGACATCCTCTCAACCTCCTTATCATTGTGTGACATCCTCTCAACCTCCATATCATTGAGTGACATCCTCTCAACCTCCATATCATTGTGTAACATCCTCTCAACCTCCATATCATTGTGTGACCTCCTTTCAACCTCCATATCATTGTGTGACATCCTCTTATCCTCCATAGCATTGTGTGACCCCCTCTCAACCTCCATATCATTGTGTGACCCCCTCTTACCCTCCATATCATTGTGTGACCCCCTCTCAACCTCCATATCATTGTGTGACATCCTCTTATCATCCATAGCATTGTGTGACCTCCTCTCAACCTCCATATCACTGTGTGACCCCCTCTTACCCTCCATATCATTGTGTGACCTCCTCTCAACCTCCATATCATTGTGTGACCTCCTCTCAACCTCCATATCATTGTGTGACGTCCTCTTACCCTCCATATCATTGTGTGACATCCTCTTATCCTCCATATCATTGTGTGACGTCCTCTCAACCTCCATATCATTGTGTGACCTCCTCTCAACCTCCATATCATTGTGTGACATCCTCTTATCCTCCATATCATTGTGTGACATCCTCTCAACCTCCATATCATTGTGTGACCTCCTCTCAACCTCCATATCATTGTGTGACATCCTCTTATCCTCCATATCATTGTGTGACATCCTCTCAACCTCCATATCATTGTGTGACCTCCTCTCAACCTCCATATCATTGTGTGACCTCCTCTCAACCTCCATATCATTGTGTGACGTCCTCTTATCCTCCATATCATTGTGTGACCTCCTCTCAACCTCCATATCATTGTGTGACCTCCTCTCAACCTCCATATCATTGTGTGACGTCCTCTTATCCTCCATATCATTGTGTGACCTCCTCTCAACCTCCATATCATTGTGTGACCTCCTCTCAACCTCCATATCATTGTGTGACGTCCTCTCAACCTCCATATCATTGTGTGACATCCTCTTATCCTCCATATCATTGTGTGACGTCCTCTTATCCTCCATATCATTGTGTGACCTCCTCTTATCCTCCATATCATTGTGTGACGTCCTCTCAACCTCCATATCATTGTGTGACGTCCTCTCAACCTCCATATCATTGTGTGACGTCCTCTTATCCTCCATATCATTGTGTGACCTCCTCTCAACCTCCATATCATTGTGTGACGTCCTCTCAACCTCCATATCATTGTGTGACCTCCTCTCAACCTCCATATCATTGTGTGACATCCTCTCAACCTCAATAGTATTGTGTGACCTCCTCTCAACCGCCATTTCATTGTGTGACGTCCTCTTATCCTCCATATCATTGTGTGACGTCCTCTTATCCTCCATATCATTGTGTGACCTCCTCTCAACCTCCATATCATTGTGTGACGTCCTCTCAACCTCCATATCATTGTGTGACCTCCTCTTATCCTCCATATCATTGTGTGACCTCCTCTCAACCTCCATATCATTGTGTGACGTCCTCTCAACCGCCATTTCATTGTGTGACGTCCTCTTATCCTCCATATCATTGTGTGACCTCCTCTCAACCTCCATATCATTGTGTGATGTCCTCTTATCCTCCATATCATTGTGTGACCTCCTCTCAACCTCCATATCATTGTGTGACCTCCTCTCAACCTCCATATCATTGTGTGATGTCCTCTTATCCTCCATATCATTGTGTGACCTCCTCTCAACCTCCATATCATTGTGTGATGTCCTCTTATCCTCCATATCATTGTGTGATGTCCTCTTATCCTCCATATCATTGTGTGACCTCCTCTCAACCTCCATATCATTGTGTGATGTCCTCTTATCCTCCATATCATTGTGTGATGTCCTCTCAACCTCCATATCATTGTGTGACCTCCTCTCAACCTCCATATCATTGTGTGACATCCTCTTATCCTCCATATCATTGTGTGACCTCCTCTCAACCTCCATATCATTGTGTGACATCCTCTTATCCTCCATATCATTGTGTGACCTCCTCTCAACCTCCATATCATTGTGTGACGTCCTCTTATCCTCCATATCATTGTGTGACCTCCTCTCAACCTCCATATCATTGTGTGACCTCCTCTCAACCTCCATATCATTGTGTGACGTCCTCTTATCCTCCATATCATTGTGTGACCTCCTCTTATCCTCCATATCATTGTGTGATGTCCTCTTATCCTCCATATCATTGTGTGACATCCTCTCAACCTCCATATCATTGTGTGATGTCCTCTTATCCTCCATATCATTGTGTGATGTCCTCTTATCCTCCATATCATTGTGTGATGTCCTCTTATCCTCCATATCATTGTGTGACCTCCTCTCAACCTCCATATCATTGTGTGACCTCCTCTCAACCTCCATATCATTGTGTGACCTCCTCTCAACCTCCATATCATTGTGTGACCTCCTCTCAACCTCCATATCATTGTATGATGTCCTCTTATCCTCCATATCATTGTGTGATGTCCTCTTATCCTCCATATCATTGTGTGATGTCCTCTTATCCTCCATATCATTGTGTGACCTCCTCTCAACCTCCATATCATTGTGTGACCTCCTCTCAACCTCCATATCATTGTGTGATGTCCTCTTATCCTCCATATCATTGTGTGATGTCCTCTTATCCTCCATATCATTGTGTGATGTCCTCTTATCCTCCATATCATTGTGTGATGTCCTCTTATCCTCCATATCATTGTGTGATGTCCTCTTATCCTCCATATCATTGTGTGACCTCCTCTCAACCTCCATATCATTGTGTGATGTCCTCTTATCCTCCATATCATTGTGTGACATCCTCTCAACCTCCATATCATTGTGTGACGTCCTCTTATCCTCCATATCATTGTGTGACATCCTCTTATCCTCCATATCATTGTGTGACGTCCTCTTATCCTCCATATCATTGTGTGACGTCCTCTTATCCTCCATATCATTGTGTGACATCCTCTCAACCTCCATATCATTGTGTGACATCCTCTTATCCTCCATATCATTGTGTGATGTCCTCTTATCCTCCATATCATTGTGTGACCTCCTCTCAACCTCCATATCATTGTGTGACGTCCTCTTATCCTCCATATCATTGTGTGATGTCCTCTCAACCTCCATATCATTGTGTGACCTCCTCTCAACCTCCATATCATTGTGTGATGTCCTCTTATCCTCCATATCATTGTGTGATGTCCTCTTATCCTCCATATCATTGTGTGATGTCCTCTTATCCTCCATATCATTGTGTGATGTCCTCTTATCCTCCATATCATTGTGTGATGTCCTCTTATCCTCCATATCATTGTGTGATGTCCTCTCAACCTCCATATCATTGTGTGACCTCCTCTCAACCTCCATATCATTGTGTGACGTCCTCTTATCCTCCATATCATTGTGTGATGTCCTCTCAACCTCCATATCATTGTGTGACCTCCTCTCAACCTCCATATCATTGTGTGATGTCCTCTTATCCTCCATATCATTGTGTGATGTCCTCTTATCCTCCATATCATTGTGTGATGTCCTCTTATCCTCCATATCATTGTGTGACCTCCTCTCAACCTCCATATCATTGTGTGATGTCCTCTCAACCTCCATATCATTGTGTGACCTCCTCTCAACCTCCATATCATTGTGTGACCTCCTCTCAACCTCCATATCATTGTGTGACCTCCTCTCAACCTCCATATCATTGTATGATGTCCTCTTATCCTCCATATCATTGTGTGATGTCCTCTTATCCTCCATATCATTGTGTGCTGTCCTCTTATCCTCCATATCATTGTGTGACCTCCTCTCAACCTCCATATCATTGTGTGACCTCCTCTCAACCTCCATATCATTGTGTGACCTCCTCTCAACCTCCATATCATTGTGTGATGTCCTCTTATCCTCCATATCATTGTGTGACCTCCTCTCAACCTCCATATCATTGTGTGCTGTCCTCTCAACCTCCATATCATTGTGTGATGTCCTCTTAACCTCCATATCATTGTGTGCTGTCCTCTCAACCTCCATATCATTGTGTGCTGTCCTCTTAACCTCCATATCATTGTGTGCTGTCCTCTTATCCTCCATATCATTGTGTGATGTCCTCTTATCCTCCATATCATTGTGTGACCTCCTCTCAACCTCCATATCATTGTGTGACATCCTCTCAACCTCCATATCATTGTGTGCTGTCCTCTTATCCTCCATATCATTGTGTGACGTCCTCTTATCCTCCATATCATTGTGTGATGTCCTCTTATCCTCCATATCATTGTGTGATGTCCTCTTATCCTCCATATCATTGTGTGATGTCCTCTTATCCTCCATATCATTGTGTGACGTCCTCTTATCCTCCATATCATTGTGTGCTGTCCTCTTATCCTCCATATCATTGTGTGACCTCCTCTCAACCTCCATATCATTGTGTGACGTCCTCTTATCCTCCATATCATTGTGTGCTGTCCTCTTATCCTCCATATCATTGTGTGCTGTCCTCTCAACCTCCATATCATTGTGTGACCTCCTCTCAACCTCCATATCATTGTGTGCTGTCCTCTCAACCTCCATATCATTGTGTGACGTCCTCTTATCCTCCATATCATTGTGTGCTGTCCTCTCAACCTCCATATCATTGTGTGACGTCCTCTTATCCTCCATATCATTGTGTGCTGTCCTCTTATCCTCCATATCATTGTGTGACCTCCTCTCAACCTCCATATCATTGTGTGACCTCCTCTCAACCTCCATATCATTGTGTGACGTCCTCTTATCCTCCATATCATTGTGTGACGTCCTCTTATCCTCCATATCATTGTGTGCTGTCCTCTTATCCTCCATATCATTGTGTGACCTCCTCTCAACCTCCATATCATTGTGTGACCTCCTCTCAACCTCCATATCATTGTGTGACGTCCTCTTATCCTCCATATCATTGTGTGATGTCCTCTTATCCTCCATATCATTGTGTGACCTCCTCTCAACCTCCATATCATTGTGTGACCTCCTCTCAACCTCCATATCATTGTGTGACCTCCTCTCAACCTCCATATCATTGTGTGACCTCCTCTCAACCTCCATATCATTGTGTGATGTCCTCTTATCCTCCATATCATTGTGTGATGTCCTCTTATCCTCCATATCATTGTGTGACCTCCTCTCAACCTCCATATCATTGTGTGACCTCCTCTCAACCTCCATATCATTGTGTGACCTCCTCTCAACCTCCATATCATTGTGTGACCTCTCAACCTCCATATCATTGTGTGACATCCTCTTATCCTCCATATCATTGTGTGACATCCTCTTATCCTCCATATCATTGTGTGACCTCCTCTCAACCTCCATATCATTGTGTGACCTCCTCTCAACCTCCATATCATTGTGTGACATCCTCTTATCCTCCATATCATTGTGTGACATCCTCTCAACCTCCATATCATTGTGTGACATCCTCTCAACCTCCATATCATTGTGTGACGTCCTCTCAACCTCCATATCATTGTGTGACCTCCTCTCAACCTCCATATCATTGTGTGACATCCTCTCAACCTCCATATCATTGTGTGACGTCCTCTTATCCTCCATATCATTGTGTGATGTCCTCTTATCCTCCATATCATTGTGTGATGTCCTCTTATCCTCCATATCATTGTGTGACATCCTCTCAACCTCCATATCATTGTGTGATGTCCTCTCAACCTCCATATCATTGTGTGATGTCCTCTTATCCTCCATATCATTGTGTGCTGTCCTCTTATCCTCCATATCATTGTGTGACCTCCTCTCAACCTCCATATCATTGTGTGATGTCCTCTTATCCTCCATATCATTGTGTGATGTCCTCTTATCCTCCATATCATTGTGTGATGTCCTCTTATCCTCCATATCATTGTGTGATGTCCTCTTATCCTCCATATCATTGTGTGATGTCCTCTTATCCTCCATATCATTGTGTGATGTCCTCTTATCCTCCATATCATTGTGTGATGTCCTCTTATCCTCCGTATCATTGTGTGATGTCCTCTTATCCTCCATATCATTGTGTGACCTCCTCTCAACCTCCATATCATTGTGTGACGTCCTCTTATCCTCCATATCATTGTGTGACCTCCTCTCAACCTCCATATCATTGTGTGACATCCTCTTATCCTCCATATCATTGTGTGATGTCCTCTTATCCTCCATATCATTGTGTGATGTCCTCTTATCCTCCATATCATTGTGTGACCTCCTCTCAACCTCCATATCATTGTGTGATGTCCTCTTATCCTCCATATCATTGTGTGACCTCCTCTCAACCTCCATATCATTGTGTGACCTCCTCTCAACCTCCATATCATTGTGTGACGTCCTCTTATCCTCCATATCATTGTGTGATGTCCTCTCAACCTCCATATCATTGTGTGCTGTCCTCTTATCCTCCATATCATTGTGTGATGTCCTCTTATCCTCCATATCATTGTGTGACATCCTCTTATCCTCCATATCATTGTGTGATGTCCTCTTATCCTCCATATCATTGTGTGACCTCCTCTCAACCTCCATATCATTGTGTGATGTCCTCTCAACCTCCATATCATTGTGTGACGTCCTCTTATCCTCCATATCATTGTGTGATGTCCTCTTATCCTCCATATCATTGTGTGACCTCCTCTCAACCTCCATATCATTGTGTGACCTCCTCTCAACCTCCATATCATTGTGTGACCTCCTCTCAACCTCCATATCATTGTGTGACCTCCTCTCAACCTCCATATCATTGTGTGATGTCCTCTTATCCTCCATATCATTGTGTGATGTCCTCTTATCCTCCATATCATTGTGTGACCTCCTCTCAACCTCCATATCATTGTGTGACCTCCTCTCAACCTCCATATCATTGTGTGACCTCCTCTCAACCTCCATATCATTGTGTGACCTCCTCTCAACCTCCATATCATTGTGTGACATCCTCTTATCCTCCATATCATTGTGTGACATCCTCTTATCCTCCATATCATTGTGTGACCTCCTCTCAACCTCCATATCATTGTGTGACCTCCTCTCAACCTCCATATCATTGTGTGACATCCTCTTATCCTCCATATCATTGTGTGACATCCTCTCAACCTCCATATCATTGTGTGACATCCTCTCAACCTCCATATCATTGTGTGACGTCCTCTCAACCTCCATATCATTGTGTGACCTCCTCTCAACCTCCATATCATTGTGTGACATCCTCTCAACCTCAATAGTATTGTGTGACCTCCTCTCAACCGCCATTTCATTGTGTGACATCCTCTTATCCTCCATATCATTGTGTGACATCCTCTCAACCTCCATATCATTGTGTGACGTCCTCTCAACCTCCATATCATTGTGTGACCTCCTCTCAACCTCCATATCATTGTGTGACCTCCTCTCAACCTCCATATCATTGTGTGACATCCTCTCAACCTCAATAGTATTGTGTGACGTCCTCTCAACCTCCATATCATTGTGTGACCTCCTCTCAACCTCAATAGTATTGTGTGACGTCCTCTTATCCTCCATATCATTGTGTGACGTCCTCTTATCCTCCATATCATTGTGTGACGTCCTCTCAACCTCCATATCATTGTGTGACCTCCTCTCAACCTCCATATCATTGTGTGACGTCCTCTTATCCTCCATATCATTGTGTGACCTCCTCTCAACCTCCATATCATTGTGTGACCTCCTCTCAACCTCCATATCATTGTGTGACCTCCTCTCAACCTCCATATCATTGTGTGACCTCCTCTCAACCTCCATATCATTGTGTGACGTCCTCTCAACCTCCATATCATTGTGTGACCTCCTCTCAACCTCCATATCATTGTGTGACGTCCTCTTATCCTCCATATCATTGTGTGACCTCCTCTCAACCTCCATATCATTGTGTGACGTCCTCTCAACCTCCATATCATTGTGTGACGTCCTCTTATCCTCCTTATCATTGTGTGACGTCCTCTTATCCTCCATATCATTGTGTGACCTCCTCTCAAACTCCATATCATTGTGTGACCTCCTCTCAACCTCCATATCATTGTGTGACCTCCTCTCAACCTCCATATCATTGTGTGACATCCTCTTATCCTCCATATCATTGTGTGACCTCCTCTCAACCTCCATATCATTGTGTGACGCCCTCTCAACCGCCATATCATTGTGTGATGTCCTTTCACCCTCCATATCATTGTGTGATGTCCTCTCAACTAGGGCTGGGCGGTTTGGCCTAAAGGAAAACAGGTGACGGTATCACTAATTAAACCGGTATTAACGAAATACCGGTTTAAGGGGTTAGAATGATCGAAAATAATTTGAAATATGAAAATATGCCGTTTTCATTAGCTACAGTACATGTTTTTTGCGATTTGACAACTGACGTAAATTGCCACGAAATTAGAGCGGTAACTACGTACGACTGCTCACTTCGACGCTATCTATCTCAAAATAGTAGTTAAAATAAATAAAATAAATAAAGTCTGGTTCTTGTGATGTCGTGAAAATAACACTTAACTACTAAAATGTTTCAAAAGTTTCATTTGGTAACTATTTTCGAAAGCGTAGTAAAATCTAACGCGTGTAAGTAGGAACCCGGATATGAGAGCGAGTTTAGGCTCCTAGTAGAGTACCGCACATACGGTTAGAGTTCGTATAACCACCTACATTATGATCTAGTCTAGTAAGTCATGTGTTTGTATTTGAGTACTCGGTATTTAGTAATACTCCTCAATAAACTGTCGTTCAAGTGGGTGAATGTCATTCAGCACGTAATTAAAGAGTAGTTATTTCCCGGAAATCGCACCTCAAGAATTCTCACAAAAAATGTGTTTGACTATTTTTCGAGGTTCATATGTCATATAATAAAGAGATTATGATAATTTGACAACATAAACGCAATGATTCGTGAATCTAACTTAAATCTACTTAAATCAACACTCCGTACTTGAAGATATGCGAAGACGAAAAAGACCGGGCCGTAAAACAAAACGATTGATTCTAACGCCTATCGAGCAGAAAAGTCACGTGATAAAAAATACTACGAATTTCATTCATAAAATCGATAGTAGTGAATATACCGGCGGAAGAATTTGTTAACAACCAATCACATTACGCCTGCTCGTATTTGAGAGGCTAAGAGGTGTATTTTACTTGTAACTACTCCGCCAATGTCAGAAGACATATCGTTTTCATTTCTCGGGCATTCAAGCAATTTGTCTCGTATATCTTAGTCCGTGATGGATCATTTTATGTTTGTCGCAATCTAAGGGAAATAATGATTTGTTTGGATTGGGAGTTCATTGTATAGCGTCGTTGTTTTTGTATCATGTCACATTTGGAATCCTAATTAAACATAGTACAAACTCGAATTGAAAAAAGGATTATTTGTTGCAAAGAAGAAATTTAGATTTTCAAATTATTCAATCTTACATTGAACCCGCAGAGCTTACGTCATGTAAAATTCATTGCTGGCAAATCAAATCATATTTGCCGAGGGTCGTCCTCGGCCGATTTGTTGGGATTTCACCAACACCCTTGCTTTCCCATGGCTAATAGTTATAGATGACTGTATTTTATGTCTCTATTAGCAAATGGTTACACTAGATGATAATATTAAACTCCAAGTCAAGAACAAACTAGTTTAGGACAGTCACCAGATTTTGCGCAATGACGATGTTACGGACGGTTTTTCGGTTTTTTAATTTTTGTAATGGTTTTTTAACCCTCGCCATAAAAAACCGTGGGACGGTGTGAAACCGGTATACCGCCCAGCCCTACTCTCAACCGCCATATCATTGTGCGACGTCCTCTCATCTTCTATTATTGTGTGATGTCCTCTCACCCTCTCTATCATTGTGCGATGTCCTTTCAACCTCCATATCATTGTGCGATGTCCTTTCAACCTCCATATCATTGTGTGATGTCCTCTCACCCTCTCTATCATTGTGTGATGTCCTTTCAACCTCCATATCATTGTGCGATGTCCTCTCAACCTCCATATAATTGGGTGACATCCTCTAATAATAAGGAAGCATGTGTCCAAGGTTGGGTTCATTATGCTTAACTAAAGCTGCTAATATTAAATGCTAAAGCTTTACCAATGTCAGTGACGTTGACCTTTTGACTCCTAGGTCATTGTGTGATGCCCTGTTATTATAGGGAAGCATGTGTCCAGTATGATTAACCAAATATGAGATATGGGCTACTAAGTTGAGCTAAATGGAAAATGTTAATGTTAAAGTTTTTCTCAATGTCACAATGACATTGACCTTTGACCTTTCGACCCCTACAGCATTGTGTGATATCTGCTAATCATAACGAAATATGTGTCCAAGGTTGTCTCCAGTATGCTTAACCAAAGCTGAGATATGAACTGCTAAGCTTAAATGCAAAATGTTAATATTGAAAAAATGTTTTTGCCTATGTCAGTACTCATTGTGTCATGCCATGTCATTATGAGGAAGCATGTGACTGCTAAGTTGAGCTAAACGCAAATTGGGCGACGATAATGCCACCACGCAGCCTATCACAATAGCTCGTTTTAATTTGTACGGTCAAACTAATAATTAGTAGTAGCTAAACAAGTAACTAAACCTTCACCATTTTGTCACTATTAAACAACATATAAAATTAACAAACAGACAAATATAATGGGGTTGGGTAAATTTATTATTTTATTTATATAATTTTAAAGGATAACTAATCCCATCTCTTGATAGCTATTCAGGCGATCTAACACGCCGGTCATAAACTATCCAGGTAACTTTAAGCCTTTTATCACGCCGCTAAGGAAAGATATTCAGGATTTAGTTGTTAAATGTTGGTACATTTCTACACCCTATGACAGCTGTCCTGATTTACTTTTCAACAAATCAGAAAAACCCTAGTGTGTCTGCCTCGATATATACACTCAGTCATAGAGGCTCCAGCTATAGTTTGGCAAAGTGGTATAAAAGCAATCCTACAGGTAATCTGTTGAATATTTTGAAACCAATTTGATTGGAAGTTGTTACTGCCATAGGCAGCAACAACTTCCAGTCAAATTAGTTTCAAAATATTCAATGGGATGAGCATTACATAATAAAGAATGTGATGCATTGGAGCTTACATGCCATCACACACATTAGCTTGAGGAGACAAAATGGTGTCGATCACTGTTCAACATTTACTCGACATTACAAAACAGATAATTGCGATACAGATCAGGGAATGTGACAGGATATGAATGATATGGAATCTATAAATCATATTCTATCGGTGCAATACAACATTTGAGATGAGATTAGCATCGCTTTAAGTGCACTTTTGAGGAAAACTGTATATTAAAAATGTGATTTTAATCATTTAAACTGTTCATAAAGAGTATTTTATAAACAAGGAACACAGTTAAAAGGTGGGGGTAAGATTGGGAGGGAAATGGTATAAGGGTTTATGATTGTAGTGGAGGGTTATGAATTAACGGGATAAACTGAAATACAACAATGATATATATTAACTACTTTCATCCTGTATATTTTGTAGACATAGAAAGCTAACATGAAGCACTATATGAAGCACTAGGCTGATATGAGGGTTAAAGGCTTAATTGGATTGGATCTCATTACTGTCTCAGGCAGCAATGGTTTCAAATTAAATTATGCCAAAATATTCAATAGTACATTAAAAAATTTTTTTTTAAATATTATAAGTTATTTCTAAGTTATACCGTAAACAGTAAATGCTACGATTTATACTCAGTTCACATTGGTAAACTCAGTTGACATTCCCACGAGCAGAATTACATGACAGTCATGACCTAACATGACAGAATTACATGACAGTCATGACTTAACATGACAGAATTACATGACAGTCATGACTTAACGAAGAAATTCAGTAAGTTTTCAAAATTTTTAGTAGGTATCTTTAATTCCTTCAAAAGCTAAGTATCTTGGGAACCCGGATGAAAGTGGTTAATAATAGTCATCATCATTGCTAAGTTCTCCTTACACATTGCCAGACTTTTCTGCAATAATTCTGTAGCAAAAGCATCGATAAAATTACATATTAACTATTTCCGAAAAAGTTGGTCCCGATCCCAGGATGATTCATAATAAGGAAAAATTAGTTACCTCTCCGGGATGTAGTCTACATCCCGGAGAGGTAACTAATTTTTCCTTATTATACATATTAACTGTCTAACTGCTTCAAGCCACCGGACAATAATTTCAATAAGCAATTACTCTTAATTTACTGAATATTTTGAAATCAATTTGGCTGAAAGTTGTTGGTGCTGAGCCGCCAACAAATTTCAGTCAAATTATTTTCAAAATATTTAGCGGATCCTGACATAAGCCTTGGAATGTTGTCTGCAAAAACTCAGCAGTTAATGAGAACCAGCAGCAGAATAAATAAAATTCAGCTAACCGCTTTACAAATTCAGACGTCTCAACTCTCATACATTTAGTGCCAGATTGTCACACATTCAATGTGAGATCATCACACATTCAACGTGAGATTGTCACACATTCAGTGTGAGATTGTCACACATTCAGTGTGAGATTGCCATACATTCAGTGTGAGATTGTCACACATTAAATGTGAGATCGTCACACATTCAACGTGAAATTGTCACACATTCAGTGTGAGATTGTCATACATTCAGTGTGAGATTGTCACACATTCAATGTGAGATTGTCACACATTCAATGTGAGATTGTCACACATTCAGTGTGAGATTGTCAAACGTTCAATGTAAGATTGTCATACATTCAGTGTGAGATTGTCACACATTCAGTGTGAGATTGTCATACATTCAGTGTGAGATTGTCACACATTCAATGTGAGATTGTCACACATTCAATGTGAGATTATCACACATTCAGTGTGAGATTGTCACACATTCAATGTGAGATTATCACACATTCAGTGTGAGATTGTCATACATTCAGTGTGAGATTGTCACACATTCAGTGTGAGATTGTCACACATTCAATGTAAGATTGTCATACATTCAGTGTGAGATTGTCACACATTCAGTGTGAGATTGTCATACATTCAGTGTGAGATTGTCACAATTCAATGTGAGATTGTCACACATTCAATGCGAGATTATCACACATTCAGTGTGAGATTGTCACACATTCAATGTGAGATTATCACACATTCAGTGTGAGATTGTCATACAATCAGTGTGAGATCGTCACACATTCAACGTGAGATTGTCACACATTCAATGTGAGATCGTCACACATTCAACGTGAGATCGTCACACATTCAGTGAGATTGTCATACATTCAACGTGAGATCGTCACACATTCAGTGAGATTGTCATACATTCAGTGTGAGATTGTCACACATGCAATGTGAGATTGTCACACATTCAATGTGAGATTGTCACACATTCAGTGTGCGATTGTCACACATTCAATGTGAGATTGTCATACATTCAGTGTGAGATTGTCACACATTCAGTGTGAGATTGTCATACATTCAGTGTGAGATTGTCACACATTCAATGTGAGATTGTCACACATTCAATGTGAGATTATCACACATTCAGTGTGAGATTGTTACACATGCAATGTGAGATTATCACACATTCAGTGTGAGATTGTCACACATTCAATGTGAGATTGTCACACATTCAGTGTGAGATTGTCACACATTCAGTGTGAGATTGTCACACATTCAATGTGAGATTATCACACATTCAACGTGAGATTATCACACATTCAACGTGAGATGGTCACACATTCAGTGTGAGATTGTCACACATTCAATGTGAGATTATCACACATTCAGTGTGAGATTGTCACATATTCAATGCGAGATTGTCATACATTCAGTGTGAGATTCTCACACATTCAGTGTCAGATTGTCATACATTCAGTGTGAGATTGTCACACATTAAGTGTCAGATTCACTCATTTGGTTTGCATCTCATGCAGCTTACCGTAAATTTCACTCATTTCTGCTAAAAATTGTCAGAGGCTGCACTGACCCTGAACCAGTCCTATGACACACATTTAGATAATGACAGACCAGGATAGATCCAGTCCTTCTGTCTATCCAAATATCTGTCATAGAGCCGGTTCCGTGTTAGATCAGACGCAGACTAGTAAACATGATGCCCAAGGGCCTTGACACTCACCTGGACCATTAGTTTTTCAACACACATGACATGTATATAAAATACCAAATTAGAATTCAGTATTCACCATATTTAGTAGGAAATTAATGATGGACGCTGACCACACCATCAGATTGATCATGAATTTGCCCAACAATGTTCTGTTAAAATCTTTAACAAAGGAACTGAGGCTGTATAAATATGAAGAGAATTAAACACTTTCAAACGCGTGCGTGCGTGCGTGCGTGCCTGAATGTGTGCACCTACACATTATAAAGCACACGTCATTACAATGAGCAAGATAAAGAGTGCTCAGTAAATATGAAATATCAAATCATTATTTGACTGGACATGTCGCTTACCTGTTGGCGTATGGTTTTTTACATATGCACCATGTTTTCTTCGGTCCTTGTGTAGAAACATCCCAATCCGCATCATTTTCATCATCTTCATACGTCATAGAATCAGCCGAGTTAGAGCTCTCGTCAGAATCCTCGTCTGAAACATTAACATTCAACATTTAACTCTTTAGTGGTCAAACCGGACAAAACCGGGTTCTGTAGAGATCTTGAGGAATGTCCATTTGCAGGCCAAGAGAAGACTATTTTTGAAAATTTACCACTGGAATGACTGGCTCGATAAATGAGCCAGTCATTCCAGTGGTAAATTGTCAAAAATAGTCCTTTTGAGCAGCAAATATTTGGATTTTCTTGACCAAATCTGAGCATTAAAGGGTTACTGGTAAAGCTGTGTATAAGTGTCCTTGACACACACGTACATGTATCTCCATTCACACACCAACAGCTCTTCTTGACACACACGTACATGTATCTCCATTCACACACCAACAGCTCTTCTTGACACACACGTACATGTATCTCCATTCACACACCAACAGCTCTTCTTGACACACACGTACATGTATCTCCATTCACACACCAACAGCTCTTCTTGACACACACGTACATGTATCTCCATTCACACACCAACAGCTCTTCTTGACACACACGTACATGTATCTCCATTCACACACCAACAGCTCTTCTTGACACACACGTACATGTATCTCCATTCACACACCAACAGCTCTTCTTGACACACACGTACATGTATCTCCATTCACACACCAACAGCTCTTCTTGACACACACGTACATGTATCTCCATTCACACACCAACAGCTCTTCTTGACACACACGTACATGTATCTCCATTCACACACCAACAGCTCTTCTTGACACACACGTACATGTATCTCCATTCACACACCAACAGCTCTTCTTGACACACACGTACATGTATCTCCATTCACACACCAACAGCTCTTCTTGACACACACGTACATGTATCTCCATTCACACACCAACAGCTCTTCTTGACACACACGTACATGTATCTCCATTCACACACCAACAGCTCTTCTTGACACACACGTACATGTATCTCCATTCACACACCAACAGCTCTTCTTGACACACAAGTACATGTATCTCCATTCACACACCAACAGCTCTTCTTGACACACACGTACATGCATCTCCATTCACACACCAGCAGCTCTTCTTGACACACACACACATGTATCTCCATTCACACACCAACAGCTCTTCTTGATTAAAATAAAATACTCAGAAAACCTATCATGGGACCCACATAATTCACAGCTGTCAGTCAGACGATGCTACCATCCAATTTTAACATAGATGAGTAAAACTGTATTGGAACGCAATAATTTCAGCTTGGGAGACCCAGATTTTAGGGTGTGGCATCCCTAGGCCCTCCAAAATTCAGATGCCATGAAAAAGACTAGATTTACCACTGGAATGACTGCCCTTCCAGTGGTAAACATGCCTGTCAAAATTGTGTAACCCATTTTTCATTCAAGCAAATATTCCTGAGATAACCTCTTTTTGTGTTACACAAGCTTTGTATTTTGTACATACATGATGACAAAACAGAAATCGGTTACCTAAAATAAATTTGGACAACCCCGAAATGGGTTACAAACATCTTCAATTTTTACAGGTTTGGTAAATATTGAGTCTTCTCTTGGTCTGCAAACGATAGAGGAATCCAATCTGTCATTCAATTATATGACATCATAATCAACTACATCACAGGTAGGCTGACATCACAATCAAATATGTCATGAATGCCATATCTAAGTTCATCATAAATGCTTAATAATCCATCAAGTTGTACAAATTATATGTCTACTATTTAATAAACATTCTATTAACTATTTTGATATTTGGGGTGGGTGGGTGGAGGTTAAAACGTCAGTGGTAAAAGTGGGGGATTTGCGATGGAGCACCATCGCCCATCCACTCTAGTGTTACATTGTAATGTCAACACAGGTTTCCTGGCATCATCTGCTCTGTTGTAAGAAAAGGGAGCAAAACTTGTACATGATGCATGTGACAGGTATGCTTTATTACACTGGTCAGTGGTCACAAGCAACATCTGCCTTTTAACTGTTTAACACTCAAGTTGGTCTACAAATGGATATTTCTCAAGGACACTGAAGAAGGCGCTTTTGTCCAATTTGAGTGTTAAGGGGCTATTTTTGAAAATTTACCACTGGAATGACTGGCTTGATAATAGAGCATGTCGTTCCAGTGATACATCTTCAAAAATAATATTCTCTTGGTCTCGGAGTTCATACACCTTCTTTCATACGTTTTCCTGATTTATCACTTTCCAGATCCATTTTCTGACGTCTCCGATACGTCACCATTTCAAACATGACAAATTTCGCAAGAAACTGTCAGAATAACTAGCCGAGTTTGTCAATATTTTGCATATTATCTATAACACATTGTAAATGAGAATCACTTACGGAATCACTGCTAACAAGAGGCACAAGAGCATGCTATGCTCACCTGTACCATTAGTATTTGAACCATTTGTATTTAAAGAGACATGATGGATAATTTTCGAAACATCCAAGATGGTCACGAGAAAATTGACCAATCAAAATTCTGAATAACAGTTCTAGAACCTATGACTATAGAATACTTCCAAGCCAAATTTGGATAAAATACATGAAGGAGGAGAATCATTTTGACAATTTCTGATAAATCCTTCATAAAACCCGAGGTTCACCACAAAACTTGACCAAGCAAAATTCTGAATAGACATACTGAAGCCTACCTCGATATGGTCATTCTACGCAAATTTTATTTAAATCTGTCACGCAGTTATATAAGAAGCGTTTTGACAATTTCCAGTAAATCTTTCATAAAATTTAAGATTTTCACCCAAAATTTTGACCAATCAAAATTGTGAAAATAAGTTATCGAGCCTAACCCAAGGGTTGAAATTCGGTTCAGGAAAACCTTCAGAAAATCAGAGATGGCTCCCAAAATATTGACCTATCAAAATTCTGAATAGATTTTCTAGTGGTTACGATAATTGGATCCTTCCAGCCAAATTATGTTGGAATTGTCCAAGCGATTAATGAGGAGTAGCATTTTATACTTATTCCCATTTTTCGGAAACACCAAGATGGCCACCATCAAAATCAAGCCGTCAAAATTATGTATACATTTCTGAAGCGTACCAGCCCAGGGTTCATCCAACTGAGTTTGGTTGAAATCAGCAAAGCGGTTAATGAGTAGCCTTTTAACTGATTTCCCAAAATATTCAGAAAATCTAAGATGGGTGCTGGAAAAGTTGACCAATCAAAATTCTGTATATAAGTTCTGACGCCGACCGCCCTAGGCGCATTCTAGCCAGTCTCGTTGAAATCGCCCAAGCAGTTGATAAGTAGTGTTTTAAACGATTTTCAGCCGTTTTTCGTAAAATTCAAGATGGCCACCGAACAAACTGACCAAACAAAATTCTGTATAGATGCTCTGAAGCATACCACATTAGCCGAGTTTGCTTGAACTCATTCAAGCGGTTAATGAGTAGCCTTTTAACTGATTTCAGGAAATTTTAAGAAAATCCAAGATGGTGCCAGAAAAATTGATCAATCAAAATTTTGTATACAATTTCTGAAACCTATCAACTTAGTATCCTTTCAGCATGGTTTGCAATGCATTCAGCTTTTCAGTGCTTTTACCTAACTCTATAATGAGTAATGAATTCTGGGACAAAAGATGTGAATTCTCCTTCGTTAGTCTTTCAACTTTTGATTCCAGTTCCTTAATTTTAAGTTTTAACTCACTTGTTTGTGATTCATTCGCACAAATGTATTTTTTAGCTCAGTGCACTTATAATTCGCTGATAAAGCATTTGCCTTAAAGGGAAATTCCAGTGAAAATCAGGAATAAGTCAACTAAAAATATACTATAATCCGAAATAGTTGCCGCAAAAATATATAAAATACACTGTTCCATTGCCGAGAAATAATAAAATGAATATGCCCAAAACGCTCGAAAACGTGACTCCTGGGCGCATCCATTTTCTCGCAACGAGAGCGAGAAACCGCGAGATTATGACGTCAACGACACACCAGCAAAATATCGCCAGCGCTTTTAGATTTACCTGTTTACTTCGCGTTATGAAGGCCGAATATTAATTAACCCTTTAATGACCAAATTCTGTCAGGAAAATCAGAATATTTCCTTATTGAATGGCCATTTGCAGGCCAAGCGAAGACTATTTTTGAAAATTTACCACTGGAATGGCTGGTTCGGTTACTGAGACAGTCGTTTTATTTGTAAATTCTCAAAATAGCCTTCTTTTGACCTGCGTCCTCAACTTGACGATTGCAGAGGCCAGTGCTGGCATGAAATGGTTAAATCGCATCATGTCTGCATGTCAAGCATGGGCTTGCAGTAATAGAAACGATCATGGAAAGGGTACGGAAATTCACATTTTCAGATACCGGATCCACAGAAGCATCCGCATGAAAAGGGGCTAACTGAAAGATGGCTTCATAACATCGGCACTGGATGGATATCTTCCACATTTAAATTTGGATGACACAAGTTTAGAACATAGTCTTGTATAATTTTAAAATAATGTGTCATGCATTTCAAAACAAAAGGCGCGGTACTTAATTTTAATATAACAGAATCAAACTCGACAATTAACGTCGTATTTGCTTGCATCAATTGTAAAACGGGATTTGATAGTAGGTGACAGCTAGTAAATAATGACAAGTGTACGCTAGACATAATTAGTAGTTTAGTGTTTTCACACTATTGAAATCCAGCGTTATTAATCATTTACAACGTTTACTCCCAATTTTAAAATAGTGTTGAATATTCTGAATTAAATTTTCCTGGAATTATGCTGCAGTAGCTTCCAAACTAATTAGTTTCACACAATAGGCCTATGCAGGGTAAACTTTAAGCTTTCTGCTTTTCTGTCCTTGAAAGGGTTAACTAATTGATCCCAAATTTTTTAATGTTGACCCATATTTACTGCCTGTTGAATATTTTGAAACTGGAATTTGACTGGAAGCAGAAGTTGCAATAGCAACAGCTTTCAGAGAAATTGCATTCAACATTTATTCAACTAACATTTTTTTCAAGAATTTGTTGTAGCTGGTTGATTGCAAACACGCTCCTGGCATAACCCTTCAATGTTTTTTAAAAATAGAAATTGCCTATAAGAAAACAATTTTTGACAATTTAGCACTACAATGACTGGCGCGATCATCGGGACACTAATTGCACTTTAATTTCCTCCAAACACTGGCAAAGTGTCAGTTGTTTAGCCAGTATGCTAATTATCCACGAGATGCAAGATTTACCTCCCCTGGTTATGGCTATCCTTGATCGGGCAAACAGAGTAGGTGTGTCGGTGACGTCAGCTGCTTGTCCAAAATGGTGCCTCTATCTACTGGTTACTTTAGCAATTTAAATTGAGGATATCTCTTTTATTTGTTGGCATAAAATTGTGCTCTTGGTCTCAAATTAATGCGGAAAATTTGTACTTTACGTCAGATGCATAAAATCCCCCAGTGGAATATCCCTTTAATTTTCATTGCCATGCTTTCCAACTCCTTTCTCATTTCCTCAGTACAAGTTTTTCTAATTATATACAAAGTTCCTAATATCCCACATTCTGTAGACTTAATCTCAGAAATGTTCTTTCCTATCTGCTCACACAGTTTAATATTGTCTGTCATTGTTGACTCTATCTGGAGAAGTAAAAGGGAATTTCATGATTATATTTTAGGCCTGCAGAAATTGCATAACCCATTTTTTTTATTCGCGCAAAGGTTATGCAAATATTTTTAGCAGAACATTTTTGCTAGAATACATAAAGATTAGAGTAATGGAAAATCGATGGATGTGCACCATAGCATAGGCTCAGATGGAGAAATGACATGTGCACCATAGCATAAGCTCAGATTGAGAAATGAGGGATGTGCACCATAGCATAAGCTCAGATTGAGAAATGACGGATGTGCACCATAGCATAAGCTCAGATTGAGAAATGACGGATGTGCACCATAGCATAAGCTCAGATTGAGAAATGACTGATGTGCACCATAGCATAAGCTCAGATTGAGAGATGACGGATGTGCACCATAGCATAAGCTCAGATTGAGAAATGATGGATGTGCACCATAGCATAAGCTCCGATTGAGAAATGACGGATGTGCACCATAGCATAAGCTCAGATGGAGAAATGATGGATGTGCACCATAGCATAAGCTCAGATTGAGAAATGATGGATGTGCACCATAGCATAAGCTCAGATTGAGAAATGACAGATGTGCACCATAGCATAAGCTCAGATTGAGAAATGACTGATGTGCACCATAGCATAAGCTCAGATTGAGAAATGACGGATGTGCACCATAGCATAAGCTCAGATTGAGAAATGACGTATGTGCACCATAGCATAGGCTCAGATGGAGAAATGACATGTGCACCATAGCATAAGCTCAGATTGAGAAATGAGGGATGTGCACCATAGCATAAGCTCAGATTGAGAAATGATGGATGTGCACCATAGCATAAGCTCAAGTTGAGAAATGACGGATGTGCACCATAGCATAAGCTCAGATTGAGAAATGACGGATGTGTACCATAGCATAAGCTCAAGTTGAGAAATGACAGATGTGCACCATAGCATAAGCTCAGATTGAGAAATGACAGATGTGCACCACAGCATAAGCTCAGATTGATAAATGACGGATGTGCACCATAGCATAAGCTCAGATTGATAAATGACGGATGTGCACCATAGCATAAGCTCAGATTGATAAATGACGGATGTGCACCATAGCATAAGCTCAGATTGAGAAATGAAAAACACGTGAAATTTCCTTAGCAATATGAGCAATTGCATCTCTACCTAGCATAGAATATGTCTGTGAAGTTTCATTGAAATCTGATGACCCATTGTTGAATAATAGGGCAAAAAATTTAACGCAAATATTTGCCAAAGTATTCTAAGTCCAAAAACCACGAAAACCATAGAAAAACAGGTGAAATTTCAAACAAATCTTAGCAATGATGAGCAATTCCATCTCTACCTTGCATAGAATAAGTCTGTGAAGTTTAATTGAAATCTGATAACCCATTTTTGAATAAGGTTGATGACAAACTTTAACACAAATGACACGCCACTGCAGACGATGAGACCAAAGGTAACCCCATTGTCTCGCTTTCCCTACGGGGCGAAACTAAAACTTTAACATTTACCTGATTTTTGTTAGAAAATAGACCAAGTTTAAATTTGGAAAAAATTTGAAAATCATTTTGCTGATGTTGGAGACTAGATACCATGATGGTATAGATCATATCTGTAAAGTTTCATCAAGATCGGATAAGTCTTTGATGAATTATATGTTGATTGAAAAACTTTAAGGTATACCTGATTTTTGTTGGAAAATAGGCTAAGTTCAAACCCCGAAAAAATTTGAACAAAATTTTTAAATCATTTTGCTGATGATGGAGACTAGATGCCATGATGGTATAGATCATATCTGTCAAGTTTCATTAAGATCGGATAAGTCTTTGATGAATTATATGTTGATTGAAAAACTTTAACATTTACCTGATTGTTGTTGGAAAATAGGTTAAGTTCAAACCCCGAAAAAATTTGAAAAAAATTTGAAAATCATTTTGCTGATGATGGAAACTAGATGCCATGATGGTATACATCATATCTGTATAATTTCGTCAAGATCGGATAAGTCTTTGATGAATTAAATGTACATTCAAAAACTTTAACACAAATGACACACCGCCGCGGACCACGACGACGACGCGGACGCCGCCACCTAAGGTAAACCCCCTTATCTCGCTTTCCCTACGGGGCAAAACAAAAATAGTCTTTGCTTCGTATGCAAATGGACATTTTCTATGAGGAAATATAAATTTAAAAATTTCATGAGCAAATTCGAGGCATAAACGGTTAAAGTGTCCATGGCACGAAGACAGACAAACAGTATGACCAGAAACACAATGACACGAAGACAGACAAACAGTATGACCAGAAACACACTGACACGAAGACAGACAAACAGTGTGACCAGAAACACAATGACACGAAGACAGACAAACAGTATGACCAGAAACACAATGACACGAAGACAGACAAACAGTGTGACCAGAAACACACTGACACGAAGACAGACAAACAGTGTGACCAGAAACACAATGACACGAAGACAGACAAACAGTGTGACCAGAAACACAATGACACATAGACAGACAAACAGTATGACCAGAAACACAATGACACGAAGACAGACAAACAGTATGACCAGAAACACACTGACACGAAGACAGACAAACAGTATGACCAGAAACACAATGACACGAAGACAGACAAACAGTATGACCAGAAACACAATGACACGAAGACAGACAAACAGTGTGACCAGAAACACAATGACACGAAGACAGACAAACAGTGTGACCAGAAACACAATGACACGAAGACAGACAAACAGTGTGACCAGAAACACAATGACACGAAGACAGACAAACAGTATGACCAGAAACACAATGACACGAAGACAGACAAACAGTATGACCAGAAACACATAATGACACATAGACAGACAAACAGTATGACCAGAAACACATAATGACACGTAGACAGACAAACAGTATGACCAGAAACACATATGACATGCAGACAGACAAACAGTATGACCAGAAACACATATGACATGCAGACAGACAAACAGTATGATCAGAAACACATGACATGTAGACACAAAAACAGTATGACCAGAAACACATAATGACATGTAGACAGACAAACAGTATGACCAGAAACACATAATGACATGTAGACAGACAAACAGTATGACCAGAAACACATAATGACATGTAGACACAAAAAACAGTATGACCAGAAACACATAACGACACGTAGACACACAAACAGTATGACCAGAAACACATAATGACATGTAGACAGACAAACAGTATGACTAGAAACACATAATGACATGTAGACAGACAAACAGTATGACCAGAAACACATAATGACATGTAGACAGACAAACAGTATGACCAGAAACACATAATGACACGTAGACAGACAAACAGTATGACCAGAAACACATAATGACACATAGACAGACAAACAGTATGACCAGAAACACATATGACATGCCGACAGACAAACAGTATGACCACAAACACATATGACATGCAGACAGACAAACAGTATGACCAGAAACACATAATGACACATAGACAGACAAACAGTATGATAAGAAACACATATGACATGCAGACAGACAAACAGTATGATAAGAAACACATATGACATGCAGACAGACAAACAGTATGACCAGAAACACATATGACATGCAGACAGACAAACAGTATGACCAGAAACACATATGACATGCCGACAGACAAACAGTATGATCAGAAACACATATGACATGCCGACAGACAAACAGTATGACCAGAAACACATATGACATGCAGACAGACAAACAGTATGATCAGAAACACATATGACATGCAGACAGACAAACAGTATGACCAGAAACACATAATGACACATAGACAGACAAACAGTATGATAAGAAACACATATGACATGCAGACAGACAAACAGTATGACCACAAACACATATGACATGCAGACAGACAAATAGTATGATCAGAAACACATGCCATGTAGACACAAAATCAGTATGACCAGAAACTCACGACGACACGTAGACAGACAAACAGTATGACCAGAAACACATAATTATTCACAGACATTCTACTCACCTTCATCTTTCACATCTTTGTTATCCATCTTTTCATCATCAGCGTTATCTTTTAACAGAACTCGGCGAACACGCTCACGTTTAATGGGTGTCTCCTCAGTACCCACGGCGCCCAAACCCTCACCGTCATCATTATCATTCATACTAGAATCAATACTGAGCTTTTTCTCCTCCTCCTCCTCATTATCCTCCTCCTCCTCATCCTGTTTCTCTATCTTCTCATACGACTTAATCGTTCCAGGTGATAGATCCATTTGGACATGCTTCGTGGTGGCATCCGGTGACATCGCCTCCTTCTTAACCGACTCCATGCTCTCCCGCCTAATCACACTCTCTGTACTTAACCTTTGCGTCGGTGTTTTCACCGGCTCCGGTGATATGGGAGCATCTTTTTCTTTCTCATGAACGATCATCCCATCAGGCTTAAATAAATCAGTCAAGGGTTGAACACTGGCTTCAGATTCTGATTTCCGTGAGAGACGTCTTTTCAGTTTAGCGGCTTTCTTTTCTTCTTTTGCGCTGGCGAGGATTTCTTGCGGAGTAAGTGCGTCATCAGCCGCCTCTGCTTCGGGAGCTGTCTCTCCTTCAGTTGTCAATGAGTTCTTCTTTCCTTTCTGGTGACGAAAAATCATATCATATTAAACCTATTATTACCCCTTTAACACTCATATCAGCCAAAAACGGCTTCTGGAGTGCTCTTGAGAAATGTCCATTTGCAGACCAAGAGAAGACTATTTTTTCAATTTACCATTGGAATGACTGGCTTGATAACGAGCCAGTCAATCCAGTGGTAAATTTTCAAAAATAGTCTTTTCTTGGTCTGCAAATGGACATTTTCTATGCGAAAATTGAATAAATTCGAGGTTTAAAGGGTTAACCTACACAGACCAGAAAGGAGACATTTTTTTTAGGTATGGATTATTCTGTTCTTACACTATGGAAGCAACTGGTTCTAGTCAAACTACTCTCAAAATATTTAACAACTTTCGCTGTTTTGAGATTGAGACACGGGACTGTCAACGGTTACGGTTAACACGAACGACTGATTGCTGAAATCTCTTATCCTCCCTCACCCTCAACCCCATTTCCTTAAGCAGGTCATGTGACCACGACCTCAACATTTGACTTCTGCTTTATCACTACACCCACTCCTGCTCCTAAAGGCAACATACTAGCCAAGTTTGGTGAAGAACACTTATCATGCGGAACATACACACACACATCACACACACACGAACACACACACACCACACATGCACAGACACACGACACACAGACTCTCACCACATGCATGCACGCACACACACAAACATGTGCTTACACATGTACACTCGCTCGAATGCAAAAAGCAAATGTTATATATATTTGAGTGTGTGGTGGGTGTGAGTAATACAGCAAATGCCACTGCCCTATGAATGCACGCACAGAGCCAGTCATATATCCCTTAGCTATAATATGAAGCTTTACCTTTGGCAATGCTGTATCCATGGCAAGCGCTTTCTTCTTGGCCAGAGCAATCTGTAAACATTGAATTTATACAAAGAGTAGAGGTCATAAGTGACTTTTGTCATTCTATATTTTCAATAATATGATATCGTAATAGAAGTAATAGACTACGGTGTAACAAATATTCTTGTTCATATTTTATATTTTTGCATGCATAGCACACATTTGTAAAAATAGATCGAAGGATGGACAGACTGACAGACAGGGATGATGATAAGAATAACAATAGTGTATCGCATCATTTTATGGTGAGACCACCAGTACACTCTCAGCTGTCCATATCAACCACATGGTCTTACATTCTCTTATGGAATGATATTAACCATTTACTTGTCAATATTGATCAAGAAAAGCAACAGTTTTGCTTAGTGAATCTCCATTTGCTAGCCAAGAGCAAACTATTTTTGAAAATTTACCACTGGTATGACTGGCTCAGTGACTGAGCCAGTTATTCAAGTGGTAGATTTTCAAAACTGAGATCTTGGCTAGAAAACAGACATGGCCCAAGACCGCAGCAGAGGTAAGTTTTAGCCGCGTTGGCTACTAAAGTGTTCAATGAGTGAAACTTAAAATCGATTTGAACTTAAGAGTAATTGAATGGGCCAAAGCAGGACACAAAATTTGCGATATTTGGGTATTCTAAAATTAGGTTGTACCCCAAGAAACAGGTCATCGAGTTTAGTTAACATATCATTGATCAACTCATTTTACAGGCCAGCTATTATACAGGAAAGCTGTTTGATATTTTGGGGAAAAAATCTGATTAGAAGCCATTGCAATATCTTCTTGTCAAATTATTTTCACAATATTTAACAGAAAAGCTATTAAAAATTATATAAATTTTTCGTATGTCACTCAAGAAGCTGACATTACAATCACACATGTCACTAGGTAGCTGACATTACAATCACATGTCACTAGGTAGCTGACATCACAATCACCTATGTCACTAGGTAGCTGACATTACAATCACATGTGTCACTAGGTAGCTGACATTACAATCACATATGTCACTAGGTAGCTGACATCACAATCACATATGTCACTAGGTAGCTGACATCATAATCACATATGTCACTAGGTAGCTGAGCGCACAATCACATGTCACTAGGTAGCTGACATTACAATCACATGTCACTAGGTAGCTGACATTACAATCACATGTCACTAGGTAGCTGACATCACAATCACATGTCACTAGGTAGCTGACATCACAATCACATATGTCACTAGCTAGCTGACATCACAATCACATATGTCACTAGGTAGCTGACATCACAATCACATATGTCACTAGGTAGCTGAGCGCACAATCACATGTCACTAGGTAGCTGAGAGCACAATCACATGTCACTAGGTAGCTGAGAGCACAATCACATGTCACTAGGTAGCTGAGAGCACAATCACATATGTCACTAGCTAGCTGACATTACAATCACATATGTTATAGGGTTGCACGATTTTGCGATTAATCGCGATTATATAATTCAAAATGATCGTGGACGATTATAAAATGAAATAATCGTATAATCGCCATGTTGATCGGCGTTACAAAATTGATGCGCATTTTCTCCCATACTTGTTTGGTACATAAATTTGGTCTTAAAATGTATTTATAAGGAAGCTATTTAATAACGCCAAGACTGTTTTAAGCGCATTCTGACTACAAAAGTGTGGAATAAACTTTATTATATCTTGACCATACGTGGCCTACTATTAGTATTAGTCTAATAGGTGGGTGAGATTTACAAATCCGAGGCCTGTATTGACTTCTAGAGGGGCCGGAAATGTATCAGGGCAGAGATCGGTCTGAAGTAGACACACCATGTGACACGATTGTTATTATTATACATGCTATTCTTACAAATTTTCCTATACAATCTGCTGAGTTAGGGGGCGGGCTTCTAATACAGAGTTTTGCCATTTTGAAACTGCTAAGAAATCATTGGTGCTCATATGTCAAAGTTAGGGGGTGGGCTTCTATTAGAGCATAGGCTACAATTACGCGAAATATGGTACCTTCCATTTTCCGTCTAGAAAAATCTTGATACATTCCTTTGTTTGCAATCAGCAACTGGCGTATTCTGTCCATGTATGTATACCCATGTGCCTAACCCATAATCTTACAATCTGCAGTAGCACAATAACGTCCTCTAAGCAGCATTGACGTTCATGATCAATCGTATGATCGCGATCATTTTTTTAAAATGATCGCGATTATGAAAAGTGAATAATTGTGCAACCCTAATATGCTACTAGGTAGCTGACATCACAATCACGTCGCTAGGTAGCTGACACCACAATCACACATGTCACTAAGTAGCTGACATCATAATCACATGTCACTAGGTAGCTGAGAGCATAATTACATATGTCACTAGGTAGCTGAGAGCACAATCACATATGTCACTAGGTAGCTGAGAGCACAATCACATATGTCACTAGGTGGCTGACGTCACCATCACATATGTCACTAGGTAGCTGACATCATAATTACATATGTCACTACGTAGCTGACGTCACAATCACATATGTCACTAGGTAGCTGATAGCACAATCACATATGTCACTAGGCTCTGACAGCACAATCACATATGTCACTAGGTAGCTGATGTCACAATCACATATGTCACTAGGTAGCTGACACCACAATCACATGTCACTAGGTACCTGACAACACAATCACATGTCACTAGGTAGCTGACATCATAATTACATGTCACTACATAGCTGACATCACAATCACATATGTCACTAGGTAGATGACATCACAATCACATGTCACTAGGTAGCTGACATCACAATCACATATGTCACTAGGTAGCTGACATCACAATCACATGTCACTAGGTACCTGACAACACAATCACATATGTCACTAGGTAGCTGACATCACAATCACATGTTGCTAGGTAGCTGATAGCACAATCACATATGTCACTAGGTAGCTGAAAGCACAATCACATATGTCACTAGTTAGCTGATATCATAATCACATATGTCACTAGGTAGCTGATAGCACAATCACACATGTCACTAGGCTCTGACAGCACAATCACATATGTCACTAGGTAGCTGACATCACAATCACATATGTCACTAGGTAGCTGACATCACAATCACATATGTCACTAGGTAGCTGACATCACAATCACATATGTCACTAGTTAGCTGACAGCACAATCACATGTCACTAGGTAGCTGACATCACAATCATATGTCACAAAGTAGCTGATAGCACAATCACATATGTCACTAGGTAGCTGATATAATAATCACATATGTCACTAGGTAGCTGACAGCACAATGACATACGTCACTAGGTAGCTGACGTCACAATCACATATGACACTTGGTAGCTGACGTCACAATAACGTCACTAGGTAGCTTACATCACAATTACATGTCACTAGGTAGCTGATAGCACAATCACATATGTCCCTAGGTAGCTGACATCACAATCACATATGTCACTAGGCAGTTGACATCACAATCACATATGTCACTATGTATCTGACAGCGCAATCACATGTCACTAGGTAGCTGACGTCACAATCACATGTTACAAAGTAGCTGATAGCACAATCACATATGTCACTAGGCAGCTGATATCATAATCACATATGTCACTAGGTAGCTGACGTCATAATCACATATGACACTTGGTAGCTGATGTCACAATCACATATGTCACTAGGTAGCTGACGTCACAATGACATATGTCACTAGGTAGCTGATAGCACAATCATAAATGTCCCTAGGTAGCTGACATCACAATCACATATGTCACTAGGTAGCTGACATCACAATCACATATGTCAGTAGGTAGCTAATAGCACAATCACATATGTTACTAGGTAGCTGACATTACAAGCACGTCACTAGGTAACTGAGAGCACAATGACATATGTCACCAGGTAGCTGACATCACAATCAGATATGTCACTAGGTAGCTGACATCACAATCACATATGTCCCTAGGTAGCTGACAGCACAATCACGTATGTCACTAGGTAGCTGACGTCACAATCACATGTCACTAAGTAGAGGATAGCACAATCACGTCACTAGGTAGCTGACAGCAATCACATATGTTACTAGGTAACTGACATCACAATCACATATGTCACTATGTAGCTGACATCACAATCACATATATCACTAGGTAGCTGACAGCACAATCACATGTCACTAAGTAGCTGATAGCACAATCACGTATGTCACTAGGTAGCTGATCTCATAATCACGTCACTAGGTAGCTGACAGCACAATCACATATGTCACTAGGTAGCTTACATCACAATCACATATGTCACTATGTAGCTGACATCACAATCACATGTCACTAGGTAGCTGACATCACAATCACATATGTCACTAGGTAGCTGACGTCACAATCACATGTCACTAGGTAGCTGAGAGCACAATCACATATGTTACTAGGTAGCTGACGTCACCATCACATATGTCGTCACTAGGTAGCTGACATCATAATTACATATGTCACTACGTAGCTGATGTCACAATCACATATGTCACTAGGTAGCTGACATCACAATCACATATGTCACTAGGTAGCTGACATCACAATCACCTATGTCACTAGGTAGCTGACATCACAATCACATATGTCACTAGGTAGCTGACATCATAATCACATATGTCACTAGGAAGCTGACATCACAATCACGTCAACAGGTAGCTGACAGCACAATCACATATGTCACCAGGTAGCTGACATCACAATAACATGTCACTAGTTACTGACATCACAATCACATATGTCACTAGGTAGCTGACATCACAATCACATATGTTACTAGGTAGCTGACATCACAATCACATGTCGCTATGTAGCTGACAGCACAATCACATATGTGACTAGGTAGCTGACATCACAATCACATATGTCAATAGTTACTGACATCACAATCACATATGTCGCTAGGTAGCTGACATCACAATCACACATGTCACTAAGTAACTGAAATCATAATCACATATGTCACTAGGTAGCTGACATCACAATCACATATGTCACTAGGTAGCCGATATCATAGTCAAAATGATATATCGCTCTGTACGGTCTTTCAGGAATTATATGTCTTTGATGAATTTACCTTTTAATAAACATTATAGAATATTTAAAATTAATTTGACTGGGAACTATTGCTGCCAGTGACCAGACAAATTAGTTTCAAAATATTCAACAGCTTAACTTCCATGTAGCGTGAAATTGTGACACTTGTAATTCATGGTTCTAGCACAAAGTTTTCGGAGCTAAGCTATAAACATGATAACTGGTCGGCTTTAGCGAAACATGGATTCAGGACATTAACCCTGTAACACTCATATCAGCAAAAAATCCCTTCTGTAGTGGTCTTGACAAATGTCCATTTGCGGACCAAAAGAAGACTATTTTTGAAAATTTACCACTGGTATGACTGCCTCAAAGACCGAGCCAGTCATTCCAGTGGTAAATTTTCAAAAACAGTTTTCTCTTGGTCTGCAAATGGACATTTGCTATGCGAAAATTTAAATTTTCTTTTCTTGACACATCTTAATCACCGACAAATCCCTGAAAATGTAAATTCTTTATTATATAACACTTATTCTGTTGAATATTTTGAAATTAATCTGACTGGAAGCCGTTGCTGCCTTAGGCATCAATTGCTTCCAGTCAAATTAATTTCAGAATATTTAACAGTTGTCCTGCATGGGTGCCTTGAAAATGAGACATCAGAAATTCACCACTGAATGGATTACAGCTTAAACACACCTTTTTCAGTGTTTTCCTTTTAATTATGTTCTGTGGAGAGTTATCAGTGTCTAGATTGGTAGATGAAAGGGCCTTGATTTTGCCCAAGAGCGGAACCTTCTTTCCCAGCGTAGCACCTGGTCTGGTCTTTTTCACTTTGCCACCAGCACCAGTAGTGCCAACCTTCTTCTTTGTTGCACCTGTGGCGTCACCCTTTCCAGATTTTACTGTACTGCCGGTGGGGGATTTCCCTGGTTTTGCCGTGACAACAGGAGACAGTGATGTCTCTGCAGACTCATCTGCAGCCGGTGTGGTAACAGCAACTGAGGATTTCCCTCGACCTTTGCCCCTCACAGCTCTAGTCTGTGTTAATAAGAAATGATAGTGAAAAATACTGTTATTATTATACATTACATAAAATTAATCCCTTTGCAAATAAATTCCCAATCTCATGGCAAACAAACCACTGTTGAATATTTATCTCCACATTTTAAAAAAACTTCAGGGATATTGTAATCTCCTCCATCCGTCTGTCCATCTGTCCGTCACGTTATCTCCTCTCAAACCATTGGGTGGAATTAAATCAAATTTGATATGCGGGTTACGCATATGATTTCGCTTTGCAAGACGATATTTAGATTTGGTTCCACCTAAGGGGGGGGGGGGGGGGGGGGGGGGGGAAATGGCTGGGGTTAAAAGGTCAGATCAGTTGTAACACAACTCCTCTGAAATCGTTAGACGGAACTCAACTAAATTTGATATCTGAGTTACCCATATGATTGCAGAGTGCAAGAGGCCATTTAGATGTCAAATTTTAACCTGTGGAACCCCAGGGGTGGGTGAGGGGTGGGGGTCAAAAGGTAAAAAAACTTGATTGTAATGCCACTTCTCTGACACTGTTGGATGGAACTCAACAAAATTTGATATCTGAGTTACTCCTATGATTGCGGAGTGTAAAAGGCCATTTAGATTTGGCTCCGCCCCCATGGGGCAGGAGAGGGGTCAAAAGGTCAAATTTTAACTTGCAGAAATTAATTGTAATGCATCTCCTCCGAAACCTTTGGACGGAATTCAACCAAATTTGGTTACCCATATCAATGTGGAGTAGATGAGCACATTTACATTTGGCCCCGCCCCCAGGGGTGGGGATGGGGGTCAAAAGGTCATGAAATTGATTGTAATGCAACTTCTCTGACAGTGTTGGACAGAATTCAACCAAATTTGGTATGTGAGTTACCCATATGATCGTGGAGTGCAAAATGACATTTACATTTGGCTCCGCCCCCGGGGCTTGGTTGTGGGGTGTGTCAAAATTTCAAAGCGGTGAATGTGGGAACTTGCGATGACACGTCATCGACCGATCAAACTAGTTTGAAATGAATACGCTTGGAAGCCATTGGTGCCTTATACCACATTTTGAATACTAATAGTTCCAAAACATATTTACGTCAAAATATTCAACAGAATATGAGGCCAAAATAAATAATAGTTTAGTTTCCTGTAAACCTCCGGATGAATAAAAAAAAATCTCTACAGGCAGAAATGTTAAAACATCCATACATTTGTCAAACCTACACAAATTACAATGTGTATTTAATGCCATTTATATGCAATGTGAATCCCTTTTGCTAATTGTGACATGAAAAACATGACAAATTTGGCAATTACAACCATATTTAATGGACATCTAGTTAAATATCTGAAAAACAAATATCTGTGACCTTTCAACAAAAATTAATAATTGGAAAAAAAATAATTTGCTCCCTCCCTTCTGAATAAGTCTTTCTTCCCCACATGAAACACAATTCTTTTATGGATGGGCTGAAATACATTGTCCAGAATTGAGTTTTTCAGAGATTTGTCATTGAAGTTGCATTACAATCAATTTCATGACCTTTTGACCCCCATCCCCACCCCTGGGGGCGGGGCCAAATGTAAATGTGCTCATCTACTCCACATTGATATGGGTAACCAAATTTGGTTGAATTCCGTCCAAAGGTTTCGGAGGAGATGCATTACAATTAATTTCTGCAAGTTAAAATTTGACCTTTTGTCTCCAGGAGTGGGTGGGGGATGGGGTCAAAAGGTTAACAAATTGATTTTAATAGAACTCCTCCAAAACTGTTTAGACGGAATTCAAACAAATTTGGTATGTGAGTTACTGATATGATTTCAGAGTGCAAGAGGACATTTACATTTCGGTCTGGCCCAGGGGGTCGGTTGTGGGGGGGGGGGGGGGGGTTAAACGATCAAAGCGGTGAACATGGGGATTTGCGATGACGCATCATCGACTGAGCAATCTAGTTAAAGTTCTCATGACCCAATAAATATAGATACTTTTGCACGAGATATAAGATGCCTGCTGATTTCTGTTCAATTTACCCATCATGCTATGCTACCCAGCATGCAACGCTACCCAGCATGCAATTCCTTGACTCCACACTAGGCATCAATTTGTCAGAACATAATACAACATGATCAATGCTGAATATGTGGCCTGGTTTCATTCTAGCCTCTAGCAAAATAGGCTCATGGATCTACACAAACCAAAATGTGTGTACATTAAATTAGTTTCCAGTCAAGTTAGTTTGAACATATTCAACAGATTTATCTTACAATGTAAAGAACTCGTCGTACATGTATGTGATAGGCTCATGTGATGGCTTTGAGTGATCATAATTGATTATACAGAATAGCGATAGTCGATTAATCAGCCTGGATACAAATTACTTAGACGTAACAACAAAGGTATATCAATGACGAAAGCCACAATGGTGTTTAGAAATTTCCATTTGCAGGCCAAGAAGACTATTTTTTGAAAACGCATCACGAGAATGCCTGACCCGTCTTCTCTTGGCCTGCAAATGGACATGTACATTCGCTGAGCAAAATGTCAAATGTAAAAGAGTAATTAAAATGTAGGTTTTGAAATATGTTATGCAGTAGAAATTATGCACGACTATTCGATTATAAAATTTTTAATCATATAATTTCATGATTTAAAAAATAATTGCGTTTTTCAATTAAATCACATAATCATGCAAGCCTAGTATTTGATTGACGGTTGAAGGAGCTAACCCTATGAAACCTAGAGGCAAAGTATTTCAATTTCAAGTCAACCATACAGATAAAATATAGAATATTTTAAAATAAATTCGACAGGAACCCAGTCAACAACAGCATCCAGTCAAATTAGTTTCAAAATATGCAACATAATATTTCTTATATTGCAAATGATTTCTTATATTTGGTCTTTCGGCATGTTTGTGTTTTCAAAATTACAGTGTGGTATGATAGGACTCTAGTGGCCAAGTACAGGCATTCATTTCAAAATTGCAACACATGTTGACCTTTGACCCTTAGGAAAACTCTACAGACCCTAGCTCAGTGTAACATAGTTCCTATATGGTTGCCTATAACAAAAGCTGTCAATAGACTAAGTCAACATTTCTAAATATGCTGAGCAACAACTTGCAGTCAAGGGGGGGCATCTTACCTGTAGGTACATTACTTTGGAATTAAGAATGAGTGAATTCAGGAATCAAAGGGTTAATGGTCTTTGCAGTGGTCTTCAGAAATGTTCATTTGCAGGTCAAGAGGACTACTTTTGAAAATTTATGCCGAGAAAATTTACATTCTGGAATGACTAACCCACTCATTCATGTGGAAATTTGCCAAAAATAGTCTTCTCTCGGCCCGCAAATGTAGATTACTATGCCAAAATGGGACAAATTGTCAGTTATTTGTGACACTAAAAGGCTTAAGTTAACTATACCTTTGTAGGCATGGCAACCGCAGCTGGCTTCTTTGGCACTCTTCTACGCATCACACGGGCGGGTTCTGGAGAGGCCTTTGCGTCTGAATCTGCTGCATCTGTCACATCGTCATCATCATCATCATCATCATCATCATCATCGTCTCCATCACCATCTGGTCCACACGCTATGCTATTCTGTTCCACTTGAACATCAGCATTGACGTCAGCATCATCATCATCAGCCTTCACCTCAGCATCATCATCATCAGCCTTCACCTCAGACATGAGCACATCCTCAGCAACATCATCACCTTCTTCCCTCTCTTTATCCGGGGAAGTTGTTTCAACTTTTCTAACTTTAGCTTTGCGTTTCGCACCAACAGCAGCAGTAGCAGCTTTCCTCGCACGCCCCTTCACAGTTCCAGCTACAGGTCTACTAGCCACCGGACTGGTCTCGTCTCCATCTTTGCCCGCTTCATCAGCCTTCTGTTCACCTGCTTCAACAGCGACCACAGCAGCTTTCCTTGAGCGCTTAGCTTTACCAGGTTTCTGTTTATCACCTGTTTGTTGCAGCTGTGTATCCATCAGCATTGAAGCCTTAGCATCCGCAACAATACTCTGTATTATATTTGAAATGTCCACAGCAGCAGGATCAGATTTTCTTCGACCTTTTGCCAGGCCTGTTTTTTTTGCTTGGCCCTTCGCAGGACTCATTTGTGATGGAGTTTCTTCATCTTGATCATCTCCTGCATTCTTTGTTTTTGTTGAGTCTTCCTGAGCTTGAGCTGCTGTTTTCTTCATCGCTTTCTTCTTACCTTTCTGTGGAGTAGCAGCTTGAGCTGTTTTTCTCGCATGGGCCTTTGCCTTAACTGGGCTCGGTATCGGCGATTCTGACTCATTACCGTCTTCATATAAAACGTAAGCCGACTCTTGAATTGACTCCTCCGAGTCTGCGTCACCCATACTTTCAGTAGCCACCTTGGAGTCAGTGATATCTACTTTTCTGGCAGCATTCGCCTTAGCAGTAGGAGACACTTTTTTCGGGCGCGCTTTCTGTTTAGTCGGTGTTAATTTTATAATTGGTGACCATTTTGGCTTCAGTTTCTTTGGTGTAGAGTTTGGAGTTGATTTTGCTGGCGTAGTTACTGGTGTGATTGATTCACCGTCATCCTCGGTATTCTCATCTGCCGTCTCAGTGTCCATTGATTCATCATGGCCACTATCAACTTGAAGAGCTACTTTGCCTTTCACATTTTTGCGCCTTTGGATAGATTTTGGAGATTTGTCCAAAGAACCTTCTGTTTTCTTCTTTCCTTTCCCAACTGCTGCAGGTCTGGGTTGTGCTGTAACTTTGGCTCGAGCTGGACTGGACTTCACACTACTCGAATCCGCTGCACTACCACCTGCAGTAACATCCGTATGTTCTGTTTTTTCGCCCTCACCATCCTCAGTGTTTGCCTCTGCCTGCTGTTCAGCTTTGCGGGCTTCTTCGAGCTCTTCACGTTCACGACGAAGGTTCTCTTCTCGCACCTTGTTTGCTTTCTCACGCTGGTCGATATCGCTAATTCTGCTAGACCGTCTAAAACAGAACAAGTAACATGTTACCGCCGGTAACGAGCATTAATTAACCCTTTAACCCTTTTATGATGAAGCTGGTCACCCCGGCCTCTGCAGTGGTCTTGGGGAATGTCCATTGGCAGGCCAAGTGAAGACTATTTTTGAAAATTTACCACTGGACTGACTGGCTCGGTAACTGAGCCAGCCATTCCAAGTCAATTTTTAAAAATAGTCTTCATTTGGCCTGCAAATAGACTTGATTTTTTGACAAATTTTACTCATTAAAGGGTTAACCATCAAATTTATTCAAGAAAATTTTAATTTTCTCATAGAAAATCTCCATTTGCAGGCCACGAGAAGAATAGTTTTGAAAACTTACTATTGGAATGACTGGCTCTGTTATCTTGGCTTGCAAATGGACATTCAACAGAACCACCGCCTTAACGAGCCAGTAATACCAGTGGTAAATCTTCTAAAATTGTCTTCTCTTGGTCTGCAAATGGACATTTCTCAAGAGTCAAGACGACTGTAGAATTTGTTTGTCTGATATGAGTGTTAAAGGGTTAATCATAGACAAGTATACACGACAGCTGTTGAATATTTGGAACTAATACAACTGGAATTATATTGTTCACATTCCAATCAAACTGGGAGTTATTTGGGATGAAATTTATTATTCAGATCGCAATCTAATTAGTTTCAAAATATTCAACAGAATATTTCTTACATTATGAATAATTTAGGCACAGCTCATTGAAGCACTTTTCAAGGACTTTTAAGGTGGATTATTCACTTGGAGAGAATGTCCGCTGCTGCTGCAAGCCATCAGACAATAATTTCAATGAACAGAAATTCTTCACTTGCACAATATTTTGAAACCAATTTGACGGAGAGTTGTTGGTGGCATTTAAATTTTGATGTCCTGGGGACCCCACACATAGAAATCTAGGGGTACCAACCTGAAATATGGGGGGGGGGGGTTCCAAACTGAAACTTGGGGTTCTCATGCAGTTTTTCTCATCCATGCTAAAATTGGAGAGTACAACTCACCTTTCCAGACTACCCACCCATCATATGACATCATAATGAACTGCGTGATGTGTAGAATTACATCATAATGAATGTCAAAGTACAGTGTACATTAAGAAGTTATCAACACATAACTCAGTCTCTATATCTGCTTACCTAGTAACTCGTGGACTTGTATCGGCTGACAGGGCTTGACTTCTCGGTGACCGACCTGGTCTTCCTGTCACCGTCACCTGTGGCGACGGAGACGCCTCCTCCAGCTCTTCTTGAGATTCATCGGCACTTGTCTAAACACAAATACAATGTATAAAACAGGAGAAAGTCAGGTGGAGGTTGAATTACCACACCCTCCCGCAACCCCCTCCCCCACCCACCCTCCCCCCATGAGTACATCAGTTTTCAGGACGTATGTACAGGCGGATATATCTATGGATGAACATGATGGACCGAAAAATATTTTAAGATTAGGCAATCTTTTGGTGACGTCCAATCATCATGTCAAGTTTCAAACAATTCTCTCTTAAACTGTAGGAGTTGCAGTGACAAGATTTTCGGGACATACTAACGGAAAACATGGTGGATAACGACCAGATGACCCAGAGGGTCTAGTCTTATGTTTTACTAATTACATATACATACCTCCTTGCATTATTATTGCTCTTTCCTTCTCTGAAGGGAATCGTGGTAGGATGGATTTTTTACAGCCAATGTTTGCTGGGTATTGTGGTTATAGAGTGACTGAAGGCTTCTTCAGAAATCTCCATACTCTCTCTACTCATGAGATCCATAGTAAATCGCTTGACTACTATATCTCAGAATGAGGCAAGAAGAGGGTTAATCCAATACCCAGAGCCACTGAGTAGGTCATTAAGCACAATGACAACCTCATTGGCTGATAGCAACCGAGACTTCACTCCTTTAACGAATCCAGTCATATAATCCAGCTTTAAGCAGATCCATGAAGAGGCATATGATCCTGTCTATACTCGACTGAATATCTGACTAAAGCTGAAATTAAAAATTAACCTAAATACTCTACATTATATGACTGGAAATTTCTTTCAGAAATACGCAAATATGTCAAATCTGACATATCCGGGTATACCCAAAGGCTGAAGAATATAATGAATATCTTATGCTGAATATAACTATTCTAACAAGATATGACCATTAAAATGAAGCCTCAAGCCACCCCTCGGGCCACCCCCCCCCCCCCCCCCCCCCGGGTCGTCTGGTCATTATTACTACATTACAACCTACCTCCTTGCATTACTATTGCTCAAATACAGATTTCAACATTGCACAAAGCCCGGGAGGCAAATTTTTGCACAAAATTGATGTAAAAAATAGAATGAATGAATACGAAGTTAGTAATAACAAGTAGAGTAAGATACTACAAATGACGGTAATTCCTCAGAATTACTCTCATAAATAACCCTAATAGAAAGGCTACAAAAGAAAGAAAAAGGAGAGCAGAAAGGAGGACATTAAACGACACCAAGAATACAAGAGAAGAGATGATCATGCAAGAATGAAATGAATAAAAATAAAGTGTGATGAAAGAGATGATATGAAAGAGGTGAAATACCCACATTAGAAAGAAGTAATGAACTCACACTAGTCTCAAATAAAACTTCTTATACGAATGAAGATTATGAAGGAAGAGATGATGATGAAGAAATGAGTCATGGTCCCTGAAGCTACCTTCTGAACATTTTTATAGAAGGAAGAAGGACCAGAATCTTTAAGATAGAAATTAATAAAGAATTATCTGATTTCCAGATAGCAACTTGAATGAAATCATCAAATGATCCATAAAAAAGGGCACAAGAGCTGGCAAGGCCCCTAAAATCATGGGCCTTAACACCAACTAATGAATTGTCCCCGGGAGAAGCTAATTCATGGCAAATTTTAATAGTATCAACGAACCAACGTGAAATAGTGGTTAAAGAGGCAGGACGATCAACGCCTACTGCAAACGTAACCCAAAGATGTCTATCATCGGATCGTTTGCAAGTTGAACGGAATTTGTAAATATAGACAGCCCTAACAGGGATCCAGACAGAGTCAACTGGAGATAAAGCAGAAAGCCTATGAAATATGATGGGATTATCTAAAAACTCAACTGAGTTTGGACAGAAATTCTGACATAGGATAGAGGATAATGCTAATACCGGTAACTTGAAAATTATACCAAACAGCAGATAAGGTATGAATTTCAGAAAGACGGCTAGCTGAAGCTATTGCTAATAAAAAGAATGCTCTCAGAGTAAGATGTTTAAAACAACCAGATCCTAAAGGATTAGAGTTTACCAGCTAGAACCTGAAGTACAAGGGATAGGTTCCAAGATGGAAGGGGTTAGTGAAGGGAGGATGAGAATTTCCTAAAAACCTAGAGAATGTGAAATGTTACTGATCTTGAACTGAAGGACTATGTAGACATGTGACAAAAGAGTCCAGGCAACAATGATAGCACCTAACAGGGTTAACGTACAGATTCTTCTGAAAAGGAAAGTTTATGAATTAGAATGGGATTAACCAAGAATTTGACTGACTGAGTTTTTGACAGAAATTCTGCCCTGGGATAAAGAATAATGCTAATACCCATGATTTGAAACTATCCAATTCAGCAGAAGGCATGAATTTCAGATCGACAGTTAGCTAATGCTACTGCTAATAAAAATACTGCTTTGATGGCAAGATGTTTTAAACAAACAGAACCTAAGAGTTGGAAATGTTTCCCATCAAGAACCTGTGATACAAGCGAAAGGTTCCAGGAAGTAAGGGGTTTCTTAAAAGGAGGACGTGAATTGCCCATACCTTTAATAAGGTCATGAAATGAATTTTTGTACTTGGACCGAAAGGTCAAGTAGACATTTGACAAGGAGTTCAGACCAAATCGATAGGAATTGACAGTGATAACTGAAAGCTTTTTCTGATAGAAAAGGAAACCCAGAAATCTGTGACCTAAGTCACAGAGGGCTCAGAGAGAATAGAATGGACTGAACCCCATTTGTTGAAAAACTCAAATCGAGTCTTATAAATGTTATGAGTGGAAGTTCTGAAGGATTTCTCCAAAAGTTCCTGAAAACTGGCTGAAAAGATTGATGAAGTAAGGGGCAACTCGACAACTTCCAGACTGAAAGGAGAAAGATTTCTGGATTCTGATGGAGAATCCTGCCTCTGATCTGGGACAATAGATTGTGGGAGACAGGAAGTAACAGAGGTCCAGGAGATCCGGAAACCAGGATTATGTCGGCCAAAACAGCTATTAACAGGACCACACAAGGAAGTTGCCTGATCTTTCAGAGTACCAGAGGAATGAGAATCCTAGGGAAAACAGCATAAGCGAACATGTTGTCCCAAGCCTGAGCTAAAGCGTCTACTGAAAGAGCCATGACTTCCGGAAAGGGAGATATGAAGGTGGATATCTTTTTGTTCTTGCCAGAAGCAAACAGGTCTATGAGGGGGGAAGATCTAACTGGAGAAAAATTGCCTGGGCTACAGCCTCTATCAACTCCCCTTCCATTTCTGGGATCCTGGAAGGACGAGATAACTGATCGGCCAGAAAAATCAAATTGCCTGGGATGTGGGATGCTTGAAGAGAAAACTGCGGTACTTGTACCAGTGAAGAACGATCAGTGACTCTCAACTGATAGAGACTGACCTGGACCACCACCCACCCCCACCCCATCCCCTGATGATTGAAGAATGAGACTACTGTGAAAATGTCTGATTGGATAAAGATTGAAAGACCGAGAATCAGGGGTTCCCAATGAACTAGGGCATGGAAAACCACTCAGTTCTAAAAGTTTGACATGAAAGTAAGATTCTGTGAGGGACCAGGATCCTGAAATCTTCCTGGAATCCCAGGAGCCCCACCCTGCACGGATGTATCCATGAAAAAGATGGCCTGAGGAGATGGTGGATGAAGAGGGACCCCTAATAACAGGGATTGACTGAATTTACAAAACCGGCAATGGTTCATGAGTTGAAATTGATGAAAATCCAATGACCCATAAAACTAGACTGATTCCAGTGGGTCATAAGATAGAACTGGAAGGGTCTTTTCATCAGAGGAGCCCAAGGAATCACTTTCTATACCTAAACCACGAGGCCTATGAATCTGAGGAAAGATCTGGCCGAAACTAACTGGCCTACCTTGAGAGGTTGAATTGTGGATACCATTATCTGCACATTGGGAGGGAGGGAAATAACTTCACCTAACAGAGGTCGAAAGAGACCTCCAGGTGGGTAAAAACAGAGGAACCTTTCCATAATATGATATCATGTATAATAAAAGCAATCTTTGCAACCAGTAAGACAAAATATGGAAAGACCATCCATTAAGGATGCTTATAAATTGATCCTGATTACAAAATGAAATGTGCACATCAGTTATACACATAATACAACAAAAATAAATTAAAAAGACCTAATAACGAAAGGAGATAAGAAGCCTACAAACGGAAGATATACTAGTATGATACCTAATATCTGAATAAAGAAAGCTATAAATGAAGAATAACGGTTAAAAAGCCTCAATATTCCGATTAGGGCGAGGCTGATAATAGATAGGATGTTGATAGTTAAGATATTTCTTGAGTTATCTCAGTACAAGTCCAAAGTGTTCATGAGACTATTTAAATAATTTAGGATGTTACAATGAGATCAGATAGAGACTTCCAAGCATCGATTTATACTATTAGAAAGTAATGTTTCTTGAATCGAATGAAAGGCGATGTATCTTAGTTATAAGAGCTATATCCTTATTCTAACCCCTTCCTGAGAGAGGTAACTTGCGTTGATTTCTACTATTCAATCTCTACCACTATCTTCGTATGGAGAAATAAGCAGCATAGAAGTATGGCCATTGATTTCTACTATTCAATCTCTATCACTATCTTCGTATGGAGAAAAAAGTATCATAGAAGTACTACCGTACTTATTAAAAGTTGTATACATTGAAACATTATAGATAAATTTATTTAAAGTGTTTTAACCAGATTTAGTGGCAAATAGAAATCCCATAGTAAACCTATGGGTGGGGTGAGAGTCCAGCTTTAGCCAGATAGAATTAGCTAAAATAAACTGATCTATGTATAGGATCTATATAATAACCAAAAGAAAAACTCCATGTAACCAACAAGAGGCCCAAGGACCTGTGGCGTTCACCTGGACCATTAGCATTTGAACCATTTGCATTTAAATAGATATGATGGGTAATTTTCGGAAAAACCAAGATGGTCACCCATAAAATTTATCAATCAAACTTCTGAATAGAAATTCTAATCTACCTTGATAGGGTCACTCTAGCCAAATTTGTTTGAAATATGTCAAGCAACTAAGGAGAAGCAGTGTTTTGACAATTTCTGGTAAATTTTTCATAAAATCTAAGATTTTCACCCAAAAAATTGATCAATTCAAATTCTGAATAGAGTTTCTAGAGCCTACCAGTCCATAGAATTCATTAGCGAATTTTTTTTTTAAATATGTCAAGCAGCTAGAGGGGGTAGCAATTTGACAATTTTCGGTACATTTTTCATAAAATCTCAGATTTTCATGCAAAAAATTGATGAACCAAAATTCTGAACAGATTGTGTTCTAGAGCCTATGGCCATAGGATCCTTTCAGCCTAATTTGGTTAAAACTGGTAAAGATGGTCAGGAGAAGAAGCATTTTGACAATTTCCAGTAAATTTTTCATAAAATCTAAGATTTCCAGCCAAAAAATTGATGATTCAAAATTCTGAATGGAAGTTCTCGAGCCTACGACCCTAGGGGTCCTTTCAGTCTAATTTGTTTAAAATCACTCAGCATGGTAAGGAGAAGCATTTTGACAATTTCCGGTACATTTTTCATAAAATCTAAGATTTTCACACAAAAAATTGATGATTCAAAATTCTGAATGGAAATTCTCGAGTCTACGACCCTAGGGTCCTTTCAGTCTAATTTGTTTGAAATCGCTCAGAATGGTAAGAAGCAGCATTTTGACAATTTCCAGTACATTTTTCATAAAATCGAAGATTTTCACCCAAAAAACTGATGAATCAAACTTCGGAATGGAAGTTCTGGAGCCTATGACTATTGGGTCCTTTCACCCAAATTTGGTTGAAATCGCTCAGAATGGCAAACAGAAGCATTTTGACAATTTCCGGTACATTTTTCATAAAATCTCAGATTTTCATGCAAAAAATCGATGAACCAAAATTCTGAATAGATGTTCTAGAGCCTATGGCCATAGGTAGGATCCTTTCAGCCTAATTTTGTTAAAACCGGTAAAGATGGTCAGGAGAAGAAGCATTTTGACAATTTCCCGTAAATTTTTAATAAAATCTAAGTTTTTCACCCAAAATATTTATGAATCAAAATTTTGAATGCTCGTTCTATAACCTATGACCATAGGATTCTTTCATCCGAATTTGATTGAAATCGGTCAAAATGGTAAGAAGAAGCAATTTGACAATTTCCGGTAAATTTTTAATAAAATCTAAGTTTTCTACCCAAAATATTTACGAATCAAAATTCTGAATGCAAGTTTTATAACCTATGACCATACTTTCAGCCAAATTTGATTGAAATTGGTCAAACGGTTAAGGAGAAGAAGCAATTTGACAATTTCCGGTAAATTTTTAATAAAATCTAGGATTTTCACTCAAAATATTTATGTAACAAAATTCTGAATGGAAGTTCTAGAGCCCATGATCATAGGATTCTTTCAGCCCAATTTGGTTGAAATCGGTCAAAATTCTAAGGAGAAGCAATTTGACAATTTCCAGTAAGTTTTTAATAAAATCTAGGATTTTCACTCAAAATATTTATGTAACAAAATTCTGAATGGATGTTCTAGAGCTTATGACCATAGGATTCTTTCAGCCCCATTTGGTTGAAATTGGTCAAAATTCTAAGGAGAAGAAGCAATTTGACAATTTCCGGTAAATTTTTAATAAAATCTAGGATTTTCACTCAAAATATTTATGTAACAAAATTCTGAATGGAAGTTCTAGAGCCTATGACCATAGGATTCTTTCAGCCCCATTTGGTTGAAATCGGTCAAAATTCTAAGGAGAAAAAGCAATTTGACAATTTCCGGTAAGTTTTTAATAAAATCTAAGTTTTTCACCCAAAATATTTATGAATCAAAATTCTGAATGGAAGTTCTATAACCTATGACCATAGGATCCTTTCAACCAAATTTGATTGAAATTGGTCAAAAGGGTAAGGAAAAGCAATTTAACAATTTTTAATAAAATCTAAGATTTTGACCCAAAAAATGTATGAATCAAAATTCCAAATGGAGTTCCGGATCCGAGCACAATAAATAGCATTCTTTAACCAAAATTTATAGTCCAGTCAATCTACGCTTAGATAAGGTTAACCTAGAACAAATTGCAACAGAAGCTTTTTTGGTTTTATTTGATACTACTGGTCTTCAAGTACCACAAAATAAAAAATTCTTAAAAATCCCACACCGGGAAAGGTCCTAATTAATGTGATTAAAAATGGCTGCCACATTTTTGTTGCAAGCTAAGGATTACATTTCCTATTAATTTTAGACGCATATAATGTATTTCTAAAAAGTGAGAAATGGTAGAATGTGATGCTAAGTGATTGAATCTACTAGTAAAAGTGTTGTGCTGTCTCATTGCTAGTGTATTTACGTCACCAGCCCTTAATGGTGACGTCACATGTAGACAGGAGGCATTGAAGTATTTATACATTACGCTAGAAGCATCCATTTGTAGGAAGTCTATGGCTAAATTGTAGCTAACGGCGGAATTTATGCTCAGAATGTCTCATATGTGCTCTTTATTGTCAGCAGGTCCTTTATAACGAGCAGAGGGACATTTAACACTTTCTGACTATTATTTTCCGTGAATGTACGTTCCGGGCGGAACCTTTTATAAACTTGTTTTCCGTATTCATTTCTGTTTTCTCCACACATTTTGTAAAGTTTTCACTTCGTCAAGCTTTTCTTTGTCAAGCTTTGGCTTTATCAAGTCATTCTTCATCAAATCGGCTGAAACAAACAGTGTTTGTTTACTTTATGCACACAGAACCGCTATAGAGCGCTTTCAAGGACCTGGTGTCCAGAGCGCATGTATATATGAAAACCCTACACATACATTAATTCACAACACTTTACCCATTACCATATATGAATTACTGTTGAAATATGTATGTCATTGTGTCCCATGATAATTAATCATTAATTACATTGTTTTACTTCACCATTTCAACGTCATGGACGAAACAGCAAATGTAGCATGCTGTGCAATTTGTGGGGAGAGTCTTGACAATGGCAAACCCACATTTGTGATATCATCAAAAGGTATTGCTGGAATAAATGAAGCCAGTTTGACCCGTGAGATTGCACCTATGACTATTGTAAAAGGGCAAAGATTACATGTTTCCTGTAGGAGAGATCACATTGATAGAACTAAGATCGAAGCAGCCAGAAAAAGAAAATTAGAAAGCAACCGGCGAAATACCCCATCACCCATTCTCCGCTCACAGGTACCTGAATTCCGATTCAAGGACCACTGCTTTCTATGTGGGATGGCAGTTGAGACAAATAGCAGGTGTGATGAGAATGATGATGTTTTCAAGGTACGCACATGGGATTGCCAGAAATCAATTATTGCTGCATGTGATGAAAGGCCTGAAGACGATAGTTGGACAGAAGAGGTTCGAGGACGGGTCATATATGCTAGGGATCTTCTTGCGGTGGAAGCTGTATACCACCAAGTGTGCAGCGTTAATTTTAGAACTGGCAAACAGATTCCCATGCGATATAGAAGAACCCCAGTAGATGAACCCAAAATTCCACGTTTGGGCAGACCAGTAGATACATCAAGGGAGGACGCTTTCCTGAAGGTAGTCAATTATCTGAGGGAAATCGATGATGAACAGACAACTGTAGTTGACCTGGTTAACAAAATGTCAGAATTCTGCACTGAACCTTACAGTGTAAAATTTATGCGACAAAAGCTTGAGAATCATGTAGGGGAAAGCATAGTAATAACTAATATTAACGGTCGTCCAGATGTTGTAACCTTTCGAACAACTGCTGCAAAGATATTGCAGACATTTCATGATGCACCAAAGGTGGACGTCCTCATAAAAAATGACATCAAATGTATGCAGACATCAAAAGATGTCTACCCAGGGGCAACTGATATCAGATCCTTGGAACATAATTTGGCATATCTGCCAACGACACTTCGCGTCCTCCTAGAAAACCTTTTAAGTGGGGAGTCAAAGGATGTGAAAGTTGCTTCTATTGGTCAGTGCATGATTCAGATGACCAGACCGAGGGTTGTCATTGCACCAATACCATTAGGACTTGGGAGTACAAATGCATCACCAGTTTGGGTCAAGGTTTTTGATTGAATGCTTGGCAAGTCATGGCTTTTGTGTTTCATATTCAGAGGTGGTCAATTTCTCAAAAAGCGCAGCGTGCTTTCCAGGGACTGATATCCCAATGTCTGGACATTTTGGACAATATATTGCAGATAATGTTGACCACAACTTGCGTACGTTGGATGGACATGGTACCTTCCATGGCATGGGCATGGTCGTAGCCGTTACCCCTGAGTTAGCACAGCAACATGTCATTCCACGGCTAGAGTTAGCCAGTAATAATGTCCATAATGCAAAAATTTACAAAACAGTAAAGGGCAATAGGGTACCTTTGGTTTATGATAAACTACCTGTTGTTAGTGTGGCTGACATTTGGAAACACCTGGATGTAATGTGGAAAGTGTCCTGGCCGTTGCGTCCTAATCGCCCCGGTTGGTCTGGAACCATGCAAGCCATTTGCAAAGGAGTTCATCCGGGAAAAGCATCAATCCACTTTCTCCAAATGCTAGATATGGATCCAACTGACATGAGTTGTATTTATTCAACCTTGCACTTCATTGCTTCGGAAAACCAACGTCATGGTTCAACACCCATTGTCACCTTCGATCAGCCACTTTGGTGGAAGGCCAAGACAATCATGGCTCATGAAGGCGAGAGAAGTGATTTAGTGCAAATAATCTTGATTCTAGGTGGCTTCCACACAACAATGAGCTACCTTGGTTGCATTGGTCACCTCATGCAGTCATCGGGGTTAACAGACGTACTGGAGTTGGTGTATGCTGAAAATGCTGTAACGCACATGTTGACTGGAAAAGTGTATGCCAGAGCTGTACGTGGACATTTCCTGGTTGATGCAGCACTTAATGCAATGGTTCTGTCAACGGCGTATGGCATTCCTATCTTAGAGGTGAGTGAAGGAAATATAGATAATGCAGTAGTGACGTGTGATGATATTGAAGCAGCTCTACGCCATTTTGATGTTGTTATCAAATATGACTCTAGACTTGAATCAGTGATATCCGATGATGTGTTTGAGCGGATAAATGAGAAGTTAGAATCAGAGAAGTCAATGATTGTAAGTAGTCCAACAGGACGTTTATGGGTGCAGTACATGCATATAGTAGACCTGCTAAAGATTTTTCTCAGAGCTCAGAGGACGGGTGACTTTAAGTTGTACTTGAAGTCACTGTCAGATATGCTGCCCTTCTTTCCTGCTGCCGGGCATTGCCATTACACAAAATCGGTATATTTGCATCTGCAGGACATGGTAAAACTAGAGAGTACAAGGCCAGACATTTATCAGAAGTTCATGACCGGACTATTTGTAGTGCGAAGATCTGATAGGTACTGGGCTGGTCTTGCTAGTGACCTTAGAACATAGACCTTGTCATGATGCGGACCATCAAGACCACTGGGGGCCTCACTCGTGGGCGGGGGATGGATGAATTACAAAGGACACGTCGGCTTTTAGCACACCCTGTGTGTGCAGAAATCAACGAGGCCATGCAGGAGCTAACAGAAGCAGAATACCAAGTCTCGGAGCAACATAAAGACATGTCTGAAGCCAGGAAAGTTCGGGATCACACAGATTGTTTGACTATTTTAAAATATTTTCAGGATTACTGTCCATTTATGTCAAATGATGAATTATATAATACTGCCACTGGAATTACTGATCCCACTTGTAATCAACACAAGGCATTGGAAGTTGGAAATGCCATAATACAGAAAATGGAAGGCCACGATGCATTCGAGTTTTCATTCAGGAAAAAAGATCAAGTGGTATGTATGGGAGGACATGTCGTATCGAGTGATGGTGATAAGCTTTCTCTTGACCCACAGCTCCTTTTTCAGCGCCTTTTAATTGTAGCAAATAGTAGTGAATGCAATCTAGACACTGCTTTAATGCACGAGCTGTCTACATATCCACCATCTCTATTTGACAAACATGGACATCTCCGAGAAGCGAATAAGCCGCAGCTAGCAGAGGCATTGAATTCTGCAACCTCTACTACGAGCAGCACCAAATGCCAAGAAATAACACCAGAATACACTGTTTTTGATGGCGGATCATTAATCCACCGATTTCTTTGGAAGAAAGGTAGCAGCTTCAATGACATTGCCGCGATGTACGTGGAGTATGTAAAAACATTCAACCACCCAACTGTTGTGTTTGATGGATATATTTCAGGACCATCGATTAAGGATATGACTCATCTAAGACGGACAAAAGGTGCAGTGGGGCCAAAAGTTATTTTCTCAAGTAACATGACACTCAAGTCAAAGAAGGATCATTTCCTGGCAAATTCAGCCAACAAACAAAACTTCATTGATATGTTGTCCAAAAAACTCCAAGAAAATAATGTTAAAACTTTGAATGCTGTCGATGATGCAGATGTTCTGATTGCATTGACGGGGTTGAGTGTGCCAAATCAGGCATAACTCACGTTATTGGGGAAGACACAGACATATTAGTGTTGTTGTGCCATTTCGCTGATCCTGGTCTCCACAAACTTATCTACAGATCGGATAAGCCAGACAGGGTTGGAAAATGCATCGTTTGGGACATCAATTTTCTGCGAGCTGAAATTGGCGATGATGTTGCTCGATACCTACCTTTAATTCATGCAATAGGTGGATGTGACACAACATCACGTTTATTTGGCATAGGCAAAGGTGTTCCTCTTAGAAAGATGCAGTCCAATTCTTCATTCATGAATCATGCCACACATCTACTAAGGTCGGAATTCAGGTGTCTGGTGAAAAGCTATTGGTATGTATGTATGGTGGTAGTGAAACTGATACATTGGACGCATTGAGACTTCGAAAATTTTGAGAAAAAGTGGTTAAGAGTATTTCATCTCTGCAGATTCAAAACCTGCCACCAACGTCTGATGCAGCCAAGTATCATAGTTTTCGCGTTTACTTCCAAGTAAAGTTATGGACGAAGGAGCAAGAGATCTTAAAGCCAGAGGATTTCGGATGGCAGATTCACCAGGGGAAATTTATTCCCAGAACAATGGATAAGCTACCAGCTCCTGATTGCATTCTGAAAGTTATTCGATGCTAGTGCCGAGGAGAATGTGCGACATTGCGATGCAGCTGCAGAAAGCATAGCCTACATTGTACATATGCATGTGGTGAATGCAAGGGTACCAACTGCAGCAACATTCCAAGTTGTCAAGCTGTAGATCTTGCAGAATTTGACGACATAGACGTTGGTCTTGTGTAAAGATAATATGAGTATGTTGGACCTTGCCGTCCATTGAGAAAATGACGGATGTAACTGTTTGTATATAATAAACCATTACTAAATTCATCATACTGATTCAACAAATCATAAAACTTGGATTAAATTTACTTGAATATTGGAAGATTGATAATTGACGTCATGATGACGTCATCAAGAGACGTAGTAACGGATCTACTGTTAGCGGGATGTCATATAGCGATCATATCACGAAATAACAGTTCTTTGCTATAACTTTTATTTATGTAGTTAAGACATTTTATGGGTCTCCAGTCAAAGATACGTAAGATATTCAGCTTAATAATTGGTTTTAAGTGGTCCTATTAAATTCTGTGAAATAGTCCTTTACCGGGATAGAATTTTTAGGAATTTTTTATTTTCTGGTAGGTGAGGACCAGTAGCATTACATAAAACCAAAAAAGCTTCTGTTGCAATTTGTTCTAGGTATATCCCTATATTGACTGGACTATTAGTTAAGATTCAGCTATTGGTTAAGGAGGAGTAGCATTTTAAAGCAAAAGTTGATGGATGACGGATGGACAGACGACGGACAGTCGCCACGGCATAAGCAATGAAAAAGTATAAATTTTGAGCCCAAAATCACCAATCCCGAACTGGTAGGAAAGAACATGACTCTAAATAAAAAGTTTTGGCTAAAAATAAGAAAATAGCCTTGAAAAAAGGGTAAATAGAAGAGAAAAAAGCGATAATGTTGCTGAGACGAAATGAGACTAGGACGAATAGACTGCCGAACTAGGAGTGTTGACGATAAAAACTGACAGCTACTGAAGAACGACGAAATACGGCAAAGAAACTTATATTAAAGAAAATCACAAAATACCATGAGAGCAAATCTCATCTGACTTTTAGGAAATGAATATTTTAAAACAAAAGGGTGATAAATAGGGAAGAATAGCCTTAAAAGAACAAAATATTCACGATAAATATAGAATGACATGTAAATTCTCCTAAAGTTATGAAAGTATGTCAACCTGCCAACGTAGATGGGAGGTGTACTATACGAAAAGATGAACGACCCGATAAAACTGCGCCTCTAACTCGGGACGAAAAAATTACCAAAACATAGCTAATTAGAATTGCGCAGTAATCTGACAGATAGGAAAGAGTGCAAGAAGAAAAGATTGAGAACAAACAAAAATTACTACAACTTAAATTGTGAGAATGCAAGGAGAGATAACACGCAGAAAAAGGGGAGAAAGAAGCCTGAACTACTAAAAAGATCCCATTGAAAAAGAAATAACTTATCTAGCTAAGAAAAATAAAAATTTGAAACAAAAAAAGATGATAGGAGGCCCGAACCCCGATCCAAAGAAATGAGCTGAACCCAGGTCCACAAAAGGGACCGGGCGTGGTTCCACTAAACCCGGTCCCGAATCTTAGGCCGTTCAGGACCGAGGAAACATAAGAAAAAAATGCCAAAAATAGCGTGAACATTTTTTTTAAAGATCTTAAATTCGGACACTCCGGGATCCGGATCCCGCCCCGGGCCAGTCAGGCACCTCATAACTCTAGAGAAAAAGATGGAAGATGATGGAGAACACTGCAAGGCACCCGGCTCCGGAGCCCAACTGAGCCCTGGGAATAGGGGGGGGGGGGGGGGGATTCAGATTGACTCAGACACGCCAAAAAGCCCAACACTGGTCCTGGACCTAATAAGGAGCCAAAGCGAATAAACCATAGGACTGACCAGAGGTGTGGACCCGGACCCGGGAAGACCCGGGCCGGGGCCAACAACAACTCAAAACCCGAAGTCCCCCCAGCGACAGGACCTGGACAAAAATCCTGGTCCAGCCCCATAGATAAGATCGGGAACCAAAGCCGACCAACATCCAGACCTGGGGCTGGGAAAAAACTGGCCCCGGGGCTGGCTGCCATACCGGGGAAATGATAATACAGAATGACCGGCCCCGCCCCAGCCCGGAGCCAGGTCGGGAAAACTGGAGCCTGACCAGAGGTGTGGACCCGGACCCGGAAAAAGACCTGGGGCCGGATCCTACTGTCAATAGACGAGTCAATATTGTGAACTTGTTTCTGGAGACATTCCATAGATAGTACGATTTTTTCAAGTATGGCTGAATCCGCCGTGGCCTTGGGTTTGGCCTTTATTTTAGCCACCGACCTTGAAAGAGAAGGATTTCCAGCAATATTTAAGATCTCTGGGAATTTGTTTTAAAGAATGACATTCTGGCAGATTGGGACTATGACCCGCATATCAAACAGGACGATTCTAATGTACATTTCGAACACACGTGTACGGCGTGTTCCGATTTTATGAATCTATGGCAACTGCCAGAATGACATCTGATAGAATGATTCTGATTCTTTTCTTTGACCTTCTCCTTGGTCCTCTTCAGAGATTTTCTCAAATCTGAATCGTAATAACAGAGATTTGATAGAATAAAGCTCCGAATATGACTCAGGATTAGGCAGCGCTAATCCCAAGATTTAATGAGAGACCATACCGATCTCTAATTAAAATTATTTTGGTTTTCTTTGAGAGATTATATTACTGAGATATCGCAGATTCATGCTCAATCGCAACAAGCATGTCAATTCAGAAGCTTATACATGCTACTGTAATAGAAGAAGCAAAAACTATACAACACAGTCTATACACTCTGGGTGCAAGCAACCAAAACTGGTAACGCGCCTACCACGAAATTAGAAATGATCTTACAAATCATTATTAATGCACCAGGACGTACAACCACTTATCTTGGAAGGTTTTTTTTACTGTTGTCCGACATCTTGATGATCCTTATGCCTATTCGATGTTAAACTGGCTATATATTTTTTTATACGCCCTTTCCCTTCAACAGTAGAAACAGGAATGAAGCCTTGGTTGCTACCAACAAGGTCATGTGATAGCTATCAGCCAATGAGGTTGTCATTGTGCTTAATGACCTACTAGTGGCTCTGGGTATTGGATTAACCCTCTTCTTGCATCATTCTGAGATATAGCATTCAAGCGAATTACTATGGATCTAATCATTAGAGAGAGTATGGAGATTCATGAAGACACCTTCAGTCACTCTGTAACCACAATATCCAGCAAACATTTGCTGTAAAAAATTCATCCTACTTTGCTTCCCTTCAGAGAAGGAAAGTGCAATAGTAATGCAAGGAGGTAGGTTGTAATGTAGTAATAACTACAGTTAAGTTGACACTGACCCTTACTGATTAAAAACGAAAAATTCTTTAGGATATAAGAAATATACCGTTGAATATATTCAAAATAATTCCACTTTGAGCTGTGAGTGCCTATGGCAAAATATTCAAAAGCATGCCTGGCTTCGGACCGAGACACTGGAATTTTAAGGGTTACAGACATGACAGAAATACTTTCAAATAAATTTTTCTTTTTTGATAAAAAGCAGGTGTTCCAAAAAAGTAGGGAAAGTAGGAGAAAGCAGGATGAGTTTCCAAAACATACATGACACAGAACAGTTATGTACTGGCATGCATTTGACAAAGGTATTCCAGTGGTAAATTAAAAAAAATTAGTCTTCTCTTGTCCTTGGACATGTTCTTGGACATTCAAAAGGGAAATATTTAGATTTTCTCGACCAAATTTGACCACTAACCCTCGAATTTGTTCAAGAAAATTTAAATTTTCCCACAGAAAATGTCCATTTGCAGGCCAAGAGAAGACTATTTTTGAAAATTACTGGCTCTGTTATCGCATTCCAGTTGCAAATTTTCAAAAATAGGTTTCTCTTGGTCTGCAAATGGGCATTTCTCAAGACACTATAGCTGTTTTAGGCTGACATGAGGGTTACAGTGTTTAAAAACTACATACAAAATTACGGGTGTGTGTGTGTATGTTGTTGCCACGTTCTTGACAGAACCTCCAAGACATGCTTGGTGAACATTGATCTAAACTCCAAACAAATTTGCTAAAGGCCCCTCGAGTACAACTTAATTTCTGTAACTATGTCACCATGACCTTGAGCTTTGGACAAGTTGGGCCTAAAAATAAATAGAGTTCTTTGACTCCAAAATAAAACGTGTTTTTTGGTCTCACTTGTAAGCACAAATTCTCACCCAACCAGATTTCTACGTCTATAAAATCCACCTCATCTGCTCAGACTCCACAACCATATCGATACTCTTTTGTCTAACTAGGCTTAGAATGGCACTGGAATATCAGGCTTAAATTGAGATGTCATTTGTGGGTTGCACTGATGCAGATACTGGTATTTCTGGGTTACATTGAGATGGAGATACCGGTACTTCAGGGTTACAGTGAGATGAAGGTACTGGTATTTCAGGGTTACATTGAGATGGAGATACCGGTATTTCAGCGTTACATTGAGATGGAGATACTGGTATTTCAGGGTTGCATTGACGTGGAGATACCAGTATTTCAGGGTTGCATTGAGGTGGAGATACCGGTATTTTGGGGTTACATTGAGGTGGAGATACCGGTACTTCAGGGTTAGTGAGATGGAGGTACTGGTATTTCAGGGTTACATTGAGATGGAGATACCGGTATTTCAGCGTTACATTGAGATGGAGATACCGGTATTTCAGGGTTGCATTGACGTGGAGATACCGGTATTTCAGGGTTGCACTGACGTGGAGATACCCGTATTTCAGGGTTGCATTGAGGTGGAGATACCGGTATTTTGGGGTTACATTGAGGTGGATACCGGTACTTCAGGGTTAGTGAGATGGAGGTACTGGTATTTCAGGGTTACATTGAGACAGAGATACCCGTACTTCAGGGCTACGTTGAGATGGAGATACCGGTACTTAAGGGTTACATTGAGATGGAGGTACATGTATTGGTACTTCAGGGGTACATTGAGATGGAGGTACATGTACTGGTACTTCAGGGTTACATTGAGATGGAGGTACATGTACTGGTACTTCAGGGGTACATTGAGATAAAGATACTTGTTATTTCAGGGTTACATTGAGACAGAGATACTCCTGTTTCAGGCTTACATTGAGACAGAGATACTCCTGTTTCAAGGTTACATTGAGACAGAGATACTGGTGTTTCAAGGTTACATTGAGATGGAGGTACTGGTACTTCATGGTTACACTAAGACAAAGACACTTGTTCTTTCAGGGTTACATTGAGACGGAGATACTCCTTATTCATGGTTACATTCAGACAGAGATACTGGTGTTCCAGGGTTACATTGAGATTGAGGTACTGGTACTTCAGGCATGTCAGGGTTAAATTGAGATGGGAGGTACTGCCGTTTCAGGGTTACATCTAATTTTAAAACTACTGATATGTCAGTTACATTGAGTTGAACAAGTTGAAGGTAATCATATTTTTGTCTTACATTATGATGGAGGTACCAGTATTGGTATTTCAGGGTTAATCCATTCACTGATGCTTCCCCCCATATCTCATTTTCAAGGCAACCATACAGGAACCGTTGAATATTTTGAAATTATTTTGACTGGACGCAGGAAGCAATGGCTTCCAGTCAAATTAATTTCAAAATATTCAACAGAATAAATTTTATATTGTAAAGAGTATACTGAAGATGTCTCACCTTTTGATCGCCTTTCACATCATCCTCCTGAAGCAGCTCCACATCATCACTCATATCCGGCGTCGCAGGCGGGCCTTTTCTAATCGCAATACGGGCTGACTTTCGTGATGACGACGAGCCCGCAGGAGATGGTACGGAAAGCTCCTCCCCTTCACTCTCAGCCGATGACTCAGCTCTGTGTGCTGCTGGAGATCCGTGTGCCTGTGAGCTCTGGACAATGGCATAAGGGTGGTCAGTGAAGGGCGAGGCGAGAGAAGCAAGCTCATCTGGAAATTTCTATTAAAAAAACCATAGTGGCCTTTAATCAAAGGACATCAATACCAATAGACAGATTTATACATTTTAAGTTGTCCCGCGTCAACAAAAAAGTTCACCAAATTTTATAACAATATCTCAGGACTGCAAAAAGCTGTTAAAAAATAATATTTCCATACTGTCTCCAGACAATCAACATGGAAATGAACCATGTTTTTATCCATTGTGTAGCAATTACAAGGCAACAATTCTGCACAGTGGTACCAGAAATCTTACAGCGGACACCTACAAAGCCCAGTCAAATTAGTTTCAAACTATACAAGAACATGTCTATTTACAATTAGAATCCAATGCCTGCGGGAGAGTGTTATCATAACAAGTGAAAAAAACACTGGTCAAGATTGTTCAACAGAAGTTAAAACTTTGTATTGTGAACAGGGTTGGGTTTTGGACAGTCCAAAACTAACTTTGAGCAGACATTGTCCAAAACCTGTCTTAAATGGTTTAAACCAGTCCAAAACTGTCCAAAATTGTCCAAAACTATGTTGGACATATCACCATACTCTTATGCATCATAATCCTATTAAAAATTAGTAATTAATTTTATGTCATAATTCAATACATTTAAAATTTGAAATGGATAGAGTTAAAGATAGACCACTCTTCTGTCAAATAAATGCATGTTTTTATTTATTTTCAAAACTTTGGGACTTGCTGAATATTAGTTTGACTGTTTGCATCAGTCTATCTGAAGGGTGTTAGTGTGCTATGCCAAATTGTTTTCATAATATTACTGTAGTAAAGGTATTCAGGCAAGAGTATTTCTGAAAACCCTGGGTTGCAGAAAGTATAGGGTTAAGCAGATCATTGTGTGTTATTTCTAATCTTAAGCCAGCGCCCTCACAGGCCAATTTGGGCGGACGGTTTAAACCATGGTTTAAACGGCGGTTTAAACCACTAGTGTCCAAAACTTGCCAACCCTGATTGTGAATGGCCATTTGCATATCAAGACATGTTTTTTTTAATTTACCAATTTATCAAGTGTTGGAATGACTGGCTCGGTTACATTCCAGTGATAAATTTACCTCGATGGTCCTCTCTTGGCCTGCAAATGGACATTCCACAAGAACACAGCAAAGGCTGGTTTTGGCAGGCTTGACCATTAACGCGTTGACGCTTTGACACTTTGACGCTTTGACGCTTTGACACTTTGACGCTTTGACACTTTGACGCTTTGACACTTTGACACTTTGACACTTTGACGCTTTGACACTTTGACACTTTGACACTCATATCAGCCAAAAAAGCCTTCTGCAGTGGTCTTGAGAAATGTCTATTTGCAGACCACGAGAAGCGTACTTTTGAAAACAGGCTTCTCTTGGTCTGCAAATGGATATAGGATTAGTGTTTACAAAAATACCTCCAGCATTCCCTCCTCTAACTCCAGATCAGTTTCATCTTCTGCTGGTGTCGCCGTCATTACTGTGTCCAAATCCTCCAGCTTCAGGCTTTCTGTATATCATAATACAAAGCATTGGACAGGAATGAAGAAGCTCTGGGAGGGTAATTAATAGTCAGTAAGATCTAGAGGAGCTTTGAAATATGAATGAGAACAAGGTCACTAATGTCTTTCCAATACAGTACAGCTCACATATAAATTAATATTTTCCAAAACAAAATAACCCGTACTGTTGAATATTTCTGGCTTAATTTGATTGGAAGCCATTGCTGCCTTTATAAAGGCTTCCAATCAAATTAACAAGTGTTTACTAATCCTTACAGTGCACAGCGAGATATGCATACATACTGAGATTACTTAAAGCACCTATACTGCAGACTGTTGGCATTATCTCGCATTCAACTCTACAAGAACTGGTGTAAGTAAATCATTTAATGGCCAGATTTTGTAAAAAACTTTAGTAGAGAAAAAGAAGACAATTTTTTAACATTTGCCAGTGGTATGACTAGAGCTGTGCAGTTTTGGTAAGAACACAACCGGTGACGGTGTTGGCCATAAATCCGGTTTTAACCGGATATCCGGTTTATTGGCTGAAAATATTTTCAGTTTTCGTGAAAAAATAATAATTCGCAAAACCACGAAAATAGAACGTTTTTAGTGGTAGACTTAAATCTGTAGCTACATGTATAGTATCCGATGCAATTTTAGAGGATACAGTGAAATCATTACTTAAATTGCTTTAAAACATTAGATTTTGCGCTTTAAATTCATCGCGATATGTCATTTCGAGTTCTTGCACAATCTGTCATATATTAAATTGCTAGACAATTAGCAATTCGTATTCTAGGATAATGCGTAGAGAGATCCATTGCGCAGTAAATCAAATTTATTGATCTAATTAATCGGGTATGTGCAATCAAACTCGGCCATATTATACTATTTACTAGCATACAGTTTCTGCGAAAAAGGAATTCATACATATTTTAATATAGATCGTAAGGGCAATTTGGAAGGACTTGATTTAAAACTCTATCAATTGTAAGCTGTAAAAGTTGTTTTCCGGCACTAATAATGTATATCAACCTGCGTCGTGTGTTAATTATATCGTCCAACATACATCGAGCCAGCTCCTGAACATTCACGAGAAATTACTCTTGATCGCCCAAGCGATTAGACAAATTCGATCTCAACTTACTTTGGCAGGTTTAGAGTCCCGGATGCGCGTTCAGAATTCTTAATAGACATAGATATCCGAAACACTAGATCGCTTATGATATGCTTTCAAGCGTGTATTATAGAATTTAATAAAACGCTAGCAGATTATAATTTCTGAATGTATGTAGCAATATGATCTAGCAACATTCTCCTGTTACGATACTGCGTAGGTATGGTTTTATTTCAGATTTTATTTCGCAAATAGATAAAATTAAAGCAAATTTAACAATCAATGTTATATATTATGATATATCCGTAAAAAATTATTTATAAAACCGGATTTTTAAACATACACGGTTGTACGGTTGTCAAATTATGTCACCGGTTTTCGAACCGTCATGCTTAAAAATCTGGAGACGGTTCAAAATCTGGATAACCGCACAGCCCTAGGTATGACTGGCATTGTTAATATTGAGCCAGTCATTTCAGTGGTAACATTCTAATATGCTCCTATCCCGATATCTCAAGCAATAGATTTCCAAAGTTTTGATCCAATCGATCAAAGGTATCGTTATCAGGCCATCCATAAAAAGGAATTTTCTTTCCTGCAAACAGGGTGGAAAAAAGACTTCTGTAAGGGAGGAATTTTTTTTTTTTAAATTAATTTATTTTAAAAAGGTCATAAATATTAGTTTTCTCAGATATTTAACTAGATGTCGATTACATATGGTTGTAAATGCCAAATTTGTCATGTTTTTCATGTCACAATTAGCAAAAGGAGTTCCCATTGCATACAGATGCATTAAAAACATTGTAATTTGACATTTGAATGGATGTTTTAACACATATATGCTGGGAAAACTATCTTTTTTATTACCGGCCGGGTGAAAAGAACTGAAAATTTCACACAGGTTTACAGGAAAGGAAACTATTTCGCCTCATCAGACTTACGGCAGCAATATATGTGTATCTGATAGCACAAATAAATGCACCAATTCTACCTATGGATCCTCTCATCCTTTTTCTTATGGTAACCAACCAATAGGCTTGCACGATTACATGATTAAATTTAAAACTGTGATTGTTTCTTAAATCGTGAATTTATATAATATTATTAATATAACTGAATAATCGTGAATAATTTCTACTGCATAGAATATTTCACATCCTAAATCTGAATTACTTTTCAATGCGATAACGAAAATTGACATTTTGCTCAGTGAATGCATATCCATTTGCCAAGAGAAGACTATTTTTGAAAATGTATCAGTGGTATGACTGGCTCTAAACACCATCGCCGCTTTTGTCCATGTTATGCTTTTGGTGTTTTCTGGGTAATTTGTACCCAGGCTGATTAATCTAGTAATCATGATTATTCTTAAATAATCGATCAAAGCAGTAATCACACAAACATAGTAACCAATACAAGTGAAAAAAGGTTTGATTTTCCAAGTGATTCTCTACTCTTTGAAGAATACTAGCCAATGCAAACAAGCAAACACTTGTCAAGAATATATAGTAGTGTATAGTGATCTACTCACCTTTATGCCTGCCATCTGTCTGCTCTAGGATCTTGTAACCTTCCTCACTGGATAGCACATCATCTAGTCTACTCAGATGCTCCTCAGACAGGCAGCTAAAAGGATCCTTCTGAAAACAAGTGCAGCAGTGTGGCACGGCTAAGTTACACTCGTAACCTAGCTATAACTAACTAGATTCCCAGTCAAACTTCAAATAGTTAACTAGCTGGTCATCTCTAGTCGACCGAGCACCCGAGCTCGGTTCCAAATGGTTAGTACGAAAGTGCCGTAAAATTCAAAATGGCGGATAGTGTTCATTTGTTATGGTAAAATGCACATAAACATGTTAATATTTCCCTAACCTATGTAAGTTTGATGAAATTATGTTCCCAAGGCCCATTATCTTCCCTCTTTATAGTATTTGGATGCTTTTTGACGTCTTAGTGGACAAAAGTAACCCATTTTCATAGGCCATCAAAACACACTTGTAACAGAAAGGGTTAATCGAGACTGGTAACCAGCTCCAAATTTAATGCAATAGTAATTCTATGGGGGAACTGGGTACCAATGAACTATAGTTAACTATTTAGTGTCCGACTGGGCATAGCAACTGCGCATGTTCAGTAAACCAACAAACTGACTATAGTTAGTGAGTCGAACTTGACCAGGAATAGTGCCAACACTTACAGAAACACAGGGCTTTAGACTATTTGGGTATACCACCTATTTAAGTATGGGTTCTCAAAGCGGGCTTCCAATACTTGTATACGCCGATGATAAATGGCAATAATTTGCTGCATTTGTTACAGTATACTATGTGGAAACATAGCGTATCATCTATAGTAAGGATGATAGGGTCTGTATTGGTCAAACAGATGGCATCATTTCAGTATCTGTTAGACTTGTCCGATTACGTGATTAAATCGAAAACCACGATTATTTTTTCAATCATGAATTTATATGATTAAACATTATATTAACGAATAATCGTGAATAATTCATACTGCATAAAATATTAACAATACTAACTTTCAATTACTTTTTCATGCAATCCGTCACGAAAATTGATATTGTGCTCAGTGAATGTATGTCCATTTGCAGGCCAAGAGAAGACTAGTCGAGCCAGGCATTTCAGTGATACATTTTCAAAAATAGTCTTCTCTTGACCTGCAAATGGACTTTTCTCAACACCATTGCAGCTTTCATAACTGATATGCTTTTTGGTGCTATGATTGGATAATTTGTACCCAATGTGATTAATCGAGTAATCAGGATTATTCTTAAATAATCGATCATGATCACTCAAAGCAATAAGCGCACAAGCCTACGTACTGGGATGACACGGCCCTCCTTAAATTGGAAACAGATTTCAATTTGCACTGAGGATAAGTACTCCATTTAAATGAGGTGCCATACTGGACTTTAGACGGACCCATTTAAATGAGGGTGCCATACTGGACTTCAGATGGTCCCATTTAAAAGACGGTGCAATACTGAACTTCAGAAAGTCCCATTTAAATGAGGGTGCCATACTGGACTTCAGACGGTCCGATTTAAATGAGGGTGCCATACTGAACTTCAGACGGTCCAATTTAAATGAGGGTGCCATACTGGACTTCAAATGGTCCCATTTAAATGAAGGTGCCATACTGAACTTCAGACGGTCCCATTTAAATGAGGGTGCCATACTAAACTTCAGACGGTCCCATTTAAATGAGGGTGCCATATTGGACTTCAGATGGTCCCATTCAAATGAGGGTGCCATACTGAACTTCAGACGCCCCCATTTAAATGAGGGTGCCATACTGAACTTCAGACGGTCCCATTTAAATGAGGGTGCCATACTGGACTTCAAATGGTCCCATTTAAATGAGGGTGCCATACTGGACTTTAGACGGTCCCATTTAAATGAGGGTGCCATACTGGACTTCAAATGGTCCCATTTAAATGAGGGTGCCATACTGGACTTCAAATGGTCCCATTTAACTGAGGGTGCCATACTGAACTTCAGACGGTCCCATTTAAATGAGGGTGCCATACTGGACTTCAGACGCTCCCATTTAAATGAGGGTGCCATACTGGACTTCAGACGCTCCCATTTAAATGAGGGTGCCATACTGAACTTCAGACGGTCCCATTTAAATGAGGGTGCCATACTGGACTTCAGACGCTCCCATTTAAATGAGGGTGCCATACTGAACTTCAGACGGTCCCATTTAAATGAGGGTGCCATACTGAACTTCAGACGGTCCCATTTAAATGAGGGTGCCATACTGAACTTCAGACGGTCCAATTTAAATGAGGGTGCCATACTGGACTTCAGACGCTCCCATTTAAATGAGGGTGCCATACTGGACTTCACTGTCCCATTTAAATGAGGGTGCCATACTGAACTTCAGACGGTCACATTTAAATGAGGGTGCCATACTGGACTTCAGACTGTCCCATTTCATACATTTAATCTTAGTGAAAATATGTATTGTTGTATGACAAAGTATACAGAATACTTGAACACAGCAATGGAGCCATTATATTAACACTTTAATGGTCAAACCGGCCTCTGCAGGAATGTCAATCTGCAGGTAAAGAGTAGAGTATTTTTGAAAATTTACCACTAGAATGGATGGCTCGATAATCAAGCCAGTCATTCCAATGGCAAATTTGCAAAGATACTCCTCTCTACCTACATATCATTGATGACCATTCTGTAAGGAAATATTTTGATCTTTTTAAAACAAATCTGACCAGTAAAGGGTTAAACATTTAACACTCAAGCTGGCCAAAAACAACTTCTGTAGCAGTGCTGAGAAATTTTTGAAAATTGTACACTAGAATAAATGGCCCAGCCATTCCAGTGACAAATTTTCAAAAATAATTTCTTGGTCAGCAAATGGACATTTTCTATAAGAACATTGAAATTTTCATGAATAACTTTAGGGACTAAAGGGTTAACAGACTAGTTAAATACTCAACATCTATGCATGTCCTGAAAATTACCAATCTCTTATATTGTCCTCGCATAGCTGTAAGCCCATGGTACTCTCTAATCTAACATAGGACCTCCATCATCCATAGCTGTAAGCCCACGCTACTCTCTAATCTAACATAGGACCTCCATCATCCATAGCTGTAAGCCGACGGTACTCTCTAATCTAACATAGGACCTCCATCATTCATAGCTGTAAGCCCACGGTACTCTCTAATCTAACATAGGACCTCTATCATCCATAGCTGTAAACCCACGGTACTCCCTAATCTAACATGGGACCTCCATCATCCATAGCTGTAAGCCCACGGTACTCTCTAATCTAACATAGGACCTCCATCATTCATAGCTGTAAGCCCACGGTACTCTCTAATCTAACATGGGACCTCCATCATCCATAGCTGTAAGCCCACGGTACTCTCTAATCTAACATGGGACCTCTATCATTCATAGCTGTAAACCCATGGTACCCTCTAATTTTAGCATGGATGAGAAAAATTGCATGGGAATCTTAAATTTCAGTTTGGGACCCCCAGATTTCAGGCTGGGACACCCAGATTTCTAGGTATGGGTCCCTGGGACCTCTAAAATTTAGATGTCATGAGAAACACTGCACTTGTATCTATTCAATGTTGTATTTTCCCTGGCTTACCAGATCCCATTCTTCAGACGGATGTCGCACAATAACCACTGGTGCAGAGCTGGACGTCGCTACAGCCACAGCGTTATCGTTATCATCATCATCATCATCATCATCAGGAGAGCCTTCCACTAATGTAGAGTTAGCGTCATCCTGGTCTTCTGATGTCAAATCAACAACGTTATTCACTTCATCACCACTGCTGGCTTCTGTCATCATCTAGTGACGACGGGCTTCTGTAATGATTCACAATATTCATGTAATGTCAATTCACCTTTCCAGTGTATCCATCTATCATCTGCTGTCATAATCAGATAAGCGGTGTGTAGGATGCGTCATAATCATTACGTCATAAATGGTTTTATTTGGCTCGTCTAACTCTTAATAGTCTGACATGTTGTACAAATTGTATGTCTCTACTATTTAATATTAAATATGCTGTTGAAGTCAAATTAGTCCCAAAATATTCAATAGCTTGTGTGTATAGGTTTCTCGAAATTGATAGTCAGGGAGTTCAGATAAATCTTTAGAGATTGACAGTCAAAAACTCCATTAAAAATTTACAGAATCGGCTGAAACTCAAACTTGATCTGTAAGTTCTCATAACAAAGCAATATACCAAGTTTCAGTTATATACATGGTGAAGGAGAATGAAAGTCTTGAAAGCCGATATGTTTGTATCTCATAAGTCGAAAGTCCATCAGAAATCGACCCAAAATGCCTGAAATTCGAACTTGCTCTGTAATTTCTCATAACAAAGCAACGTACCAATTCTCAGTTGACTATCTTGAAATATTGCGAAAAAGTGCGGAAAACTATTAATATTTTTCGCATTTCATAAGTCTAAAAGAAGGCATAACTCCATGAAAAATTTACGAAAATGTCTGAAACTCGAACTTGCTCGGTAACTCTTTATACTAAAGCGATGTACCGATTTTCCCTTAAATATCTTGAAGGAGTGTGAAAAAAAGTGAGGCAAGCTGATATTTTACGTATTTCTTAAGTCGAAAGGGGTCATATAACTCCATCAGAAATGTACGCATACGCCTCAAACGTAAACGTGGTCTGTAACCGCTCATGATAAAGCAATGCACCAATTCTCAGCTGAATACCTTGAAGGACTGCGAAAAAGTCTGGGGAAACCAACTGCGACAGATGGACGGACAGACCAGGACTGGGGTAATTGGAATAGGGAATTGGTAGTAATTTAATTCCTTTCGTCAGGACTTGATAGAAAATTGGTAATTGGGTAAATTTTGAGGAATTGCAATTGGAATCAATTACTTTGCTCAAGTAATTGGTAATTGACAATTTTTTACCAATTACTTTAGTTTATTTTTTTATATACTCTTAGATTTAACTGTGACTATAGAATTCTTTTTGATCTTTATAATACACAGCATGTTCTGATGAATGTTTTGAAACTGATTTGACTGGGAGCTGCTGCTGCCTATTTCAGCAACATGTTCAAGTCAAATTAGCTTCAAAGTATTAGTTTTAAATTATTCAGTCTTCAGCTTTCATAAAGCGTTAAATAAACGTAAAAAATTTACTTTAGAAATGAAAAAATAACTTTCCTTCAAACTACTGTTGTCTACTGAAGACATTTCTTAGTTTAAAGTGGGAAATGCTAGGTTCACTCATTTCATTATAGTTGACTGCGTGCTCTGATATCCTGAACTGTCTATGGCTTAGAATCCTCCGATGTCTACTGAACCTATTTCATTCTGAATTGTCAGAAACTTGCTTTGAAGCAGAGAAATGTGAAAGATTTGGTAATTGAAATAATAATTATGAAATTTATATGATTGAAAATTAGTGCTCCATTAGGCACCAATGGTTATTTTCAAAATATTCAACATATTAGTTGTAGTCACTTTGAAATTTGGATGTAGGTTAATTACTGAAATGACTAAATGATAAAGTCCTCTAACTCTCTGGTGTAGCTCTATGCCATGCATTTACTAACTATGTGTCAAAATTCTCACCTCTGGGCTCTTTGGACTTAAATGATGTAAGTTGTGTTGTCATAGTGTTTAGTGTATCTGATATATTGTATAGCGAGTCTGCATGCACTGAAAGACATCCCCCAACACTTTTAAACCCTATATCCCCTGAAATTCCCATGTCTCAATTTCAATTTAACTGTATATATGTACATGTCGGAAAGCTGTTGAATATTTTGAATGTAATTTGGCGGGGTGCTTTTGCTGCTATAGGCAGCAACATAATCCTATCAAATTATTTCAAAATATTCACCAAATATGTCTTTCATTATAAACTTTAAGAAAGTGTTGTTTCTAGTCTGCATGATTTAAACGGTTAATGCTCTACTCATCTACAGTTTTAAAGAAAATCTAAATATTTGCTTAGCAAGTGTCAGACCAAGAAAAGAATACTTTTTTAATTTCCCATTGAAATGACTAGCTCAACATTATCTTGTAATAGCTGCTTCATCAGCCCCAATGGAGGAGCGCCTCTTCAGTACGGGAGGAAAGATTTATACATATAGTCATGAGAGATGTTCTTTAAGGGCAATCCAAAACACGATATGACTAACATCAGTAAACACACTACTGCCTGAGTGTATCAATGCTGCCGCAGGATCGAGAGTCAAACATTGGATTTCAATTTCTTCCTTCGAAGAGCACATAAGTATAAAAGTCAACAAGGCAACTCAGATAATGGGACTGATTCGAAGATCATTTACATGTATAGACTTAGAAAGCTCCACATGGTTGTACAAGGCACTAGTTCGTCCTCACCTCGAGTACGCAAATGCAGTGTGGTATCCACTTAGGAAGAAAGACTTGGTGACAGTCGAGAACATCCAGAGAAGGGCTACAAAACTTATCCCTGCACTCCAAGACCTGAGCTACAAAGAGAGGCTGCAGGAGCTGAGGCTACCCACACTGACCTACAGAAGACTGCGAGGAGATATGATTGCGCCAGTCAAGATGTTGAGAGGCATATATGACCGTGAGGTTTGCCCAACTATCCCGCTCAGAGACTTTGCAACTCGACAGGGCTCGTACGCATGTATGGAAGTCTGGAAAAAGTAGGGAAATTTAGGAAAGCCTTTTCCAGGGCTGGAAATTCCAATTTTGGGCTAACTGGTATGGAAAATTAAAATATCGGCAATCCTAATTTTTCCGACCACCATTTTTTTGTTTACGTACAAAATCTCACGTTTCCGCCAGTCTCGCGAGAATCTAATTCGATTGGATCCCGGTCGCGTCTTACAATAGAAAACCACCTATTACCGGGAACATCTCGCGGTTGTTGAGCAATACGTGTCTGAACATGTTCAATTATAACGCAATAAAAATGAGTGACTCGGCAGTCGTCTGTCAAATAGTAGTGTGAGAAGCCGAAACAATGAAATAATTTACAAGATTGCTGTTTTTGTGATACAGTAAACATAGGAAAGTGCAAGTATTCTAGTGTTTGGGAAACTAACGATAAACAGAGCTGCCAACCCCCAGTTAAATCAATCAGTAGTTTCAGGTGAAAAAACATGATTTTCAGTAGTTTCACACACTCTTTCAGTAGTGAATTTTCAGTAGTTTGAGGAGCATTTCCGGAGTTAAGTAGTAATTAAAAAAGCAGCAAAACAGTTACACATGATTTTAAACAAGGCGAGAAAAGAATATCTATGAAATTTGACCACTGGAATGATTGACTGTTATCAAGCCAGTCATTCCGGTGGTAAAATGTAAATATAGTCATCTAGTATTGTGTGAGTTCATTTACCATTACATTTTTGGATAAAATTATTTATTGATTTGCAATGTGCATGTACATGTATCACCTTTTTCTGCTCTTTAAAACCAGTCATCTTTCTGTATATTCTCGCTTATAAACATGTCTTTTGAACTGGGGTTTTTATTGGTATTGCAGCATTATCAGCTTGCGCTGAGCGCTTCCACGAAGTTTGGTGATTATTTTCCATATTTAGACACCAAAATCGGAAAACAAAGACTGACAGACATCCACTGTGCACAAAGTCTAATACTGCAATCATGGAAATATACATTACCACGAAATTCATGCTACAATATTTCGATAAAGACTTATTATATTAGAACATAAAAAGATTATTTTGAATTTCTCACGCTTTGAACGGATGATTTCCGATTTACATCGGTATATTTATATAGTTGAATTGCATATCCATAGTACATAATATGCCAAAATAAAGGTATGAGCATAAGCACTCTACTGCCATTTTAACTCTATGGGATGTTCTCAAATGTCGGCTAGATTGAGCAGTTATCACATCTTGACATAATGGAAGCTGACGTGTTTTGATAAGCAGTCGCCTTTTTATAGACCCACAAACGGAAATTTTCGAAATTTTACCACCTTGTCCGTATTACCGTAATCACACAATTTTTTATTTCCGTATTTTCACTCGCCATCCATACATGCGTAGTTTGGATGCTATTTCCGTACAAACTACGGACAATTCGTAGGGGTTGGCAGGTCTGGATAAATATAATGATTGGATTTTAACGGACAACACATCAAACTCGCGTGCCAAATGTAGTATTTGCAATAAGTCTTTTGACATCGGGAATATGGGCGAAGCGGCTCTTGTTAGGCACATGTCGGGGCAAAACATGAGACACTGACAGAAGTTTGTCTAAAGCCAGCGCCGAAAGCTACAGATTTCTTTGGTTCAAGGTAAGAATATTTTACATTTTCACATTGATAGTACCAGAATCATTTAGAAGCGTAGCAATTTTATATCGCCCAACGTTAGATAATCCCAACTTTGCTCAGTCACAGTAAAATATTATTACTGCCCGACAGCTCTCTCATATCGCAAGGCCTCATGTTGGCGCGTTATCGAGTGAAAATAATGAGAATTCCTCCTGTTGTTATGGCGATCAATTAGAAGCATAGCATGAAGGAAATTTCAATTTCCCTTTCTCCGAGATCTAACAATAATCACCATTCTATTACTTCTGATAACAAGCTATCCTGATAGCTGGCTCTAAGAATCTAGACTTAGTAAGCTTTAACGTCTCCTGGAACCGGGTACCCGGCTCCCAAAAAACAGGTACCCATCTGCCAGTGAGGCTCATATTGTTTGCATAGCTACCAAACAAGAGAATACCTATGGCTTGCCTCCGTGGGGCTGGGAGGCAGGGTCCGTAATAGATTGGTGAGCATTGTTAGATCTCGGAGAAAGGGAAATCGAAATTTCCTTCATTCTCCTTCGATCAATACTCACCATTCTATTACTTCTGATAACACCAGATTTAGTCAGTAACCTGGTGGGAAGGGGCAAGCCATCAAATGCCTCTTTTACCCGATGGAGAAAGATCTAAGACTTAAAACTTGACAAATCGAGACCTAAAAGGACCATCAAGTTTAAAGAACCGAATCACATTCGCATCACTGGCATCCCCCCCCCCCTTTTTTTACTCCTAAGAAAAGGGAGAGAACTCACGAACATGTATCTCGCCTGAAACACGAATATGCAGAGGGTTAACTGCTCTTAGCATATATTATCCTGGGAATGAGCATGAATATATAAGATGAATGAACATGATATATAGACATAATACAAAAAACTCTGAATCTTGAATTACCACCTCATGATATTTGGATTTCATACGTGGAGCCTTCAAACCAATCACTTGTTCGACCATCCGTGGCACAATCTTGGTTGTAATCTCCTCGCTTGACCATGTCTGCCCCTAACTTTTGAATTTTCAAATACCAAAAGGGACAAGAGCAGTGTGGCCGTTTAACTATCATTTCAAAACAGCTAAAGCAAGTGGATTGGCGGAGTCTACGGCTGCACGATTTTTTGATTATTCGCGATTATATAATTCAAAATGATCATGGACGATAATAAAATGAAATAATCGTGTAATTGTCATGTTGAAATTTTTGTCAAGACACTTTTATGCTTGTGAAACTCTGCTCGTGTTACTAATCATGGAAACAAACATCCGGCTATCAGCCGAATGTGTGAATGATTAAATAAACTAAATAAATAACTGATTTGTTTGTATTGACTCATGATTAGTTTTAGATGAATAAAGATTGTTCACTTGGTCACTATTTGTCATTGTTGTTGTAATCACACACGCTTATCCCGCGTTCCCCATTCTCTGAATAGTTATGCGCTGATGGTTTTCCTAAAAAAAGTTCTAAAACTGATACCACGGAAATCCAACGCATTTTCTCCCATAAAACTTCTCACCGCCTACGCCTATGTTTAATGTATACCTCAAAACATCACCGGGGAAGTGAAATTATTTGATCTGAGCGCCTAAATATTGCGTATCCTTTAATAAAGCTTTTTATGACATCAAAATTAATCCACAATTTCATATAAAATGGCGTCGCGAAGAAATACAAATCACGTGATTCGCCTCCAATTGAAGAGTTTATTTTAGAGCGAGTACTCGGATATAAATATTCTGGAATCGGGGACTCGGAACTCGGGAATTTCTCTATATTATCATTGCGCGATAGGAACTGAGTATTATACTGATCTGAATAACGGGTACCCGTTTCATAAACTCCCGTTAGCGTATAATATCTCGCGAGAACACGTCACCTCCCATCGCAAAAGAGCGGCTGGCTCGCCAACTTAAGAAGCCGGCTATATTGTCATTCGTAATAATTCAATTTGGATCATTTAATGTTAATCGGCGTTACAAAATTGATGCACACTTGTTTGGTACATAAATTTGGTCTTAAAATATATTTATAAGGAAGCTATTTAATCACGCTAAGACTGTTTTAATCGCATTTTGACTACAAAAGTGTGGAATAAACTTTATTATATTTGAACATACGTGGCCTACTATTAGTATTAATCTAATAGGTGGGTGAGATTGCAGGAAATGTCAATTTCCCTTTCTCCGAGATCTAACAATACTCACCATTCTGTTACTTCTGATATACAGCTGGCCCTGACAGCGGCTCTAGGATTATAGACTTAGTAAGCTTTACCGACTCCTGGGAACCGGGCACTCGGCTCCCAACTGCCGAGTACCCGTTTACCATAGAGCTCATATTGTTTGCATAGCCACCAAACAAGAGAAAACTATGGCTTGCCTCCGTGGGGCTGGGAGGCTGGGTCCGTAACAGAATGGTGAGTATTGTTAGATCTCGGAGAAAGGGAAATTGACATTTCCTGCATTCTCCTTCGATCAATACTCACCATTCCGTTACTTCTATTATACACCAGATTTGATCAGTAACCTGGTGGGAAGGGGCAAGCCATAAATGCTAATTTTGCCCCTTGGAGAAAGATTTTAGACTTCAAACTTGACTAACGGAGACCTAAAAGGACCGTCAAGTTCACGGAACCGAATCACATTCGCGTCACAGCCACCCCCACCTTTTTCCTCCAAAGAAAAGGGAGAGAACTAACGAACATGTATCTCGCCTGAAAACACAAATATGCCAAGAGGGTTAACTACTCCCTGCATATTCCATGTATTAGCCTGGGAATGAGCATGAATATATAAGATGAATGAACATGATACATATACATAACACAAAAAACTCTCACTTATTGAATTACCTTATGATAATTGGACTTCAGACGTACCGCCTCCAACCATTCACCGGTTCGGCCATCAGTGACACAATCTGGTTGACATCCTCTCGCCTGACCATGCCTGCTTTAGGTTCTTTTCTTACCAAACTGAAAAAAGGGTGAAGAGCAGTGTGGTCACTAACTATCGTTTCAAAACAGCTAAAGCGAGTGGATTGGCTGAGTCTGACACATCCCTCATATAGTAATCCGTGAATGAGGACTCACAGTGCCATTGTGCAACGGCCATGATGTCCTCTAACGGCACACCATTGTAAAGGGCGGTCGAGGCGGCTATTCCTCTGACATCGTGTGCCCTTACGCCTTGCACCTGGTGCCCAGTCGCCATCTCGTGAGTAGTCTGAATGCATTCGACAACCCACGAGAGATAGTATCCATGGATGCGGCGCCATAAGGCTTTTTATGGCAGATCCACAGATGTCTATCGTTCGACCGTAACGAGTCAGTCCGTTTCTTGTACTTAGTCAAAGCACGGACCGGGCACCAGACACTGGCATCACGATCAAACCTAGTTAGTTTCGGTATAATGATCGGTTTGCCGGGATATCTCAAAGATTGGTTCTTTGACATAAACTCTGCTCTTGGCAGAAGACGCAGACCTTCTCCAGAAACAATAAATCCGTTCCCCTCTGCCGAAAGCGCATGGATCTCACTGCGCCTTCTAGCTGAGCAAGCTGCCAATAGAAAGACCGCCTTTAGAGTCAAATGCTTTAGACTAGCCGAACGCAACGGTTCGAAAGGGTGCTTGGCCAGTACATTAAGCACTAAAGATAGACTCCAGGCTGGAATGACTACCGGTTGTCTCGGGCGGAGATTGCTCATTCCCTTCAACATCACATTTAACTGGGCCACCTCTGGACTATCCCTGTTGGCTAGACAAGGGATAACTGATGCCAAAGCTGACTTGTATCCAGCAACTGTGACGGGAGCTAGTCCTGAAAAGAACAGCTCACAGAGAAAGTCTGCTATTTGCTGAATAGTGGATTGAAAGGTATCAAAACCCTTTTCTTCACACCAGTCTGCAAATCTGTTAACCTTGTTGTTATATGACTTGAAGGTTGACCTCCTTCTCGCAGCCGCGATGAAATCAGCAGCCTGTCGCGAAAAACCTTCCGACATGGAACGTCGTTTGATAACATCCACGCAGTCAATTTGAACATTTCGGGACGCTCGTGTAGGAAGCGTCCCTTGGCCTGGGAGATTATGTTCGGAATCTCGGGTAACTGCACTGGATTGTCCACCAGCAGATCCGTGAACCACGACCTGCTAGGCCAATATGGCGCTATTAGCAGGACCAGGCACTGTACCTCTCTGATCTTCACCAATATTTTCGGCAGAAGAATGGTGGGCGGATACGCGTAAGCATGCATCCCTCTCCAGCTTATCGCCAGAGCGTCTGTATCTACGGCATTTGGAATCAGCGAGACATAAGTCATGATTTGAGCATTTTCCTTTGTGGCGAACAAGTCCACATTGGGTTTGCCCCAATGCTCGAAGATCCTGTGAAGAACTGGAGGGTTGAGAGACTCCTCTGTCTGCGAGAAAAGCATCTGCCAGAATGTTCAATCGCCCAGGAATGTGAGCTGCTTTCAAAACAACTGAGTAATTCCTGCACCATTGAATCAAGTGCCACACCTTCATACAGTGTGGGTGACTTGGTCCCGCCTTGGCGATTTATGTATGATACTACTGTCGAGTTGTCCGACCGTATCAACTCGGATTTCTCCTTGTTGACTATCCAGCCTAGATCTGAAAATAATTTCAGAGTCAGAGCATTATCCACCTCTAACTTGGCTGACGCGTCTGCCTTGATAAGCCAATCGTCTATGTAGGTGTGAAGCGCCACATTCTCTCTTTTGAGAAACGCTGTCACCGCAAGGACACTTTGGCGAAAACCCGTGGAGCTGTCGACAGGCCGAATGGGAGGACTACAAACTCCCATACTTGATTCTGAAATGCAAATCTCAGAAACCTGTGACAACTCCCGTTCATTGGCATGTGGAAATATGCATCTTTCAGATCGATCGATACACACCACATTCCTTTCCTCAATCCTGCCATTAGCGACCTCGGAGTTTCCATCTGAAACCGAGGTGTATGGATAAACCAATTCAATGGCCTGAAATTGAGAACGGGTCTCCACCCACCCCACCCCCTCCTCTTGGGGACAAGGAACATGTCTGAATAGATGCCTGGAGTGTTCTGGTTTGCTGGTTTTATTGCTCCCTTCAGAAGCAAACCTGACACTTCATTTTGAATGGCTTCTGAACTTGTCTGGCTCCCTTGGCACGGGGTCCAGACTGGCGCCAAAGACAGATTTTGTGGTGGAAAATCCCACAACTCCGGCATGTACCCCTCGGATAACCATCCTAGGACCAGACTGTCCCACGTCACACCTTGCCAAGCCTTGACAAAACGCATGAGCCTTCCACCCACTATAGATGCATTGACGCCTACTGAGGGTGTCTGGCTCGTGATCCGCTCCACCCCCCTCTTTTGACGAGAGAAAACCACTTTGGTCTTGGCTTGATCGTCTAACTGGCACCGCTGTTCCTGTCGCACAGGCGCGGTCGAGGCAGATACGAAGGGAGCCTCCGTACCCTCGGGTACGATCTGCTCCCTTCTTTCCGCCCTTTGAGGACTTACCCTTCCCCTTGTCCTTCCTGCCTCTCAGGAGCAACATTGGGGTGGAGCCTCCGCAACCTTCTTGACAAGACGGCTCCCTTGGTGGCCAGTCCAGAACCCTGTCCAAGAACAGGGTCCGTACCAAGCACAGGAAGAGATTGCCCTGCAAATTTCGGTAGCAGGGACGACACCAGCGTAGGAAGGACACTATGCAAGAAGCCTTGCATAGCAGGTCCAAACCACGCCCGAGGTGCCATCTCCGCAACCTCCGGTTGCAGACGTGGAGCGCCCCCAGGGGCCGAAACGGACTCTCCACAATTTACTTTTGGACCGCCTGACCCCGCGTCAGATCCTGCCATGTCCTTCTGGGAAAGGAACTTGACCATCATAACGGACGACCACACTGCACAAACGTCACACCTATTATCAAGATTACATTTGGCACACTTAAAGCAGACATGGTCCTTGAACAAGACCTTCACAAACTTGTGGCACTCGTCACATGATGGCGGGGCTGACTTGGCCTATAAATAAGCACAAACCTACAATAAGCAAGCGGAACGAAACAGGAACGAAACGCAGACAAATAATTTTCAAATATATTGACTATAAATTAATTGTAACCCTCCAGCACCCCACCCCGCAATGTTACAGCAAAGATAACATTGATTATGACGACAAGAACGAAGCAGACATGATATACCCATACACTGATCCTGACGGATGTATAAACGGAACCAGGAACTATATCGCATAGCATTCGGGGTATATTTACTAATCAATATAAATTATACTCCTAACGAAGGCCATAACGATATGTGAAGAAACAACAAAATGAAACAAACTGCTGTAAAACATGGTAAAGCCACAGATCACACATCTTAATCAAGAATTTTGAAAGCTCCGATCGTTGCAAACAGATCGTGATAACACGTAAAACTTGAAATTCCAAAGTTTTTCTGGTACCAATAATGTATGCAGCACCCAGAATCAGATGCGCGAATTAATGAAACATTTTCTTCACATAAAAATCTGAGATAACCCGGGTGTGACATCACCCGCTCAGATAATACAGAGAACGACGTCAGTCGACTTTCGTGTTCAAAAACCTTAAGCCAACACCTTATTTCATATCTGCCGATCGCCTGTGGTGAAGGAAGGCGACCATCTGGCATATTTCGTTGTTAACACACGTCCCAGATTCTGGGTCAGAAATTGGAACATGCGACACAGATGAAATTTTATAGACCTAAGTCTTTTACAACCATGGAATAACATAGAAATATATACAACCTGGATTTCAACGGCTCCTTCCATGGTAATCCAATAATCCTTTGAGAGCAAACAACTAAGCTATCACAACACAGAAATGACTTAGAAACTTTAAGAAAAGGCTAAGACAATCCAATTGGGAAAAAGCATGTAGCTCTTGTTGCTATGCAAACAAGAATGAGACTCACTGGCAGACGGGTACCCGTTTGTTGGGAGCCGGCTACCCGGTTCCAGGAGCCGGTAAAGCTTACTAAGTCTAGATTCTTAGAGCCAGCTATCAGGATAGCTTGTTATCAGAAGTAATAGAATGGTGAGTATTGATCGAAGGAGAAATTTTATATCGGCCAATGTTAGATGATCCCAACTTTGCGCTGAGTCACGGTAAAATATTATTGACTGCATGACAGCTCTCTTGTATCGCGAGGCCTCTTATGCTGGCGCATTATCGAGTGAAAATAATTAGGATTCCTCCTGTTAAATGGCGATATGATCAGCTATGGTAAATTAAATTTAAAATAAATTAGTGTGTGTATATGTGCAGGGTTTAACTTGTCATCTGAAGGTGGGGGTGGACCTCAACAAATAGATGTGGGTGTCTCAAGCTCAACTTTACAGGATAGCTGTTGAATAGTTTGAAAATAATTTGACTGGAAACTATTGCAGTTTCCAGTCAAATTATTTTCAAAATATTCAACAAAAAATGTGCTGCTGTAATGAAATTCATATCTGGTTTGCATTCTGAAAAACACTGCACTGGGCAGGACAGGAGATGAATTCCCATGAAATATCAGTTTGATCAATTGATGCGGCCCTAGAGATCTCTGCTGCAAGATACAACGCGTCAGTTAATGTAATGAAAGATGAAGATGAAGAAGATCTGGACTCATAGGACATAAACTTTCGTCCAGTATCAACATACAGTAATATGCAGCAAAGTAAATGCGTTAAGCAGTGCAGTACACAGAACAATTATAGACCCGGCTTAGTATGAAGAAACTTTAAGCACCGTATTTCTTCTATTGCATGTATGATGCAATTATTGACAATTACTAAATTGAAGGGATTTCTAGAAAATGTGTTTCCATTCACAAGAAATGGGGAAAAAAGCAGTTACTCTGTTAGAAACCGGTATTCCGAGCACAGAAAGTTGAATAAACAGATAAATCAATGTGCCCAAGTTAACAATGTAAAGCAGAATCGTAACGTTGTCACTGCTGCAATATAAATACGCTTGTTCTTACCGTTAAGAGATTAATTCAACTTTTAGTGAAGTGTGCGCCTATCAATTTTAAATAACATCAAAATATCTAATCGCCTCGTCAAATTACTCGTTTGTTAAAATTATTCCCGACCTCGAATGGTTTCGCCATTTGCTTTAATTTGTTCGATTGGTAGAACCCGGGATACCAAAACCACACCGCGGTACTGCAGAGAATGGGCGGGATCGTCCTTACCTATACTGTAGTCTTATACTTTTTGCTTGGGTCCACATTGGTTACAAAAGACTGTTACACTCCGTCGTGTATACTTGATATACACCCGAATCCTGGATGCCACTAAACCGTTAAGCAAGTTACTTCTGATTCAAACTTACAAATACATTCATGGCCTTTATCGTGTTCAGTGCCCATTCTTGGAGATAGACAAACAAAGCATCACTCGGGGACATAATTTTAAACTCACTAAGAGCCGAAGTAACAAACTAATTAGGCAGAACTTTTTTGCAAACCGAATTACGAATAGTTGGAATAGCTTACCAAATGAAGTAGTTAGTTCCGTAAGTCTAAATATCTTCAAAAATAAATTGGATTCATTTTGGTCAGATTTTTTGTATACACAAGAGCCAGTACACAATCATTATCTTTCCTTTACCTCGAAACAAATTAACTAAGCAATAAGCATAATGTAGTCGCCATCTATCTACAGGCATTTTGCCTATAATGGTAGTATATGATAAGTATAAGTATAAGTATAAGATATTGCTGCCCATATAGCCCGGATAACGCACCTTACCGTATCGATGACAAGGCCAATATATTGGCTCGGCATCTGCCCTGCATCGGCCTAAGCTAAGGTAACTTCGCTATCAGGGAGATTTCATCAAGTGGGTTCGCAGAATGTGAGGCTCCAGCTAATGTTATTGCGGACCATCAGGTTCTCGAAAATGTTCCGCTTCATGATTATTTGCTCAAGTTAATGAAACAGAAGACCATGATCATCTCCAGACAGACCTTGACAACTTGACTGTTTGGGTAGATACTTGGCAAATGCGTTTTAATGCCTCAAAATGTAAAACCATGCGTTTGGGTAAAACGAACAACAAAACTCCATACACGATGAATGAGGACTCTCAATGTGTCACGCTGGAAGAAATGAACTGTTTAGGCTAAGGTTTATAGTATTCGACAGAAAATTTGTTCTATCTATATAACATTCTTCTTTTCTTGTTTTGAAAAACTATTGACCTGCTACTACTGCTGATGCTACTTCTGCTGATGCTACCTCTACTACTACTACTACTACTACTACTACTACTACTACTACTACTACTACTACTACT